>OV839566.1:131598247-131725173 GCA_929447395.1 Epistrophe grossulariae | reverse complement strand
CACTAAAATTTTTTTTCTCGAATTTTGTAAAGTGCTGTACATCGATGGAAAGGTCTCTTTATTGTCAATTAGGAATTGAAAACCGCAACCTGTTTCGAGGCTTGGCTGCGGAGAAATCGGGTTTCGAAAGAAATCTGATTTTTAAACTTTTAAATGATGCCGGCATCATAACTTTTTTCAATTTTTCACTAAAATTTTTTTTCTCGAATTTTGTAAAGTGCTGTACATCGATGGAAAGGTCTCTTTATTGTCAATTAGGAATTAAAAACCGCAATCTGTTTCGAGGCTTGGTTGCTGAGAAATCGGGTTTCGAAAGAAATCTGATTTTTAAACTTTTAAATGATGCCGGCATCATAACTTTTTTCAATTTTTCACTAAAATTTTTTTTCTCGAATTTTGTAAAGTGCTGTACATCGATGGAAAGGTCTCTTTATTGTCAATTAGGAATTGAAAACCGCAACCTGTTTCGAGGCTTGGTTGCGGAGAAATCGGGTTTCGAAAGAAATCTGATTTTTAAACTTTTAAATGATGCCGGCATCATAACTTTTTTCAATTTTTCACTAAAATTTTTTTTTCTCGAATTTTGTAAAGTGCTGTACATCGATGGAAAGGTCTCTTTATGGTCAATTAGGAATTGAAAACCGCAACCTGTTTCGAGGCTTGGTTGCGGGGAAATCGGGTTTCGAAAGAAATCTGATTTTTAAACTTTTAAATGATGCCGGCATCATAACTTTTTTCAATTTTTCACAAAAATTTTTTTTCTCGAATTTTGTAAAGTGCTGTACATCGATGGAAAGGTCTCTTTATTGTCAATTAGGAATTGAAAACCGCAACCTGTTTCGAGGCTTGGTTGCGGAGAAATCGGGTTTCGAAAGAAATCTGATTTTTAAACTTTGAATTGATGCCGGCATCATAACTTTTTTCAATTTTTCACTCAAATTTTATTTCTCGAATTTTGTAAAGTGCTGTACATCGATGGAAAGGTCTCTTTATTGTCAATTAGGAATTGAAAACCGCAACCTGTTTCGAGGCTTGGTTGCGGAGAAATCGGGTTTCGAAAGAAATCTGATTTTTAAACTTTTAAATGAAGCCGGCATCATAACTTTTTTCAATTTTTCACTAAAATTTTTTTTCTCAAATTTTGTAAAGTGCTGTACATCGATGGAAAGGTCTCTTTATTGTCAATTAGGAATTGAAAACCGCAACCTGTTTCGAGGCTTGGTTGCGGAGAAATCGGGTTTCGAAAGAAATCTGATTTTTAAACTTTTAAATGAAGCCGGCATCATAACTTTTTTCAATTTTTTCACTAAAATTTTTTTTCTCGAATTTTGTAAAGTGCTGTACATCGATGGAAAGGTCTCTTTATTGTCAATTAGGAATTGAAAACCGCAACCTGTTTCGAGGCTTGGTTGCGGAGAAATCGGGTTTCGAAAGAAATCTGATTTTTAAACTTTTAAATGATGCCGGCATCATAACTTTTTTCAATTTTTCACTAAAATTTTTTTTCTCGAATTTTGTAAAGTGCTGTACATCGATGGAAAGGTCTCTTTATTGTCAATTAGGAATTGAAAACCGCAACCTGTTTCGAGGCTTGGTTGCGGAGAAATCGGGTTTCGAAAGAAATCTGATTTTTAAACTTTTAAATGATGCCGGCATCATAACTTTTTTCAATTTTTCACTAAAATTTTTTTTCTCGAATTTTGTAAAGTGCTGTACATCGATGGAAAGGTCTCTTTATTGTCAATTAGGAATTGAAAACCGCAACCTGTTTCGAGGCTTGGTTGCGGAGAAATCGGGTTTCGAAAGAAATCTGATTTTTAAACTTTTAAATGATGCCGGCATCATAACTTTTTCAATTTTTCACTAAAATTTTTTTTCTCGAATTTTGTAAAGTGCTGTACATCGATGGATAGGTCTCTTTATTGTCAATTAGGAATTGAAAACCGCAACCTGTTTCGAGGCTTGGTTGCGGAGAAATCGGGTTTCGAAAGAAATCTGATTTTTAAACTTTTAAATGATGCCGGCATCATAACTTTTTTCAATTTTTCACTAAAATTTTTTTTCTCGAATTTTGTAAAGTGCTGTACATCGATGGAAAGGTCTCTTTATTGTCAATTAGGAATTGAAAACCGCCACCTGTTTCGAGGCTTGGTTGCGGAGAAATCGGGTTTCGAAAGAAATCTGATTTTTAAACTTTTAAATGAAGCCGGCATCATAACTTTTTTCAATTTTTCACTAAAATTTTTTTTCTCGAATTTTGTAAAGTGCTGTACATCGATGGATAGGTCTCTTTATTGTCAATTAGGAATTGAAAACCGCAACCTGTTTCGAGGCTTGGTTGCGGAGAAATCGGGTTTCGAAAGAAATCTGATTTTTAAACTTTTAAATGATGCCGGCATCATAACTTTTTTCAATTTTTCACTAAAATTTTTTTTCTCGAATTTTGTAAAGTGCTGTACATCGATGGATAGGTCTCTTTATTGTCAATTAGGAACTGAAAACCGCAACCTGTTTCGAGGCTTGGTTGCGGAGAAATCGCGGGTTTCGAAAGAAATCTGATTTTTAAACTTTTAAATGATGCCGGCATCATAACTTTTTTCAATTTTTCACAAAAATTTTTTTTCTCGAATTTTGTAAAGTGCTGTACATCGATGGAAAGGTCTCTTTATTGTCAATTAGGAATTGAAAACCGCAACCTGTTTCGAGGCTTGGTTGCGGAGAAATCGGGTTTCGAAAGAAATCTGATTTTTAAACTTTTAAATGATGCCGGCATCATAACTTTTTTCAATTTTTCACTAAAATTTTTTTTCTCGAATTTTGTAAAGTGCTGTACATCGATGGAAAGGTCTCTTTATTGTCAATTAGGAATTGAAAACCGCAACCTGTTTCGAGGCTTGGTTGCGGAGAAATCGGGTTTCGAAAGAAATCTGATTTTTAAACTTTTAAATGATGCCGGCATCATAACTTTTTTCAATTTTTCACTAAAATTTTTTTTCTCGAATTTTGTAAAGTGCTGTACATCGATGGATAGGTCTCTTTATTGTCGATTAGGAATTGAAAACCGCAACCTGTTTCGAGGCTTGGTTGCGGAGAAATCGGGTTTCGAAAGAAATCTGATTTTTAAACTTTTAAATGATGCCGGCATCATAACTTTTTTCAATTTTTCACTAAAATTTTTTTTCTCGAATTTTGTAAAGTGCTGTACATCGATGGAAAGGTCTCTTTATTGTCAATTAGGAATTGAAAACCGCAACCTGTTTCGAGGCTTGGTTGCGGAGAAATCGGGTTTCGAAAGAAATCTGATTTTTAAACTTTTAAATGATGCCGGCATCATAACTTTTTTCAATTTTTCACTAAAATTTTTTTTCTCGAATTTTGTAAAGTGCTGTACATCGATGGAAATGTCTCTTTATTGTCAATTAGGAATTGAAAACCGCAACCTGTTTCGAGGCTTGGTTGCGGAGAAATCGGGTTTCGAAAGAAATCTGATTTTTAAACTTTTAAATGATGCCGGCATCATAACTTTTTTCAATTTTTCACTAAAATTTTTTTTCTCGAATTTTGTAAAGTGCTGTACATCGATGGATAGGTCTCTTTATTGTCGATTAGGAATTGAAAACCGCAACCTGTTTCGAGGCTTGGTTGCGGAGAAATCGGGTTTCGAAAGAAATCTGATTTTTAAACTTTTAAATGATGCCGGCATCATAACTTTTTCAATTTTTCACTAAAATTTTTTTTCTCGAATTTTGTAAAGTGCTGTACATCGATGGATAGGTCTCTTTATTGTCAATTAGGAATTGAAAACCGCAACCTGTTTCGAGGCTTGGTTGCGGAGAAATCGGGTTTCGAAAGAAATCTGATTTTTAAACTTTTAAATGATGCCGGCATCATAACTTTTTTCAATTTTTCACTAAAATTTTTTTTCTCGAATTTTGTAAAGTGCTGTACATCGATGGAAAGGTCTCTTTATTGTCAATTAGGAATTGAAAACCGCCACCTGTTTCGAGGCTTGGTTGCGGAGAAATCGGGTTTCGAAAGAAATCTGATTTTTAAACTTTTAAATGATGCCGGCATCATAACTTTTTTCAATTTTTCACTAAAATTTTTTTTCTCGAATTTTGTAAAGTGCTGTACATCGATGGATAGGTCTCTTTATTGTCGATTAGGAATTGAAAACCGCAACCTGTTTCGAGGCTTGTTTGCGGAGAAATCGGGTTTCGAAAGAAATCTGATTTTTAAACTTTTAAATGATGCCGGCATCATAACTTTTTTCAATTTTTCACTAAAATTTTTTTTCTCGAATTTTGTAAAGTGCTGTACATCGATGGAAAGGTCTCTTTATTGTCAATTAGGAATTGAAAACCGCAACCTGTTTCGAGGCTTGGTTGCGGAGAAATCGGGTTTCGAAAGAAATCTGATTTTTAAACTTTTAAATGATCATCATAACTTTTTTCAATTTTTCACTAAAATTTTTTTTCTCGAATTTTGTAAAGTGCTGTACATCGATGGATAGGTCTCTTTATTGTCAATTAGGAATTGAAAACCGCAACCTGTTTCGAGGCTTGGTTGCGGAGAAATCGGGTTTCGAAAGAAATCTGATTTTTAAACTTTTAAATGATGCCGGCATCATAACTTTTTTCAATTTTTCACTAAAATTTTTTTTCTCGAATTTTGTAAAGTGCTGTACATCGATGGAAAGGTCTCTTTATTGTCAATTAGGAATTGAAAACCGCAACCTGTTTCGAGGCTTGGTTGCGGAGAAATCGGGTTTCGAAAGAAATCTGATTTTTAAACTTTTAAATGATGCCGGCATCATAACTTTTTTCAATTTTTCACTAAAATTTTTTTTCTCGAATTTTGTAGAGTGCTGTACATCGATGGAAAGGTCTCTTTATTGTCAATTAGGAATTGAAAACCGCAACCTGTTTCGAGGCTTGGTTGCGGAGAAATCGGGTTTCGAAAGAAATCTGATTTTTAAACTTTTAAATGAAGCCGGCATCATAACTTTTTTCAATTTTTCACTAAAATTTTTTTTCTCGAATTTTGTAAAGTGCTGTACATCGATGGATAGGTCTCTTTATTGTCGATTAGGAATTGAAAACCGCAACCTGTTTCGAGGCTTGGTTGCGGAGAAATCGGGTTTCGAAAGAAATCTGATTTTTAAACTTTTAAATGATGCCGGCATCATAACTTTTTTCAATTTTTCACTAAAATTTTTTTTCTCGAATTTTGTAGAGTGCTGTACATCGATGGAAAGGTCTCTTTATTGTCAATTAGGAATTGAAAACCGCAACCTGTTTCGAGGCTTGGTTGCGGAGAAATCGGGTTTCGAAATAAATCTGATTTTTAAACTTTTAAATGATGCCGGCATCATAATTTTTTTCAATTTTTCTCTAAAATTTTTTTTCTCGAATTTTGTAAAGTGCTGTACATCGATGGAAAGGTCTCTTTATTGTCAATTAGGAATTGAAAACCGCAACCTGTTTCGAGGCTTGGTTGCGGAGAAATTGGGTTTCGAAAGAAATCTGATTTTTAAACTTTTAAATGATGCCGGCATCATAACTTTTTTCAATTTTTCACTAAAATTTTTTTTCTCGAATTTTGTAAAGTGCTGTACATCGATGGAAAGGTCTCTTTATTGTCAATTAGGAATTGAAACCCGCAACCTGTTTCGAGGCTTGGTTGCGGAGAAATCGGGTTTCGAAAGAAATCTGATTTTTAAACTTTTAAATGATGCCGGCATCATAACTTTTTTCAATTTTTCTCTAAAATTTTTTTTCTCGAATTTTGTAAAGTGCTGTACATCGATGGAAAGGTCTCTTTATTGTCAATTAGGAATTGAAAACCGCAACCTGTTTCGAGGCTTGGTTGCGGAGAAATCGGGTTTCGAAAGAAATCTGATTTTTAAACTTTTAAATGATGCCGGCATCATAACTTTTTTCAATTTTTCACTAAAATTTTTTTTCTCGAATTTTGTAAAGTGCTGTACATCGATGGATAGGTCTCTTTATTGTCGATTAGGAATTGAAAACCGCAACCTGTTTCGAGGCTTGGTTGCGGAGAAATCGGGTTTCGAAAGAAATCTGATTTTTAAACTTTTAAATGATGCCGGCATCATAACTTTTTTCAATTTTTCACTAAAATTTTTTTTCTCGAATTTTGTAAAGTGCTGTACATCAATGGAAAGGTCTCTTTATTGTCAATTAGGAATTGAAAACCGCAACCTGTTTCGAGGCTTGGTTGCGGAGAAATTGGGTTTCGAAAGAAATCTGATTTTTAAACTTCTAAATGATGCCGGCATCATAACTTTTTTCAATTTTTCACTAAAATTTTTTTTCTCGAATTTTGTAAAGTGCTGTACATCGATGGATAGGTCTCTTTATTGTCAATTTTGGAATTGAAAACCGCAACCTGTTTCGAGGCTTGGTTGCGGAGAAATTGGGTTTCGAAAGAAATCTGATTTTTAAACTTCTAAATGATGCCGGCATCATAACTTTTTTCAATTTTTCACTAAAATTTTTTTTCTCGAATTTTGTAAAGTGCTGTACATCGATGGATAGGTCTCTTTATTGTCAATTATGGAATTGAAAACCGCAACCTGTTTCGAGGCTTGGTTGCGGAGAAATTGGGTTTCGAAAGAAATCTGATTTTTAAACTTCTAAATGATGCCGGCATCATAACTTTTTTCAATTTTTCACTAAAATTTTTTTTCTCGAATTTTGTAAAGTGCTGTACATCGATGGAAAGGTCTCTTTATTGTCAATTAGGAATTGAAAACCGCAACCTGTTTCGAGGCTTGGTTGCGGAGAAATCGGGTTTCGAAAGAAATCTGATTTTTAAACTTTTAAATGATGCCGGCATCATAACTTTTTTCAATTTTTCACTAAAATTTTTTTTCTCGAATTTTGTAAAGTGATGTACATCGATGGAAAGGTCTCTTTATTGTCAATTAGGAATTGAAAACCGCAACCTGTTTCGAGGCTTGGTTGCGGAGAAATCGGGTTTCGAAAGAAATCTGATTTTTAAACTTTTAAATGATGCCGGCATCATAACTTTTTTCAATTTTTCACTAAAATTTTTTTTCTCGAATTTTGTAAAGTGCTGTACATCGATGGATAGGTCTCTTTATTGTCAATTATGGAATTGAAAACCGCAACCTGTTTCGAGGCTTGGTTGCGGAGAAATCGGGTTTCGAAAGAAATCTGATTTTTAAACTTTTAAATGATGCCGGCATCATAACTTTTTTCAATTTTTCACTAAAATTTTTTTTCTCGAATTTTGTAAAGTGCTGTACATCGATGGAAAGGTCTCTTTATTGTCAATTAGGAATTGAAAACCGCAACCTGTTTCGAGGCTTGGTTGCGGAGAAATCGGGTTTCGAAAGAAATCTGATTTTTAAACTTTTAAATGATGCCGGCATCATAACTTTTTTCAATTTTTCACTAAAATTTTTTTTCTCGAATTTTGTAGAGTGCTGTACATCGATGGAAAGGTCTCTTTATTGTCAATTAGGAATTGAAAACCGCAACCTGTTTCGAGGCTTGGTTGCGGAAAAATCGGGTTTCGAAATAAATCTGATTTTTAAACTTTTAAATGATGCCGGCATCATAATTTTTTTCAATTTTTCTCTAAAATTTTTTTTCTCGAATTTTGTAAAGTGCTGTACATGGATGGATAGGTCTCTTTATTGTCAATTATGAATTGAAAACCGCAACCTGTTTCGAGGCTTGGTTGCGGAGAAATCGGGTTTCGAAAGAAATCTGATTTTTAAACTTTTAAATGATGCCGGCATCATAACTTTTTTCAATTTTTCACTAAAATTTTTTTTCTCGAATTTTGTAAAGTGCTGTACATCGATGGATAGGTCTCTTTATTGTCAATTAGGAACTGAAAACCGCAACCTGTTTCGAGGCTTGGTTGCGGAGAAATCGCGGGTTTCGAAAGAAATCTGATTTTTAAACTTTTAAATGATGCCGGCATCATAACTTTTTTCAATTTTTCACTAAAATTTTTTTTCTCGAATTTTGTAAAGTGCTGTACATCGATGGAAAGGTCTCTTTATTGTCAATTAGGAATTGAAAACCGCAACCTGTTTCGAGGCTTGGTTGCGGAGAAATCGGGTTTCGAAAGAAATCTGATTTTTAAACTTTTAAATGATGCCGGCATCATAACTTTTTTTGATTTTTCACTAAAATTTTTTTCTCGAATTTTGTAAAGTGCTGTACATCGATGGAAAGGTCTCTTTATTGTCAATTAGGAATTGAAAACCGCAACCTGTTTCGAGGCTTGGTTGCGGAGAAATCGGGTTTCGAAAGAAATCTGATTTTTAAACTTTTAAATGATGCCGGCATCATAACTTTTTTCAATTTTTCACTAAAATTTTTTTTCTCGAATTTTGTAAAGTGCTGTACATCGATGGAAAGGTCTCTTTATTGTCAATTAGGAATTGAAAACCGCAACCTGTTTCGAGACTTGGTTGCGGAGAAATCGGGTTTCGAAAGAAATCTGATTTTTAAACTTTTAAATGATGCCGGCATCATAACTTTTTTCAATTTTTCACTAAAATTTTTTTTCTCGAATTTTGTAAAGTGCTGTACATCGATGGAAAGGTCTCTTTATTGTCAATTAGGAATTGAAAACCGCAACCTGTTTCGAGGCTTGGTTGCGGAGAAATCGGGTTTCGAAAGAAATCTGATTTTTAAACTTTTAAATGATGCCGGCATCATAACTTTTTTCAATTTTTCACTAAAATTTTTTTTCTCGAATTTTGTAAAGTGCTGTACATCGATGGAAAGGTCTCTTTATTGTCAATTAGGAATTGAAAACCGCAACCTTTTTCGAGACTTGGTTGCGGAGAAATCGGGTTTCGAAAGAAATCTGATTTTTAAACTTTTAAATGATGCCGGCATCATAACTTTTTTCAATTTTTCACTAAAATTTTTTTTCTCGAATTTTGTAAAGTGCTGTACATCGATGGAAAGGTCTCTTTATTGTCAATTAGGAATTGAAAACCGCAACCTGTTTCGAGGCTTGGTTGCGGAGAAATCGGGTTTCGAAAGAAATCTGATTTTTAAACTTTTAAATGATGCCGGCATCATAACTTTTTTCAATTTTTCACTAAAATTTTTTTTCTCGAATTTTGTAAAGTGCTGTACATCGATGGAAAGATCTCTTTATTGTCAGTTAGGAATTGAAAACCGCAACCTGTTTCGAGGCTTGGTTGCGGAGAAATCGGGTTTCGAAAGAAATCTGATTTTTAAACTTTTAAATGATGCCGGCATCATAACTTTTTTCAATTTTTCACTAAAATTTTTTTTCTCGAATTTTGTAAAGTGCTGTACATCGATGGATAGGTCTCTTTATTGTCGATTAGGAATTGAAAACCGCAACCTGTTTCGAGGCTTGGTTGCGGAGAAATCGGGTTTCGAAAGAAATCTGATTTTTAAACTTTTAACTGATGTTCAATTTTTCACTAAAATTTTTTTTCTCGAATTTTGTAAAGTGCTGTACATCGATGGATAGGTCTCTTTATTGTCGATTAGGAATTGAAAACCGCAACCTGTTTCGAGGCTTGGTTGCGGAGAAATCGGGTTTCGAAAGAAATCTGATTTTTAAACTTTTAAATGATGCCGGCATCATAACTTTTTTCAATTTTTCACTAAAATTTTTTTTCTCGAATTTTGTAAAGTGCTGTACATCGATGGAAAGGTCTCTTTATTGTCAATTAGGAATTGAAAACCGCAACCTGTTTCGAGGCTTGGTTGCGGAGAAATCGGGTTTCGAAAGAAATCTGATTTTTAAACTTTTAAATGATGCCGGCATCATAACTTTTTTCAATTTTTCACTAAAATTTTTTTTCTCGAATTTTGTAAAGTGCTGTACATCGATGGAAAGGTCTCTTTATTGTCAATTAGGAATTGAAAACCGCAACCTGTTTCGAGGCTTGGTTGCGGAGAAATCGGGTTTCGAAAGAAATCTGATTTTTAAACTTTTAAATGATGCCGGCATCATAACTTTTTTCAATTTTTCACTAAAATTTTTTTTCTCGAATTTTGTAGAGTGCTGTACATCGATGGAAAGGTCTCTTTATTGTCAATTAGGAATTGAAAACCGCAACCTGTTTCGAGGCTTGGTTGCGGAAAAATCGGGTTTCGAAATAAATCTGATTTTTAAACTTTTAAATGATGCCGGCATCATAACTTTTTTCAATTTTTCACTAAAATTTTTTTTCTCGAATTTTGTAAAGTGCTGTACATCGATGGAAAGGTCTCTTTATTGTCAATTAGGAATTGAAAACCGCAACCTGTTTCGAGGCTTGGTTGCGGAGAAATCGGGTTTCGAAAGAAATCTGATTTTTAAACTTTTAAATGATGCCGGCATCATAACTTTTTTCAATTTTTCACTAAAATTTTTTTTCTCGAATTTTGTAAAGTGCTGTACATCGATGGATAGGTCTCTTTATTGTCGATTAGGAATTAAAAACCGCAACCTGTTTCGAGGCTTGGTTGCGGAGAAATCGGGTTTCGAAAGAAATCTGATTTTTAAACTTTTAAATGATGCCGGCATCATAACTTTTTTCAATTTTTCACTAAAATTTTTTTTCTCGAATTTTGTAGAGTGCTGTACATCGATGGAAAGGTCTCTTTATTGTCAATTAGGAATTGAAAACCGCAACCTGTTTCGAGGCTTGGTTGCGGAGAAATCGGGTTTCGAAAGAAATCTGATTTTTAAACTTTTAAATGATGCCGGCATCATAACTTTTTTCAATTTTTCACTAAAATTTTTTTTCTCGAATTTTGTAGAGTGCTGTACATCGATGGAAAGGTCTCTTTATTGTCAATTAGGAATTGAAAACCGCAACCTGTTTCGAGGCTTGGTTGCGGAGAAATCGGGTTTCGAAAGATATCTGATTTTTAAACTTTTAAATGATGCCGGCATCATAACTTTTTTCAATTTTTCACTAAAATTTTTTTTCTAGAATTTTGTAAAGTGCTGTACATCGATGGATAGGTCTCTTTATTGTCAATTAGGAATTGAAAACCGCAACCTGTTTCGAGGCTTGGTTGCGGAGAAAACGGGTTTCGAAAGAAATCTGATTTTTAAACTTTTAAATGATGCCGGCATCATAACTTTTTTCAATTTTTCACTAAAATTTTTTTTTCTCGAATTTTGTAAAGTGCTGTACATCGATGGATAGGTCTCTTTATTGTCGATTAGGAATTGAAAACCGCAACCTGTTTCGAGGCTTGGTTGCGGAGAAATCGGGTTTCGAAAGATATCTGATTTTTAAACTTTTAAATGATGCCGGCATCATAACTTTTTTCAATTTTTCACTAAAATTTTTTTTCTCGAATTTTGTAAAGTGCTGTACATCGATGGAAAGGTCTCTTTATTGTCAATTAGGAATTGAAAACCGCAACCTGTTTCGAGGCTTGGTTGCGGAGAAATCGGGTTTCGAAAGAAATCTGATTTTTAAACTTTTAAATGATGCCGGCATCATAACTTTTTTCAATTTTTCTCTAAATTTTTTTTTCTCGAATTTTGTAAAGTGCTGTACATCGATGGAAAGGTCTCTTTATTGTCAATTAGGAATTGAAAACCGCAACCTGTTTCGAGGCTTGGTTGCGGAGAAATCGGGTTTCGAAAGAAATCTGATTTTTAAACTTTTAAATGAAGCCGGCATCATAACTTTTTTCAATTTTTCTCTAAATTTTTTTTTCTCGAATTTTGTAAAGTGCTGTACATCGATGGATAGGTCTCTTTATTGTCGATTAGGAATTGAAAACCGCAACCTGTTTCGAGGCTTGGTTGCGGAGAAATCGGGTTTCGAAAGAAATCTGATTTTTAAACTTTTAAATGATGCCGGCATCATAACTTTTTTCAATTTTTCACTAAAATTTTTTTTCTCGAATTTTGTAAAGTGCTGTACATCGATGGAAAGGTCTCTTTATTGTCAATTAGGAATTGAAAACCGCAACCTGTTTCGAGGCTTGGTTGCGGAGAAATCGGGTTTCGAAAGAAATCTGATTTTTAAACTTTTAAATGATGCCGGCATCATAACTTTTTTCAATTTTTCACTAAAATTTTTTTTCTCGAATTTTGTAAAGTGCTGTACATCGATGGATAGGTCTCTTTATTGTCAATTAGGAATTGAAAACCGCAACCTGTTTCGAGGCTTGGTTGCGGAGAAATCGGGTTTCGAAAGAAATCTGATTTTTAAACTTTTAAATGATGCCGGCATCATAACTTTTTTCAATTTTTCACAAAAATTTTTTTCCTCGAATTTTGTAAAGTGCTGTACATCGATGGTTAGGTCTCTTTATTGTCGATTAGGAATTGAAAACCGCAACCTGTTTCGAGGCTTGGTTGCGGAGAAATCGGGTTTCGAAAGAAATCTGATTTTTAAACTTTTAAATGATGCCGGCATCATAACTTTTTTCAATTTTTCACTAAAATTTTTTTTCTCGAATTTTGTAAAGTGCTGTACATCGATGGAAAGGTCTCTTTATTGTCAATTAGGAATTGAAAACCGCAACCTGTTTCGAGGCTTGGTTGCGGAGAAATCGGGTTTCGAAAGAAATCTGATTTTTAAACTTTTAAATGATGCCGGCATCATAACTTTTTTCAATTTTTCACTAAAATTTTTTTTCTCGAATTTTGTAAAGTGCTGTACATCGATGGATAGGTCTCTTTATTGTCAATTAGGAATTGAAAACCGCAACCTGTTTCGAGGCTTGGTTGCGGAGAAATCGGGTTTCGAAAGAAATCTGATTTTTAAACTTTTAAATGATGCCGGCATCATAACTTTTTTCAATTTTTCACTAAAATTTTTTTTCTCGAATTTTGTAAAGTGCTGTACATCGATGGATAGGTCTCTTTATTGTCAATTAGGAATTGAAAACCGCAACCTGTTTCGAGGCTTGGTTGCGGAGAAATCGGGTTTCGAAAGAAATCTGATTTTTAAACTTTTAAATGAGCCGGCATCATAACTTTTTTCAATTTTTCACTAAAATTTTTTTCTCGAATTTTGTAAAGTGCTGTACATCGATGGAAAGGTCTCTTTATTGTCGATTAGGAATTGAAAACCGCAACCTGTTTCGAGGCTTGGTTGCGGAGAAATTGGGTTTCGAAAGAAATCTGATTTTTAAACTTTTAAATGAAGCCGGCATCATAACTTTTTTCAATTTTTCACTAAAATTTTTTTTCTCGAATTTTGTAAAGTGCTGTACATCGATGGATAGGTCTCTTTATTGTCGATTAGGAATTGAAAACCGCAACCTGTTTCGAGGCTTGGTTGCGGAGAAATCGGGTTTCGAAAGAAATCTGATTTTTAAACTTTTAAATGATGCCGGCATCATAACTTTTTTCAATTTTTCACTAAAATTTTTTTTCTCGAATTTTGTAGAGTGCTGCACGCAGAAAAATGACTTATTGAAAATCTATCAAGTTTCGGTAGAAAACAACAGGGTGATACTGTTAATATAGCTCTTACGGAGTTAGTTGGTACAAATGAACAGAGTCAATTCGATTAAAAATATCGTTTAAAATTAACCAACATTTCTAAACCAGTATTTCTGGAAATAACAAACCTATTGGGTTAAATTTTTGGAAATACTGGTTTTTGCTACCGACATGATTGGTTAATATTAACTAATTGAATCAATTAATATTAACAAATACACCAGATTAAATTTAACCAACCTACCGCAATTTTAACATACTTACTTGATAAAATTATAACAACTTATTCAGTTGATACTAACTAACTTACTTGATTGAATTAAACCAACTTAGAAGAATTTTAGAAAACTTCTTGATATAATTTAACCAATTTATTTATTTGATATTTACTAACTTCATTTGTAAAATTAACCAACCAACACCGATATAAGAATACGTACTTGGTTGAATTTTACCAACTTATTTAGTTGATTTTAAATACCTTACTTTGTTGAATTTTTTTTTTATTTTTTTTTTTACGAACGTACTTGGTTGATATAAACCAACATTCTTGGTTGATATAAACCAACATTCTTGGTTGATATTAACTAACATACTTGGTTGATATTTATCAACTTACTTGGTTGATATTTACCAACTTTCTTGGTTGATATTAACTAACTTCCTTGGTTGATATTTACCAACATACTTGGTTGATATTAACTAACTTACTTGGTTGATATTTACCAACTTTCTTGGTTGATATTAACTAACATACTTGTTTGATATTTACCAACATACTTGGTTGATATTAACTAACTTCCTTGGTTGATATTTACCAACATAGTTGGTTGATATTAACTAACTTACTTGGTTGATATTTACCAACATACTTGGTTGATATTAACTAACTTCCTTGGTTGATATTTACCAACATACTTGGTTGATATTAACTAACTTACTTGGTTGATATTTACCAACTTTCTTGGTTGATATTAACGAACATACTTGTTTGATATTTACCAACATACTTGGTTGATATTAACTAACTTCTTTGGTTGATATTCACCAACATAGTTGGTTGATATTAACTAACTTACTTGGTTGATATTTACCAACATACTTGGTTGATATTAACTAACTTCCTTGGTTGATATTTACCAACATACTTGGTTGATATTAACTAACTTACTTGGTTGATATTTAACAACTTTCTTGGTTGATATTAACTAACATACTTGGTTGATATTTACCAACACACTAGGTTGATATTAACTAACTTCTTTGGTTGATATTTACCAACATACTTGGTTGATATTTACCAACTTACTTGGTTGATACTTACCAACTTACTTGGTTGATATTAACCAACCTACTTGGTTGATATTTACCAACTTACTTGTTTGATACTTACCAACTTACTTGGTTGATATTAACTAACATACTTGGTTGATATTTACCAACATACTTGGTTGATATTAACTAACTTCCTTGGTTGATATTTACCAACATACTTGGTTGATATTAACTAACTTACTTGATTGATATTTACCAACATACTTGGTTGATATTAACCAACATAATTGGTTGATATTAACCAACATACTTGGTTGATATTAACCAACATACTTGGTTGATATTTACCAACATACTTGGTTGATATTTACCAACATACTTGGTTGATATTAACTAACTTACTTGGTTGATATTTACCAACATACTTGGTTGATATTAACCAACATAATTGGTTGATATTAACCTACGTAATTGGTTGATATTAACCAACATGATTGGTTGATATTTACCAACGTACTTTGTAGATATTAACCAACGTACTTGGTTGATATTAACCAACATAATTGGTTGATATTAACCAACGTACTTGGTTGATATCAACCAACGTACTTGGTTGATATCAACCAACGTACTTGGTTGATATTAACCAACGTAATTGGTTGGTATTAACCAACATAATTGGTTGATATTAACCAACGTACTTGGTTAATATTAACCAATTTACTTGGTTGATATTAACCAACAAACTTGGTTAATATTAACGAACCTATTTGATTAAATTTAACCTACCATCTCAGTTGAAATTAACCGTTACACTTAGTTGTAACTAACCAACGTACTTAGTTGAATTAAACCAAGCAATTTGGTTGTAACTAACCATCTTACTTGGTTCAATTTAGCTTAGCTTTAAGCAAAATTGAACCAAGTACGTTGGTTAATTGCAACCAAATTTGTTGGCTTAATTCAACCAAAATCGTTGGTTATTTAAAACCAATTGTGCTGGTTAATATCACTGAAATAGTTGGTTAAATTAAATCAAATAGGTTTGTTAATATTTGAAAAGCTATGATATTTTTCCTACAAAAAGTTATCTTTTAAAGTTTGCAGAGATCCAAAATCCGTGAAGCTGAAATCTGAATAATCGGAGAGAAAACAAATTCAAAACAGAAAAATAAACAGTTAAAATTACATTTAAGTCCATATTTTATTAAAAACTTAAAAAAATTATACACTCTTAGTTCTATCTTATAAATAATTTAAATGCTTTACTGACAATAATATGAATGCACACTTTTTGTGCTCCAAAGACTAAATTTTTAGTACAATTTAGAATACATTATTTATTTAAATACATATACATATTACATTAAATATACATTCCATATGAATTATTTTTCTGGGACAAAAACAATGTTTTTTTATATTTAAAAAATTTTAAAGACAGGAATATTAGTTGTTTAAATCACATAATTTATTTATTTAACTATTATTTTACTTTAATGTATGAGAACTTATTGGTAAAAGGTAGAACCCTTCTTAAAACTAAACAATATTAAATTTTGATTCCGTTTTAGTCTTCAAATGTTCTTTATCTATTTTGCAGTTTAAATTCAATCGGACTTTCTTAGCGAAAAAGAAGAATGAATTTACAACTGGTTATAGGCCGCGAATAGACTTTAAGTCTTGGACGATCATCATCATAATGAACATTTTTCTTTTAACTTGGAGCGTTCAGTGGGTGCTCGGAAAGTGAAGAGCAAATTAATGAAAAGGCATATGAAAATCTATAAACTTAAAACTTTAAAAACACATTCAATTTATTTTATAAGGGGCTTCTCAGGACTACGTAATGCCTACCATTTGGTAAAATATTAATTTTGTTTGGAATTGGAGAACAAAAAGATTCAAGAAACATTGTAACTTGTTGCTCTACCGTCGGAACTTCTACTAGGTATGCATAGTAATGTTCATCAAAATATAAAGTTTTTAGTAAAATGCCTACCAAAATTAAACGACTAGAGTCATATAAGTATATTTTTTTTAACAGGAAGAAGTCGTAAAGATAACTGTCTGAACTCAATCCCTGCACTAACACAATATCTTTTCCATAATGGACGGAGGACATCGCTGCCCATTTTAATCTACTCAGAGTTTTTTCAGGATCTAGTGCTAACTTTTGTTGCAAACACTTAATTTCAGACAAATGGATACATTTTATAGGTCCTACCTCAAGTATTTTGCAAAGTTTTCCTCTGAGAAACATTTCACATAGTGTAAGTTGATGTTTCATTGCAAGGGTTAAAGTGACATTCATTCTATTACAAGATGATCTAGCTGACATTTTGGATTGTCTGTGCTTAGCTTCAAATCTCATTGACCACAGGGATGATAATGGACCATATTTTTTAAGAGCGGTGTGATAGTGAAGGAGATTGTGAAACTTTGGTTTAAGAGAATCTTTGGTAATTGAGATGTATTGCTCATTAAGCTCAGCTACTAATACTTGTAAAAAATCTTCTGTTCCAACTGAAACTTTTGCACAAAGAAGTATATCAAGAATTTTTCTCAATGTTATATACATGGCCCAAACAGCATCATCCCTTGGTACAAAATCACCAATAAGGAGTCCAAAAAAACGTAATACTGTAAGTGTTTCTCCAGATGATAATCGCATATTTCCCTTCTTTACATGTTCCCTTTCAATACACGGAGGTTTGTTTTTATTATCAGGTCCAAAGTCGAAAGCTAATAACTTGTCATTGAAAACGGATAAGGAAAACAATTGAAATGTTTCTGTATACTTCCAA
The DNA here is from genome assembly GCA_929447395.1 of Epistrophe grossulariae. Taxonomy (NCBI): domain Eukaryota; kingdom Metazoa; phylum Arthropoda; class Insecta; order Diptera; family Syrphidae; genus Epistrophe; species Epistrophe grossulariae. The sequence goes on along the minus strand of OV839566.1, from coordinate 131,707,630 downwards.
AGAATAAAATTTAAAATATATTTTGCTACACCTTCAAGCACATCGTGCATAATATCAGCTCCTACCTGTTGAAATAAATCGAAATGTTTTACCCCCATAAATACACACTTTTCCTTTATACCGGTTAAGGAAACATTTTTCAGAGCCAGGTCAGCTTCATACCCTTCAGCTGTACGAAGAAGTGTTGTATCCTCATAAAATTGCTCTTTTAATACTTTCTTTGTAACCTTACAAACCCTGCAGGAAAAATTTGCTGAGAAGCTCTCAACAAACCCAATCATAGAATGTATTCCTAAATTGTCACCAAGAATCAAAGCGAGCTCAAAATATAAAGTACCCTTAAAAGTTGAAATATCTAACTGTACGCCCTCTTCAATAAGAAAATTAAATTCATTTATAAGGGGTTGGAAAATAACGTTATTGCCAAAAGTTACTCTATCAGTTGAATGAAAAAGTAATGCTAGAAATATGTTCGACAGAACTGATGAACGCCAAGGCGGAAGGCATGGAATTGAGACATATACTGCTCCTAATTTGTGAACACCAGCATGACTTCCAAGAACGTTTCCAATCTCATAATCATCAAAATACATGAAAAGAGGCAACACTATTCGGTTCGAATGATGTTTCACTCTGTTTTTCCAAAAAGAACCTTGAATGAAATTCTCTATAGCATTACTGTTTTGAACAATGTCCATGTACTCCAAAGTTTCAGTAAGTATGCTTTCAAGCGAAAAAAATTGTTGCAATACATGTCTTAGGGGTATAAAATGCTCTTGACATGCGACTGGTTGCATGCGTATTTTACCTTGTGTTTTAACTTTATCAAATCTCTGACCAATAACAATTCCCTGCGGTTCGATGTACGATCTTCGTTTCATGAAATAACTTATTCTTTTTCGTTCAGTTGAAAAACATTCTAAGGGGGAAATAAGTGAAGGAACTATTGATTCGACTAATGATTTTGAAACATCATTAGACAGAGAGCGTTCAAGGCAAACTTTGTCAACGCAGTTCTTTAGAGCTGGGCTTAATGAGCTGAAAAATTCTACTAAGCCATCAATTACTTTTTGAACGACATTTCTAGGCAAAATAGTATTCGCATACAGGGATGCAATAAAAATGGATAATGACTCATTAACCGTTTGTGATTCCTTAAATTTAATGTTATTTACTCCTTCACTTTTTTGTGGAAAAGTTGCAGTTTGCTTTTCTTCGATTTGAGAGTCCATATTAGAGATCGATTGTTTATTTTGACGTTGAGAATCATGTTCTCTTTGAAAATGCCTCCTTAATGAGTTGAAAATGGAGAATGTCCGCCTACAATCTCCCTCTTGGCACTTATAAAGTTTGATGTCGTGATCGCTATGGTTATATGAAAAATGTTGCCTAAGGCTTTTAAAGTCCTTAAGAAAGGATTGACAGAGAAAGCAAATGACCATTTTAAGAATTAATGTGAATAGGGAGTAAGAAAATATAAAAATTCATAGCTCTCAAAGCGAAGTTGTGTAAACCTACTAAGTTTTCGAGGTATTTTTCACCTGTTATATCAGAAATAATTACACAAAATTGTTGGTTTTGGAGTAAGAACAGATTAGTTTTCGAAACTGCCGTAGCAAAGCATTTTCAAGGAAAAGCATAAAAGCAAAAAAAAAACGATTTTTCAAAATATCTGTGACTAGTAAATAGGAACAGATAAATTTTAGTAGTGCTTCTTGCCTGGGAAAGTATTATTAATGAATTATGGAAAGTCAAATCCATGTAAAAATCCACGTACACCTACTTTCAGCGGGATATTCCGCATTTACCATGGATATAATCTTAAAACAAATATCTACTGCTTCTAAAATAGAACTTAAAATATATTTTGTATTATCTACTACAACAAAATAACTGGAAATTTGATTTAAGGACGAACCTACTAATAATATGAATGGTTGAAGAGTGAGTCCTAAATCCTTAAGTTTACCACGCCTTAATGATATCGCTTCGACTATTTTGGCATGGCTGCATAGATTTTGTATTATCTACTATACAACAGAGCTTCTTGAAAATAATTTAAATTCGAACCTACTAAGGAATAAATGGTTGAGGAGTGAGTCCTTGAGTTTTTGACGACTTAACGATATAGCTTGATCTAAACAAATAAATTCGTAACTTCTCAAGAAAAGTGTTTTTAAATAACTAAGGATGGATACAAAAAATGTCAGCGACTAGGGAGTAAGAACAGGAAAACTCATAAGTTTTTTAAATCTTTTTCAAGCTCTTATATCAAGAAATGATTTCACAAAATTTTTGATTTTTGAGTAAGAAAAGATTCGTTTCCGGATCTGCCGTAGCAAAGTATTTTCAAGGAAAAGCATAAAAGCAAAAAAAAAAACGATTTTTCAAAATACCTGTGACTAGTAAATAGGAATAAATTTTAGTAGTATGTAGTAGGGAAGTATAGTATTTTCAATGAATTAAGAAAAGTCATGACAGCAAAAACGTTTTTGGCTGGTGAGTAATCACACATTAATTTTCATTAATTTCTAATTCCATCAGCAAAGTATTAGCTGCAGTAGATTCTTTGTCAAAACTTGTTTTTATTTTATAAAAAGCTTTTTGGATAAACATCCATGTACACCTACTTTCAGCGGGATATTCCGCATTTACCATGAATATAATCTTAAAACAAATATCTACTGCTTCTAAAATAGAACTTAAAATATATTTTGTATTATCTACTACAACAAAATAACTGGAAATATGATTTAAGGACGAACCTACTAATAATATGAATGGTTGAAGAGTGAGTCCTAAATCCTTAAGTTTACCACGCCTTAATGATATGGCTTCGTCTATTTCGGCATCACTGCATACAGTTGTGATGAAGCCTTCACGAGCCTCTGCTTTTGAAGGCCTCCAAATCTTTCTGTTGACTCCCTTTAGCCGGATGTTGGAGGTGTTTAAGAGTGAGGGAATAAGTAGAAAGGCTCCTATGTTACTTATTTCTTCCGACACTGAAATTAATAAAAACAAAACAAAACAAATTATTAAACAAAATTCAACGATTTAAATATTTTGAAGTTTTGTAGATATCGGAAATAAATAGGTGGTAAGTGGAAAATATAAAATTATCACTTACATATTTGAAGAGATAAAAGCTCTTGCATGTATTTGTCCTTGGTATTTCCTCTTTTTTGGGCAATTGAGAAGATCTTATTTTTGAGTCCTGGAAAATGTTCCCATAGACCCATGTAATTTTCGTTGTAAACTTTATTGAAGTCTTTTTCAAGCTGTTAAGAAAAATTGTAAAATTGTAATTTTGATTTATCGTACAAGATTTCAATTATATATAGAATATACTTTAATATAAATTGTTGCGGAAAAATGTATGCAGAAATATTATACAAAATATGTGTGTGACGACTATAGGAATAGTAAAAAGAAGTTCTGTATACTATTTCACGACCATTTTTTATCGATTAAGGGTAAAAATATGAAAAATATGAAAAATTTCTCTTAATAAGACGTAAAACACCTAAAAAAACTGTATTAGATATTTTTTTTTTTGTTGACAACGGTCAACATAAAAATGGAATACATACTTCAATGTTTTTTTAAAATGAATTTATCATACATTAGGCGTGTTTTTTTCGTACAGTACAGTAAGAAATTTCCATAAAAACACATCGGCAGTAACCTGGTTTTTTTATTCACATTTAGTACTATTAAGCAATTATAATTACGCCATGAACGATAGATCTATTGAGATACAATTGAATTATAATTAATCGTTGAAACATCTAAGAACAAATCTAACAAAATCCAATTCGAAACTCGAATAAACGTCAAACTATCCACAGTTGGATTCTACTACATTTTAAGGCAATTCTTATCATCCAAAATATAATATAATAAATATAGTACAAAAAGAGGTAATTTCTAAGATAAATTAGTTGTTACCAGCTTGTATCCTAAAGTTTTTTTTAAAGCTGGAAATTCTTCATAATATTTTGATATGGTCATCTCCTTCAGAAGCTGAAGACGAGCATGAGTTGTGTTTACCCACTTTTCCTCTGCTGTATTCCAAGGGCAACTAGAATTTCTCAACCATTGTAAATTTTCTTCGGCACTTTCTTCATCTTCTGGGATTTCCAACGCCAGTGCCAACCGCTTCAAAGATGTTGGTACTGGAGATGATACCCGACTTGAGCAAGGTGACAATGACGAAGAACGACAGCGTCTTGCAATTATACCTGTTTCGCGATATTTTCTCTTCAGATTGTGAATATGGTCGGGCAATTTTCCAGCCAATCGGTTAACAACCCCGCGACCAGAATCAACTAATTTGTTATGGAAGTATACAGATTTGCTTTCAGCGGGGAATAAGTGAACTATATCATTTGTCCACTTGCCATAAACTTGAGCAGTGATATTTCGTTCCGGGTTATTTTTAAGAACATGCGTGCAAATAATCCGCACCAATCGAAGCCTAGCTACATTTTCAAGTGGTTTTTTTTTATCTAATGTCAAGAGACCTTTTCCTTCTAGAGATCCTTCAAGAAGTTTTTTGAGGTTCTAAAAAATAAATATCGTAAACAATTTTAAAAAATTATTAGAATTAGAAACTTTATTTTTTACATCTAAATTATTTTTGCTAAGGACATTTTCGTGAATATTTACAGGTGTACTTGTATTATCTTGCGGTACAATTGAGGTTGATTCAAGTGTATTATTGATTACGTAATCGGGCAAAATATCGCTTAATGCAAAACTTATATTTTCTGTCTGGTCTGGGGTACTAGGGAAGCTTGATTCATATAAACATGTAGTGTCTTGAGGCACATAAACCTGAAGATCGTATAACATCAATCATTCAAGAAAAAATTATTATTCAATTTGTATAACCAACCGAAGGGTTTTTAGCATTGGGATGTATTGCTTTTCGCCATTCCTCCAAATTTCGGGTGAAAAGAACTCGGTGTCCTATGATTGGAATCAATTCTTTGATCTCAACCGTGCTTAGTAGCGCTAGAGTCATTGAAGATACAGCATTTTCTATACACATACATAATTGGAAGTAAAGAAACAGACCTTATAATTAACAATCTATAATAACAAAACCAAAGAGTATAAATAAGTTGAGACTGCCTAAAAAAGATTCCATAGAATATGATCAATTGAAAATCACATATAAAAAAGTAATAGATTCTTCTACCAAAACATAATAAAGCAAAGGCCTACGTCTGGAAAAAGCGATCCATCCAAAGACACATTAACCGTCCCTCATCTCACAAAATAACACTACTATTTTGTCGACATTTTACAGAGATGCATCTTTAAATTAATTTATTAAAAAATTGATTTAATCATCCCACGCTTCTTTCCCCCCAAATACTGCACGCTCTGGGGTTCATTTTTACCGAGTATCACGGCAGTTTTGATTGCAAGACATATCGGAAGTCATTTAAATTATTTGATGTCATTACAACACATTATACATATACACAGTTTATAATATTGTATATTTACATACAATGTTTACAATATACATAGTTTATAATATTGTATGTTTATACCAACATACCAATATAGCTTTGTTTTAATGATACAAGATTTATCCTGATTAATGCAAGCAGTTAAAAAATGTAAAAACTATAAAAAAAGAAAAAATTTAATGTTATAAAAAATAAATTGATAGGATCATGCCGAAGAAGATTTCTTATTAAGAAAAGTCAAAAAAAAGTTCATGAGATGACGGACGGTATAATGAGAATAAAGAGAAAAATTTCATAAAATTTTTTCTTAAAAAAATATAAACTAAATTTTTATTATTCATAAGACATACAATGATGCAACCCATTTTACTTTTACTGTTGTGTAAGATTTGATTTGTCAATATTTATATTTCTGAGATCTCCGTAATTTTAGAAATATAAAAATGATTCCTTAACTTACTCCCATGTTCTGTATTCCACTAGTTGTGAATTCACATGACTTTTTCTCTCGCAATATTGTTCGGCAAATTTTTTCATTAGAGTTCCTCTTTCTTTTAATGCGAAATTTTCGAAAACGAACGAATTGTAGAACATGGAATTTTAATTCACGTGATATTGAAATGCAATTTCAATTTGCTTTCATTCGGAATGCAGAACATGGGTATTTGCAAAAATATTACCTGTCAGTATACGTAAACAAAAGTACTTATTTTTATTCATGTTCTAATCTTATTTTTATGTTCATAAATTTTATATTTTTATAATCAATCATAGAATATGTAGCTAAGTAACGAGTTTAAGAAAATATTTTGATTTGGTAAACATTTTTACTTTCAATTAACGTACCTTTAAAGACATCTATGTAGGTCTCGAGGTCCCACTCCCTCAGAAGATTTTGCACATCGTCATCCATCTATAAAACACATGAGATACTGATGAAGCAAGAACCTAATTTATTGGAATTTGTATGATAAATGTAATAGATTTAACTTTGTTGGTGCTTTACTTTATTTCACACATTGTTACTCAGTCTCTAAGAATAGGATACAATATATGTATTTCCATTTTTTGTACAATGGGTATATAATATGTATTCTTTCTTAAGATGTGCAGGCACAAATAAATACATACATAGATAGGATCAGTAGTGCAAAATTTCTTTGAAGAATAAAGAAAGGACACTAATGTTATGTTGGATTGTGGGAGTTTTTCAATTCTATCTAATATGAAAACATCGACTTCTCATATAACATTATACGAACAGAGATCAAATCTGAAGTGACCAATAGAAAACCCTGTAGGTGAGTTAAAGTTTCAGTTATAAATCAAAAATATTTCATTTTAAGAAAAACTGTCGTTTAGGTGAGAAAGATCTACATATGACCGTTTTCGGAAACGTAATTTGCGTCAAAAATGCAATTGAGAGATATTTTTAAACATCAACTGCGAAAGTCAAATGTTCGAATAGCCATTTACTACAGAAACCAAATCGATAGGTTTTCGATGACATCTTTATCTTTAATTATTATAAAGTATCCTCATTTGAACTAAGTATCATACCAAGATAGTTTTAAAATCGTACTTAATCAACTAAAATATTTCGTTTTAGAACTACAGTATTATGTCAGTTTAACGTAGTAGTTATAAACTTGGGTATGTTTTTTCAAAAAGGAACAGGAAAGGAATTTCGTAAAACATCTCAAAAGGAAATCACCAGTTTTCATGCTTTTGAAAACCAAATTAATGATATTATTAACTCAGCTTAAAGAAGGAACAATAATACATAACCGTTTTCGAAAGGCAATCATCATAAATGTTTATTAATACAACCCACATAATATTCTATTCCAAGTTCCACGAACGAAACACTAAGTACAGTCAAACCCTCGGATAACTAAAAAAAAGTTTCACTTAAGCGAGCCTTGGAAAACTGGGAAAACATTTTCTACGTTTTTTCCGGAAGAAAAAAATTGAAAATTTTTCGAAGAAAAAATATTGAAAATTTTTAAGTCGTAACATTTATGTCTTAAAAATTAAAAGTTTTTCTAAGTCTTTTTCTCGAAAAAAAAAATTAAAAATTTTTCTAAGTTCTGAATTTTGTGTCTTTTTTCGAAGAAAAAAATATTAACAAATTTTCTAAGTCCTAAAATGTTTCTAAGTCTTTCTCGAAGAAAAAATATTAAAAATTTTTCTCTTTTTCTCGAAGAAAAAAAATTAAAAAATTTTCTAAGTCCTAAAATTTTTCTAAGTCTTTTTCTCGAAGAAAAAAAATTAAAAAATTTTCAAAGTCCTAAAATGTTTCTAAGTCTTTTTCTCGAAGAAAAAATATTAAAAATTTTTCTCTTTTTCTCGAAGAAAAAAAATTAAAAATTTTTCTAAGTCCTAAAATTTTTCTAAGTCTTTTTGTCGAAGAAAAAATATTAAAAAATTTCTAAGTCCTAAAATTTTTCTAAGTCTTTTTCTCGAAGAAAAAAAATTAAAAAATTTTCAAAGTCCTAAAATGTTTCTAAGTCTTTTTCTCGAAGAAAAAATATTAAAATTTTGTCTCTTTTTCTCGAAGAAAAAAAATAAAAATTTTTCTAAGTCCTAAAATTTTTCTAAGTCTTTCTCGAAGAAAAAAAATTAAAAAATTTTCAAAGTCCTAAAATTTTTTTAAGTCTTTTTCTCGAAGAAAAAATATTAAAAAATTTTCTAAGTCCTAAAATTTTTCTAAGTCTTTTTGTCGAAGAAAACATATTAAAAAATTTTCTAAGTCCTAAAATTTTTCTAAGTCTTTTTGTCGAAGAAAAAATATTAAAAAATTTTCAAAGTCCTAAAATTTTTCTAAGTCTTTTTCTCGAAGAAAAAATATTAAAAAATTTTCTAAGTCCTAAAATTTTTCTAAGTCTTTTTGTCGAAGAAAACATATTAAAAAATTTTCTAAGTCCTAAAATTTTTCTAAGTCTTTTTGTCGAAGAAAAAATATTAAAAAATTTTCAAAGTCCTAAAATTTTTCTAAGTCTTTTTCTCGAAGAAAAAATATTAAAAAAATTTCTAAGTCCTAAAATTTTTCTAAGTCTTTTTGTCGAAGAAAACATATTAAAAAATTTTCTAAGTCCTAAAATTTTTCTAAGTCTTTTTCTCGAAGAAACAAATTAAAAAATTTTCAAAGTCCTAAAATTTTTCTAAGTCTTTTTCTCGAAGAAAACAAATTAAAAAATTTTCAAAGTCCTAAAATTTTTCTAAGTCTTTTTCTCGAAGAAAAAATATTAAAAAAATTTCTAAGTCCTAAAATTTTTCTAAGTCTTTTTTCTCGAAGAAAAAAAATTGAACATTTTTCTAGTTCTGAAATTTTTCAATCTTTTTCTCGAAGAAAAAAATTAAAAAATTTTCTGTCCCGAATTTTTTTTAAGTCCTTAAATGTTTCTTTTTTATTAAAAATTTTTCTAAGTCCTAAAATTTTTCGAAGTCTTTTTCCCGAAGAGAAAAGTTTTTAAAAAATTAAGTTTTCACACTCAAAATTAAAAAAACAAATGTTTTGAAAAAAAATTTAAAATTTGTTCGAACTACTTTTTGTTTTAAATATTTAATGCTCTTATCAATTTTTAGTCTAGCAATAAAATACAAGCGACTTTAATTTCTTCATGTTTTTGAGAAAATTAAAAATTACAACAAAAAAAAATGCCCTAATTTGATTTCAATGCATTTTTAAGTTGTTAAAAATAAATTTAAAGAATTTTGTTTCAAAATTTCGAGTTTGAAAAACTTTTCACTAGAACAATTTAATTTAAAAACACGTTTATTGGATGGATTTTTTGGGTCTAAAAAATTTTCACATGATGCTGTTAAACTAGCCGTTGATTTTTAATAATTTTTTTTATCAAACTACACCTACTAGCTATTTATCATCCCACTACTTATGCAAATCATCCGTAGCTAGGTATTTAAGAATTTCAAAATTATTTAATTAAAATTTCTATACATATTCTAAATTTGATGAATCTTTTAACGTTTCAAAAATTTTTTGCTTTTCAATTTAAATTCAAAATCAAGTTAACTAATAATTTGTCTTTAGGATAACGTTTGACAAAAACAATTTTGTTGTAGTCATGTTGTAGTCAAAATATTTAAAAAAATCTATGTTATTGCCATGAAAAAATGCAAACATTTTTTGGAAAAATTGATATCCCAATACAATGATCAACAAAATCAATAGGTTTTAAATGAATTAAGCCTTAATTAAAAATGGTATGATGTTAAACTCGATTTAAATTTTTCAAAATCCTCTATGGAACTCAGTGTCATACCAAGATAGTTTTAAAATCATAAATACCAAATCAACGGCATTCTTATGTCAGTTTAACGTATAAACAATATACATAAATTGCAGTTTTTATAAGCAACTACAAATACATAATTTCGTTTGGGTTAACATATCGCATTTTGAATTTGAATTGAAATAAGCGCGTTATGAAAAAATATCCAGGTAAAGAAGCAGTTTTTCAAAAAGAGATATAAAAACCTGACTTCTCAAAAAATCGCAAAATCAAATCGCCAGTTTCCATGCTTTTTGGAAAACGATTTCAAAATAAAGTTAACTATTTGACTTTAGCTTAACGTGGGTCTATTATGTTTCAGAAAATGAATTATATAATTGCATTATGAACTTAGTTTAAAAAGGAACAGTCAAAAAAATATCTTTTTGAAGAAAAAAATCATATTAGGGTAAAATAATACAACTCACCTGTTGTATTCCACGTTCCACCACCGTAATACCAAGTACCACCAAGTGCCACCAAGAAAATTTTCTTCGATTGTTTATTTCAATGCTAAAAAGATGAAATAAGTATTAGATTATCTTAGTTTAATAAAATATTAAACAGTGGACTTCAATTATTGACATCCAAAGTTTTTATGTAAAAACATATATTTAATAAAATATTAAACAGTGTTTAGATTTCAATTATTGACACCAAAAGTTTTTATGTGAAAATATATACGAACAAAATTTTGAAATTTCAACTGTTTTGTGATGCCAAGAAGAAATGTTTTTCAAAATTTTGAGTTTGAAAAACTTTTCACTGAAATAATTTGGATTTGATGGCTTTAAAAAAGATTCACACGACCTTGTAAAACTAGCCGTTGATTTTTAATAATTTTTTTTTCTTAAGCCAGCTACACCTACAAGCTATATGCCATGCCACGCCACACCTTATACAAATCACCCGTAGGTATTTAAGAATTTCAAAATTGTTTTATTCGAATTTTTATATTCTAACTTTGATGATTCTTATAACTCAATAACTTATAGCCAATAAGAATTAATTAATCAAATAAAAACTCACCTAGTATATTTTACGTTTCAACAAAGTTTTGCTTTTCAATTTAAATTCAAAATCAAGTTAACTATTTGTCTTTAGGATAGCGTTTGACAAAAACAATTTTGTATTTTTTCAATTTATTGCTGTTGTGAATGTTGTTGTCAAAATATTTAAAAAAAATCTATTAAATTGCCATGAAAAAATGCACATTTTTTGAAAACACTGATATCTCATTACATAATCAACAAAATCAAGAGGTTTTCAATGAATTTAGCTTTAATTTTAATATATATAGTTTATGATGTTAAACTTGATTTAAATTTTTCAAAATCCTCTGTTGAACTGTCATACCAAGATAGTTTTAAAATCGTCTTTCTAAATCAACGACATTATTATGTCAGTTTAACGTATTTACAATATATATTGCAGTTTTTATAAGCAACTACAAATAAATAATTTCGTTTGGGTTAACATACATCGCATTTTGAATTTGAATTGAAATAAGTGCTTTATGAAGAAATATCTAGGTAAAAATTATAATAAAAGTGGGGAGCAGTTTTTCAAAAAGGTATATAAAAACCTGACTTCTCAAAAAATCGCAAAATCAAATCGCCAGTTTCCATGATTTTTGGAAAACGATTTCAAAATAAAGTTAACTATTTGACTTTAGCTTAACGCTGGTCTATTATGTTTCAGAAAATGAATTACGCATATAATTGCTTATGAACTTAGTTTAAAAAGGAACAGTCAAAAATAATAACTTTTTGAAGAATAAAAACTCAAAATTAGGGATGATTCTTATAACTCAATAACTTAAAACCAATATCAAATGATTAATTAATCAAATAAAAACAATAACCTGGTTTATTTTACGTTTCAACAAATTTTTGCTTTTCATTTTTAAATCAAAATCATGTTAACTATTCGTCTTTAGGATAACGTTTGACAAAAACAGTTTTTTTTTTTTCAATTTATTGCTGTTGTGAATGTTGTTGTCAAAATATTTAAAAAAAATCTATGTAATTGCCATGAAAAAATGCACATTTTTTTGAAAACATTGATATCTCAATACAATGATCAACAAAATCAATAGGTTTTCAATTAATTTAGATTTAAGTATAATATACAGTATGATGTTAAACTCGATTTAAATTTTTCAAAATCCTGTCATACCAAGATAGTTTTAAAATCGTAAATACCAAATCAACAACATTATTATGTCAATTTAACGTATTAACAATATATATTGCAGTTATTATAAGCAACTACAAATACATAATTTCGTTTGGGTTAACATATATCGCATTTCGAATTTGAATTAAAATAAGCGCGTTATGAAGAAATATCCAGGTAAAGATTATAATAAAAGTAGGGAGCAGTTTTCCAAAAAGGGATATAGGAATTAAGCTTAACGCTGGTCTATTATGTTTTAGAAGATGAATTAAATAATTGCATTATGAACTTAGTAAAAATCATCATTAGTGTAAATTAATACCACTCACCTGTTTTATTCTACGTTCCACCACCTTCTACCACTGCCTCGTTCCACCACCTTAACACCAGGTACCATCAAGTACCACCAAGTACCACCAAGTACCACCAAGTACCACAAAGTACCTCCAAGTACCACCAGGAAAATTGAAAATTTTTTATTTCGATGCTAAAAAGATGAAATAAGTATTAGATTATTTAGTTTAATAAAATTAATTTAAATAAATAAATAAAGTTTTTATGTGAAAACATTGAAAAAAATGTTGAAATTTCAACTGTTTTCTGATGTCAAAAAAAAATATGTTTTTCAAAATTTTGAGTTTGAAAAACTTTTCACTCAAATAATTTAATTTAAAAACACGTTTAATAGATGGATTTGATGGCTTTAAAAGTTTCACACGACCTTGTAAAACTAGCCGTTGATTTTTAATAATTTTTTTTCTTAAGCCAGCTACACCTACTAGCTATTGGCCATGCCACACCTTATGCAAATCATCTGTAGGTATTTAAGAATATAAAAATTGTTTTATTATAATTTTTATATTCTAACTTTGATGATTCTTATAACTCAATAACTTATAACCAATAAGAATTAATTAATCAAATAAAAACTCACCTAGTATATTTTACGTTTCAACAAAGTTTTGCTTTTCAATTTAAATTCAAAATCAAGTTAACTATTTGTCTTTAGGATAGCGTTTGACAAAAACAATTTTGTATTTTTTCAATTTATTGCTGTTGTGAATGTTGTTGTCAAAATATTTAAAAAAAATCTATTAAATTGCCATGAAAAAATGCATTTTTTTGATATCTCAATGCCATGATCAACAAAATCAATAGGTTTTCAATGAATTTAGATTTAACTATAATATATAGTATGATGTTAAACTCGATTTAAATTTTTCAAAATCCTCTATGGAACTTAGTGTCATACCAAGATAGTTTTAAAATCATAAATACTAAATCAACGACATTTTATGCCAGTTTAACGTATTAACAATATATATTGTTTTTATAAGCAACTACAAATACATAATTTCGTTTGGGTTTGAATTTGAATTGAAATAAGCGCGTTATGAAGAAATATCCAGCTAAAAATTATAATAAAAGTAGGAAGCAGTTTTTCAAAAAGAGATATAAAAACTTGACTTCTCAAAAAATCGCAAAATCAAATCGCCAGTTTCCATGATTTTTGGAAAACGATTTCGAAATAAAGTTAACTATTTGACTTTAGCTTAACGCTGGTCTATTATGTTTCAGAAAATGAATTATGTATATAATTGCTTAAATGAACTTAGTTTAAAAAGGAACAGTCAAAAATAATATCTTTTTGAAAAAAAAACATACTAGGGTAAAATAAAACCACTCACCTGTTGTATTCCACGTTCCACCACCTTTCTACCACTGCCTCGTTCCACCACTTTAACACCACGTACCACCAAGTACCACCAAGCAAATTTAAAATTGTTTATTTCGATGCTAAAAGGATGAAATAAGTATTAGATTATTTTACTTTAGTAAAATAAATTTAAATAAATAAAGTTTTTATGTGAAAACATATAGGTATGAAAAAAGCGTTAAAATTTCAACTGTTTTTCGATGTAAAAATTTTTTTTTTTTTCAAAATTTTGAGTTATAAAAACTTTTCACTCAAATAATTAAATTTAAAGGCACGTTTAATAGATGGATTTTATGGCTTTAAAAAAAATTTCTTATGGCGTTGATTTTTGATAATTTTTAATAAATTTTTTTTTCGTAGGAAGCTACACCTACTAGTTATTTGCCATGTCACACCTTATGCAAATCATTTATTTAAGAATTTCAAATTTTTTTTATTAAAACTTTTATAGGTACTCTAACTTTGATGATTCTTATAACTCAGTAACTTATAATAAATAAAGATTAATTAATCAAATAAAAACTCACCTGGTTTATTCCACGTTTCAACAAATTTTCACTTTTTTATTTAAATTTAATTTTTAACCCCGCAGTCCGCACACGGCACACCACGCACAGAAGACAAACAGAAACTGAATGATTATATTTTAAAAGTCGTAATTCGCTCAAGTTTTACCGTTCATTTTTTTCGGCGTCGGTTTTGATACACACATGTACACATGTGTGAAAGTATTCGCGAAGAAGATTGTTTCATCGTATTCGCTTAGGTAAAATAAACAAGGCAACACGATTAATATATAACAAGTGTGTGTATGAAATCAATCAATCTGTGTGTGAATGTATGCTTTTCGTAAAAGTAGACGTTGTGCTTGGGAAAAAAGAATAGAGAAAAGACAAAGCATGTCGGCATATTATGTAGGTATGTACCAGAGTTACCAATGGGATACAATAGTATCCCGGGGGATTCTTTTTTTTTCGGGGATAATTTTTTTTTAAAAAGGACACAATTTCTCAAGAAAAGTTAAAAAATTTTTGAAAAGTAAAACTTTATTGTATTTTATTACAATATTTATTTGTATGTATATGAATGAAATAACGTATTTAAATTTTGTTTTATAAAATAAAAACGCTTTATAATTAACTGTTAAAATTTGACTTTTTTTAATTTTGCATTTATTTCCAAAAGGATACATTTATTTTTAAGAAGACTCTTTTTTTAATTCGGAGGGATTCATAAATAATTTTGGCTGCGGTAACACTGGTAGGTAGGCAGATTATTCTTCACCTAATGATTGTAGAATATTTTGTATGTATTTGGTTTTTTCAAGGAAAACTTTGTTTTTGAAGGTGCAGTAGGTACATGGATGATGCAATCATCCGCTTCTACCATCAGTGTTGCCGTCTTAGCACTTTTTTAGAACTATGAAATATTTTATAGATTGGCATATTATTCAATACGTTTGAAGCTTATTTAATATTTAAAAGAAAATATTAACGAACCGCATACTAATGTCGTGTTGGTAAAGGCAATTGTAGACAGCAAGAATTTATTTATTTATTATTTATTTATTTTTTGAAAGTTGAAAAAAAAAACTTTTTTTACCAACTTTTTTTTACCAAATTTTTTTGTTGATTTTTTATAGCTGGCACTTCCTAGATACTAGATAAATATACATTTTTTAAGTCGCTAGGTCGCTTAGTTTAGCCGAAAGTTAAGTTTAAAGGCGTCAACTTTGATGCCTCTAGCACGTCTAGATCGCGTTTAAAGATAAAGGTCGATTTTTCATTTAATGCGATGCATCAATTGAAAGGTGCCACTTCCTAGATTACGAATATGCATTTTTTGAGTTTATTTTTTTGAAAGTTTAAGAAAAATACTTTTTTTACCAACTTTTTTTACCAAATTTGTTTTTGTGATTTTTTATAACTGGCACCCTAGACCACGAATATGCATTTTTGAAGTCGCTAGGTCGCTTAGTTTAGCCGCAAGTTAAGTTTAAAGGCGTCAACTTTGATGCCTCTAGCACGTCTAGTTTAGCCGCAAATCGCGTTTAAAGATAAAAGTCGATTTTTCATTTAATGCGATGCATCAATTGAAAGGTGCCACTTCCTAGATTACGAATATGCATTTTTTGAGTTTAATTTTTTGAAAGTTTAGGAAAAAAAACTTTTTTTACCAACTTTTTTTACCAAATTTTTTTGTTGATTTTTTGTAACTGGCACTTCCTAGACCACGAATATGCATTTTTGAAGTCGCTAGGTCGCTCAGTTTAGCCGCAAGTTAAGTTTAAAGGCGTCAACTTTGATGCCTCTAGGACGTCTAGTTTAGCCGCAAATCGCGTTTAAAGATAAAAGTCGATTTTTCATTTAATGCGATGCATCAATTGAAAGGTCTCACTTCCTAGATTACGAATATGCATTTTTTGAGTTTATTTTTTTGAAAGTTTAAGAAAAAAACTTTTTTTATTAACTTTTTTTACCAAATTTTTTTTTGTGATTTTTTATAACTGGCACTTCCTAGAGCACGAATATGCATTTTTGAAGTCGCTAGGTCGCTTAGTTTAGCCGCAAGTTAAGTTTAAAGGCGTCAACTTTGATGCCTCTAGCACGTCTAGTTTAGCCGCAAATCGAGTTTAAAGATAAAAGTCGATTTTTCATTTAATGCGATGCATCAATTGAAAGGTGGCACATCCTATATTACGAATATGCATTTTTTGAGTTTATTTTTTTGAAAGTTTTGGAAAAAACTTTTTTAGCAACTTTTTTCTGTGAATCAGGATTTCGTACCCAACCCATTTGAAACCACTGTTTTTACCCTCGAATTAAAAGTTGAGAGCTTAAAACAGTGTTCTGATGTTTTATCTTTTTCTTAAAAAATATAGTTTGTCAAAATTTCAAAAATGACTTTAACCCAAACAAATATATCAATTTTAATTTTTACCTACTTACATTATATACGTCATACCTATTCTGGGTTGTTAAAAAAAGACTTCTTATATCTACCTACTATATTTAAACGTTTGCCAAATAGTGATACCTATTTTCTACCATAATTTGTAACAAAACCCAAATTTTGTAACAATGTATTTTTCCTTTAATTTCAAATTCTAAGCAAACAGCAATGCGAATCTAACTATGTATTAAAATACGAACATCGACAACTCTTTAAAATAAAAACCCAGACGGCACCCTTCAACAGTACCTACCTATTTCTCCGGCAAACATAAACATGTATGTATGTGCGACAGTATGAGTGGAAAAAATGCACCATCTTAATTCGCTTTGGTAAAATACAACCAAGCAAACTCGATTAATATATGAAGAAATAACAGAGTGTGCGTTTGAAATCAACCAATCTGTGTGTGCATGTATACCATTGGTAAGCTGAAAAATATTCAATGAACGGTAAAACCAAAAAAAAAGTTTTGCTTGGGAAAAAAGAATAGAGAAAAGACAAAGCATGTCGGCATATTATGTAGGTAGTAGGTACGCAGATTATTATGATTGTAGAATATTTTGTATCGTTTGGTTTTTTCAGGGAAAACTTTGTTTTTGAAGGTACAGTAGGTACATGGATGATGCAATCATCCACTTCTAACATCAGTGTTGCCGTCTTAGCACTTTTTTGTAACTATGAAATATTTTATAGATTGGCATATTATACAATACGTTTGAAGCTTATTAAATATTTAAAAGAAAATATTAACGAACCGCAAACTAATGTCGTGTTGGCTGATATTATATTTCTGACATATTTTATTCTATTTCTACCATATTCTAGCTATTACCTATTATATTTTTTTTTACAAAAATTTTGCAGGCAATTGTAGATTTGACAGCAAGAATTTATTTATTTATTTTTTTTAAAGTTTTGAAAAAAAAAACTTTTTTACCAAATTTGTTTTGTTGATTATTTATAGCAGGCACTTCCTAGATCAAGAATATACATTTTTTAAGTCGCTAGGTCGCTTAGTTTAGCCTCAAGTTAAGTTTAAAGGCGTCAACTTTGATGCCTCTAGGACGTCTAGTTTAGCCGCAAATCGCGTTTAAAGATAAAAGTCGATTTTTCATTTAATGCGATGCATCAATTGAAAGGTGCCACTTCCTAGATTACGAATATGCATTTTTTGAGTTTATTTTTTTGAAAGTTTAAGAAAAAAACTTTTTTTATTAACTTTTTTTACCAAATTTTTTTTTGTGATTTTTTATAACTGGCACTTCCTAGACCACGAATATGCATTTTTGAAGTCGCTAGGTCGCTTAGTTTAGCCGCAAGTTAAGTTTAAAGGCGTCAACTTTGATGCCTCTAGCACGTCTAGTTTAGCCGCAAATCGAGTTTAAAGATAAAAGTCGATTTTTCATTTAATGCGATGCATCAATTGAAAGGTGCCACTTCCTAGATTACGAATATGCATTTTTTGAGTTTATTTTTTTGAAAGTTTAAGAAAAAAACTTTTTTTACCAACTTTTTTTACCAAATTTTTTTTTGTGATTTTTTATAACTGGCACTTCCTAGACCACGAATATGCATTTTTGAAGTCGCTAGGTCGCTTAGTTTAGCCGCAAGTTAAGTTTAAAGGCGTCAACTTTGATGCCTCTAGGACGTCTAGTTTAGCCGCAAATCGCGTTTAAAGATTAAAGTCGATTTTTCATTTAATGCGATGCATCAATTAAAAGGTGCCACTTCCTAGATCACGAATATGCATTATTGAAGTCGCTAGGTTGCTTATGGGATTTGGACAGAAGTAACTTGTTTCGATTTTCATGAGTAAGTCAGTTAATAAGAACCAAGTGATTGGTTTTATTCAAACGACACTTGTTGGTTGTTAAAACAGTATGCTTGTGAGATTTCATCACGCGTATCTTGTTTAGATTTAAATAGTTAAGTCAGTAAATAAGAACCAAGTGATTGGTTTTATTTAAACAATCCTAGTTGTTTATTAATAACAGAGTTCTTATTAGATTTCAGCACATGTAACTTGTTTAGATTTTCCTAAGTATGTTATTAAATAAGAACCAAGTGATTGGTTTTATTTAAACAATCCTAGTTGTTTATTATAACAGAGTTCTTATTAGATTTCAGCACATGTAACTTGTTTAGATTTTCCTAAGTATGTTAGTAGATAAGAACCAATTGATTGGTTTTATATAAACGAAACTTGTTGGTTGTTAAAAACAGTTCGCTTGTGTAATTTCAACACATGTAACTTGTTTCGATTTTCATGAGTAAGTCAGTTAATAAGAACCAAGTGATTGGTTTTATTCAAACGACACTTGTTGGTTGTTAAAAACAGTATGCTTGTGAGATTTCATCACGCGTATCTTGTTTAGATTTAAATAGTTAAGTCAGTAAATAAGAACCAAGTGATTGGTTTTATTTAAACAATCCTAGTTGTTTATTAATAACAGAGTTCTTATTAGATTTCAGCACATGTAACTTGTTTAGATTTTCATAAGAATGTTAGTAAATAAGAACCAAGTGATTGGTTTTATTCAAAAGACACTCGTTGGTTGTTAAAAACAGTATGCTTGTGAGATTTCATCACGCGTATCTTGTTTAGATTTAAATAGTTAAGTCAGTAAATAAGAACCAAGTGATTGGTTTTATTTAAACAATCCTAGTTGTTTATTAATAACAGAGTTCTTATTAGATTTCAGCACATGTAACTTGTTTAGATTTTCCTAAGTATGTTAGTAAATAAGAACCAATTGATTGGTTTTATATAAACGACACTTGTTGGTTGTTAAAAACAGTTTGCTTGTGAGATTTCAACAGAAGTAACTTGTTTAGATTTTCATGATTAAGTCAGTTAATAAGAACCAAGTGCTTGGTTCTATTCAAACGACACTTGTTGGTTGTTAAAAACAGTTTGCTTGTGAGATTTCATCACGCGTATCTTGTTTAGATTTAAATAGTTAAGTCAGTAAATAAGAACCAAGTGATTGGTTTTATTTAAACAATCCTAGTGGTTTATTAATAACAGAGTTCTTATTAGATTTCAGCACATGTAACTTGTTTAGATTTTCCTAAGTATGTTAGTAAATAAGAACCAATTGATTGGTTTTATATAAACGACACTTGTTGGTTGTTAAAAACAGTTTGCTTGTGAGATTTCAACAGAAGTAACTTGTTTAGATTTTCATGATTAAGTCAGTTAATAAGAACCAAGTGCTTGGTTCTATTCAAACGACACTTGTTGGTTGTTAAAAACAGTTTGCTTGTGAGATTTCATCACGCGTATCTTGTTTAGATTTAAATAGTTAAGTCAGTAAATAAGAACCAAGTGATTGGTTTTATTTAAACAATCCTAGTTGTTTATTAATAACAGAGTTCTTATTAGATTTCAGCACATGTAACTTGTTTAGATTTTCCTAAGTATGTTAGTAAATAAGAACCAATTGATTGGTTTTATATAAACGACACTTGTTGGTTGTTAAAAACAGTTTGCTTGTGAGATTTCAACAGAAGTAACTTGTTTAGATTTTCATGATTAAGTCAGTTAATAAGAACCAAGTGCTTGGTTCTATTCAAACGACACTTGTTGGTTGTTAAAAACAGTTTGCTTGTGAGATTTCATCACGCGTATCTTGTTTAGATTTAAATAGTTAAGTCAGTAAATAAGAACCAAGTGATTGGTTTTATTTAAACAATCCTAGTTGTTTATTAATAACAGAGTTCTTATTAGATTTCAGCACATGTAACTTGTTTAGATTTTCCTAAGTATGTTAGTAAATAAGAACCAATTGATTGGTTTTATATAAACGACACTTGTTGGTTGTTAAAAACAGTTTGCTTGTGAGATTTCAACAGAAGTAACTTGTTTAGATTTTCATGATTAAGTCAGTTAATAAGAACCAAGTGCTTGGTTCTATTCAAACGACACTTGTTGGTTGTTAAAAACAGTTTGCTTGTGAGATTTCATCACGCGTATCTTGTTTAGATTTAAATAGTTAAGTCAGTAAATAAGAACCAAGTGATTGGTTTTATTTAAACAATCCTAGTTGTTTATTAATAACAGAGTTCTTATTAGATTTCAGCACATGTAACTTGTTTAGATTTTCATAAGAATGTTAGTAAATAAGAACCAAGTGATTGGTTTTATTCAAACGACACTCGTTGGTTGTTAAAAACAGTATGCTTGTGAGATTTCATCACGCGTATCTTGTTTAGATTTAAATAGTTAAGTCAGTAAATAAGAACCAAGTGATTGGTTTTATTTAAACAATCCTAGTTGTTTATTAATAACAGAGTTCTTATTAGATTTCAGCACATGTAACTTGTTTAGATTTTCCTAAGTATGTTAGTAAATAAGAACCAATTGATTGGTTTTATATAAACGACACTTGTTGGTTGTTAAAAACAGTTTGCTTGTGAGATTTCAACAGAAGTAACTTGTTTAGATTTTCATGATTAAGTCAGTTAATAAGAACCAAGTGCTTGGTTCTATTCAAACGACACTTGTTGGTTGTTAAAAACAGTTTGCTTGTGAGATTTCATCACGCGTATCTTGTTTAGATTTAAATAGTTAAGTCAGTAAATAAGAACCAAGTGATTGGTTTTATTTAAACAATCCTAGTTGTTTATTAATAACAGAGTTCTTATTAGATTTCAGCACATGTAACTTGTTTAGATTTTCATAAGAATGTTAGTAAATAAGAACCAAGTGATTGGTTTTATTCAAACGACACTCGTTGGTTGTTAAAAACAGTATGCTTGTGAGATTTCATCACGCGTATCTTGTTTAGATTTAAATAGTTAAGTCAGTAAATAAGAACCAAGTGATTGGTTTTATTTAAACAATCCTAGTTGTTTATTAATAACAGAGTTCTTATTAGATTTCAGCACATGTAACTTGTTTAGATTTTCCTAAGTATGTTAGTAAATAAGAACCAATTGATTGGTTTTATATAAACGACACTTGTTGGTTGTTAAAAACAGTTCGCTTGTGTAATTTCAACACATGTAACTTGTTTCGATTTTCATGAGTAAGTCAGTTAATAAGAACCAAGTGCTTGGTTCTATTCAAACGACACTTGTTGGTTGTTAAAAACAGTTTGCTTGTGAGATTTCATCACGCGTATCTTGTTTAGATTTAAATAGTTAAGTCAGTAAATAAGAACCAAGTGATTGGTTTTATTTAAACAATCCTAGTTGTTTATTAATAACAGAGTTCTTATTAGATTTCAGCACATGTAACTTGTTTAGATTTTCATAAGAATGTTAGTAAATAAGAACCAAGTGATTGGTTTTATTCAAACGACACTCGTTGGTTGTTAAAAACAGTATGCTTGTGAGATTTCATCACGCGTATCTTGTTTAGATTTAAATAGTTAAGTCAGTAAATAAGAACCAAGTGATTGGTTTTATTTAAACAATCCTAGTTGTTTATTAATAACAGAGTTCTTATTAGATTTCAGCACATGTAACTTGTTTAGATTTTCATAAGAATGTTAGTAAATAAGAACCAAGTGATTGGTTTTATTCAAACGACACTCGTTGGTTGTTAAAAACAGTATGCTTGTGAGATTTCATCACGCGTATCTTGTTTAGATTTAAATAGTTAAGTCAGTAAATAAGAACCAAGTGATTGGTTTTATTTAAACAATCCTAGTTGTTTATTAATAACAGAGTTCTTATTAGATTTCAGCACATGTAACTTGTTTAGATTTTCCTAAGTATGTTATTAAATAAGAACCAAGTGATTGGTTTTATTCAAACGACACTCGTTGGTTGTTAAAAACAGTATGCTTGTGAGATTTCATCACGCGTATCTTGTTTAGATTTAAATAGTTAAGTCAGTAAATAAGAACCAAGTGATTGGTTTTATTTAAACAATCCTAGTTGTTTATTAATAACAGAGTTCTTATTAGATTTCAGCACATGTAACTTGTTTAGATTTTCCTAAGTATGTTAGTAAATAAGAACCAATTGATTGGTTTTATATAAACGACACTTGTTGGTTGTTAAAAACAGTTTGCTTGTGAGATTTCAACAGAAGTAACTTGTTTAGATTTTCATGATTAAGTCAGTTAATAAGAACCAAGTGCTTGGTTCTATTCAAACGACACTTGTTGGTTGTTAAAAACAGTTTGCTTGTGAGATTTCATCACGCGTATCTTGTTTAGATTTAAATAGTTAAGTCAGTAAATAAGAACCAAGTGATTGGTTTTATTTAAACAATCCTAGTTGTTTATTAATAACAGAGTTCTTATTAGATTTCAGCACATGTAACTTGTTTATATTTTCCTAAGTATGTTAGTAAATAAGAACCAATTGATTGGTTTTATATAAACGACACTTGTTGGTTGTTAAAAACAGTTTGCTTGTGAGATTTCAACAGAAGTAACTTGTTTAGATTTTCATGATTAAGTCAGTTAATAAGAACCAAGTGCTTGGTTCTATTCAAACGACACTTGTTGGTTGTTAAAAACAGTTTGCTTGTGAGATTTCATCACGCGTATCTTGTTTAGATTTAAATAGTTAAGTCAGTAAATAAGAACCAAGTGATTGGTTTTATTTAAACAATCCTAGTTGTTTATTAATAACAGAGTTCTTATTAGATTTCAGCACATGTAACTTGTTTAGATTTTCCTAAGTATGTTAGTAAATAAGAACCAATTGATTGGTTTTATATAAACGACACTTGTTGGTTGTTAAAAACAGTTTGCTTGTGAGATTTCAACAGAAGTAACTTGTTTAGATTTTCATGATTAAGTCAGTTAATAAGAACCAAGTGCTTGGTTCTATTCAAACGACACTTGTTGGTTGTTAAAAACAGTTTGCTTGTGAGATTTCATCACGCGTATCTTGTTTAGATTTAAATAGTTAAGTCAGTAAATAAGAACCAAGTGATTGGTTTTATTTAAACAATCCTAGTTGTTTATTAATAACAGAGTTCTTATTAGATTTCAGCACATGTAACTTGTTTAGATTTTCCTAAGTATGTTAGTAAATAAGAACCAATTGATTGGTTTTATATAAACGACACTTGTTGGTTGTTAAAAACAGTTTGCTTGTGAGATTTCAACAGAAGTAACTTGTTTAGATTTTCATGATTAAGTCAGTTAATAAGAACCAAGTGCTTGGTTCTATTCAAACGACACTTGTTGGTTGTTAAAAACAGTTTGCTTGTGAGATTTCATCACGCGTATCTTGTTTAGATTTAAATAGTTAAGTCAGTAAATAAGAACCAAGTGATTGGTTTTATTTAAACAATCCTAGTTGTTTATTAATAACAGAGTTCTTATTAGATTTCAGCACATGTAACTTGTTTAGATTTTCCTAAGTATGTTAGTAAATAAGAACCAATTGATTGGTTTTATATAAACGACACTTGTTGGTTGTTAAAAACAGTTTGCTTGTGAGATTTCAACAGAAGTAACTTGTTTAGATTTTCATGATTAAGTCAGTTAATAAGAACCAAGTGCTTGGTTCTATTCAAACGACACTTGTTGGTTGTTAAAAACAGTTTGCTTGTGAGATTTCATCACGCGTATCTTGTTTAGATTTAAATAGTTAAGTCAGTAAATAAGAACCAAGTGATTGGTTTTATTTAAACAATCCTAGTTGTTTATTAATAACAGAGTTCTTATTAGATTTCAGCACATGTAACTTGTTTATATTTTCCTAAGTATGTTAGTAAATAAGAACCAATTGATTGGTTTTATATAAACGACACTTGTTGGTTGTTAACAACAGAGTGTTGTGAAATATAACTCACAAGCAAACTAAAAAAAAAAATTCACATGGAATGAAAGTTTTGATCGAATCAAAAAAAAAAAAAAACAATAACAAACAAAGTGATTTTGTTTAAAAACAATGTTTAACTTTTTTAAATCCTATTTGGTTTAAAAGTATCAATTGTTTTAAATTCATATTGTTTGAAAAGAACTAAGAGGTTGTTTTTCAAATTGATAAAAATCAAACAAAGTTGTTTTGTTAAAATCAATCGTTTACATGGTTAAAATATTATTTGGTTAAATTATACCAACTTTAATACTGAGATTGATTGAAAACTTATAAGCTCTTGGTTGTATTTAAACTATTTTGTTTGTTAGATTGCAACAGAAAGATTGTTATAATTCTAATAATTTAATTTTGTTAAATTCCTATAATTAAGTCGTTTAAATATAACTAACAAGTATTTAAAAAACCACAACTAATTCGGTTGTTTTTAACAAAATTATTTTTCTGATTTTAACCAACGATAAAATCGAGTATCTTATTAATTTTCAAACAAATTAGTTGGTTAAAAAACTTTTATAGTTGGTTATTATTAACTGTTTATCTTTAACCTTTTTGGCTTGGTAGATTTCAAAGACGAGTACTTATTGAATTTTAAATAAGAAGTGGTAGATTTTAACATACTTTTTTTTAACCGAGCTAAAATCGCTCTCGGTTAAGGCACATTTTTCTGCGTGTGTACATCGATGGAAAGGTCTCTTTATTGTCAATTAGGAATTGAAAACCGCAACCTGTTTCGAGGCTTGGTTGCGGAGAAATCGGGTTTCGAAATAAATCTGATTTTTAAACTTTTAAATGATGCCGGCATCATAATTTTTTTCAATTTTTCTCTAAAATTTTTTTTCTCGAATTTTGTAAAGTGCTGTACATCGATGGAAAGGTCTCTTTATTGTCAATTAGGAATTGAAAACCGCAACCTGTTTCGAGGCTTGGTTGCGGAGAAATTGGGTTTCGAAAGAAATCTGATTTTTAAACTTTTAAATGATGCCGGCATCATAACTTTTTTCAATTTTTCACTAAAATTTTTTTTCTCGAATTTTGTAAAGTGCTGTACATCGATGGATAGGTCTCTTTATTGTCAATTAGGAATTGAAAACCGCAACCTGTTTCGAGGCTTGGTTGCGGAGAAATCGGGTTTCGAAAGAAATCTGATTTTTAAACTTTTAAATGAGCCGGCATCATAACTTTTTTCAATTTTTCACTAAAATTTTTTTCTCGAATTTTGTAAAGTGCTGTACATCGATGGAAAGGTCTCTTTATTGTCGATTAGGAATTGAAAACCGCAACCTGTTTCGAGGCTTGGTTGCGGAGAAATTGGGTTTCGAAAGAAATCTGATTTTTAAACTTTTAAATGATGCCGGCATCATAACTTTTTTCAATTTTTCACTAAAATTTTTTTTCTCGAATTTTGTAAAGTGCTGTACATCGATGGATAGGTCTCTTTATTGTCGATTAGGAATTGAAAACCGCAACCTGTTTCGAGGCTTGGTTGCGGAGAAATCGGGTTTCGAAAGATATCTGATTTTTAAACTTTTAAATGAAGCCGGCATCATAACTTTTTTCAATTTTTCACTAAAATTTTTTTTCTCGAATTTTGTAAAGTGCTGTACATCGATGGAAAGGTCTCTTTATTGTCGATTAGGAATTGAAAACCGCAACCTGTTTCGAGGCTTGGTTGCGGAGAAATCGGGTTTCGAAAGAAATCTGATTTTTAAACTTTTAAATGATGCCGGCATCATAACTTTTTTCAATTTTTCACTAAAATTTTTTTTCTCGAATTTTGTAAAGTGCTGTACATCGATGGAAAGGTCTCTTTATTGTCAATTAGGAATTGAAAACCGCAACCTGTTTCGAGGCTTGGTTGCGGAGAAATCGGGTTTCGAAAGAAATCTGATTTTTAAACTTTTAAATGATGCCGGCATCATAACTTTTTTCAATTTTTCACTAAAATTTTTTTCTCGAATTTTGTAAAGTGCTGTACATCGATGGATAGGTCTCTTTATTGTCAATTAGGAATTGAAAACCGCAACCTGTTTCGAGGCTTGGTTGCGGAGAAATCGGGTTTCGAAAGAAATCTGATTTTTAAACTTTTAAATGATGCCGGCATCATAACTTTTTTCAATTTTTCACTAAAATTTTTTTTCTCGAATTTTGTAAAGTGCTGTACATCGATGGAAAGGTCTCTTTATTGTCAATTAGGAATTGAAAACCGCAACCTGTTTCGAGGCTTGGTTGCGGAGAAATCGGGTTTCGAAAGAAATCTGATTTTTAAACTTTTAAATGATGCCGGCATCATAACTTTTTTCAATTTTTCACTAAAATTTTTTTCTCGAATTTTGTAAAGTGCTGTACATCGATGGATAGGTCTCTTTATTGTCAATTAGGAATTGAAAACCGCAACCTGTTTCGAGGCTTGGTTGCGGAGAAATCGGGTTTCGAAAGAAATCTGATTTTTAAACTTTTAAATGATGCCGGCATCATAACTTTTTTCAATTTTTCACTAAAATTTTTTTTCTCGAATTTTGTAAAGTGCTGTACATCGATGGAAAGGTCTCTTTATTGTCAATTAGGAATTGAAAACCGCAACCTGTTTCGAGGCTTGGTTGCGGAGAAATCGGGTTTCGAAAGAAATCTGATTTTTAAACTTTTAAATGATGCCGGCATCATAACTTTTTTCAATTTTTCACTAAAATTTTTTTCTCGAATTTTGTAAAGTGCTGTACATCGATGGATAGGTCTCTTTATTGTCAATTAGGAATTGAAAACCGCAACCTGTTTCGAGGCTTGGTTGCGGAGAAATCGGGTTTCGAAAGAAATCTGATTTTTAAACTTTTAAATGATGCCGGCATCATAACTTTTTTCAATTTTTCACTAAAATTTTTTTTCTCGAATTTTGTAAAGTGCTGTACATCGATGGATAGGTCTCTTTATTGTCAATTAGGAATTGAAAACCGCAACCTGTTTCGAGGCTTGGTTGCGGAGAAATCGGGTTTCGAAAGAAATCTGATTTTTAAACTTTTAAATGATGCCGGCATCATAACTTTTTTCAATTTTTCACTAAAATTTTTTTTCTCGAATTTTGTAAAGTGCTGTACATCGATGGAAAGATCTCTTTATTGTCAATTAGGAATTGAAAACCGCAACCTGTTTCGAGGCTTGGTTGCGGAGAAATCGGGTTTCGAAAGAAATCTGATTTTTAAACTTTTAAATGTTGCCGGCATCATAACTTTTTTCAATTTTTCACTAAAATTTTTTTTCTCGAATTTTGTAAAGTGCTGTACATCGATGGATAGGTCTCTTTATTGTCGATTAGGAATTGAAAACCGCAACCTGTTTCGAGGCTTGGTTGCGGAGAAATCGGGTTTCGAAAGAAATCTGATTTTTAAACTTTTAAATGAGCCGGCATCATAACTTTTTTCAATTTTTCACTAAAATTTTTTTCTCGAATTTTGTAAAGTGCTGTACATCGATGGAAAGGTCTCTTTATTGTCAATTAGGAATTGAAAACCGCAACCTGTTTCGAGGCTTGGTTGCGGAGAAATCGGGTTTCGAAAGAAATCTGATTTTTAAACTTTTAAATGATGCCGGCATCATAACTTTTTTCAATTTTTCACTAAAATTTTTTTTCTCGAATTTTGTAAAGTGCTGTACATCGATGGAAAGGTCTCTTTATTGTCAATTAGGAATTGAAAACCGCAACCTGTTTCGAGGCTTGGTTGCGGAGAAATCGGGTTTCGAAAGAAATCTAATTTTTAAACTTTTAAATGATGCCGGCATCATAACTTTTTCAATTTTTCACTAAAATTTTTTTTCTCGAATTTTGTAAAGTGCTGTACATCGATGGATATGTCTCTTTATTGTCAATTAGGAATTGAAAACCGCAACCTGTTTCGAGGCCTGGTTGCGGAGAATTCGGGTTTCGAAAGAAATCTGATTTTTAAACTTTTAAATGATGCCGGCATCATAACTTTTTTCAATTTTTCACAAAAATTTTTTTTCTCGAATTTTGTAAAGTGCTGTACATCGATGGAAAGGACTTTTTATTGTCAATTAGGAATTGAAAACCGCAACCTGTTTCGAGGCTTGGTTGCGGAGAAATCGGGTTTCGAAAGAAATCTGATTTTTAAACTTTTAAATGATGCCGGCATCATAACTTTTTTCAATTTTTCACTAAAATTTTTTTTCTCGAATTTTGTAAAGTGCTGTACATCGATGGAAAGGTCTCTTTATTGTCAATTAGGAATTGAAAACCGCAACCTGTTTCGAGGCTTGGTTGCGGAGAAATCGGGTTTCGAAAGAAATCTGATTTTTAAACTTTTAAATGATGCCGGCATCATAACTTTTTCAATTTTTCACTAAAATTTTTTTTTCTCGAATTTTGTAAAGTGCTGTACATCGATGGAAAGGTCTCTTTATTGTCAATTAGGAATTGAAAACCGCAACCTGTTTCGAGGCTTGGTTGCGGAGAAATCGGGTTTCGAAAGAAATCTGATTTTTAAACTTTTAAATGATGCCGGCATCATAACTTTTTTCAATTTTTCTCTAAAATTTTTTTTCTCGAATTTTGTAAAGTGCTGTACATCGATGGAAAGGTCTCTTTATTGTCAATTAGGAATTGAAAACCGCAACCTGTTTCGAGGCTTGGTTGCGGAGAAATCGGGTTTCGAAAGAAATCTGATTTTTAAACTTTTAAATGATGCCGGCATCATAACTTTTTTCAATTTTTCACTAACATTTTTTTTTCTCGAATTTTGTAAAGTGCTGTACATCGATGGATAGGTCTCTTTATTGTCAATTAGGAATTGAAAACCGCAACCTGTTTCGAGGCTTGGTTGCGGAGAAATCGGGTTTCGAAAGAAATCTGATTTTTAAACTTTTTAATGATGCCGGCATCATAACTTTTTTCAATTTTTCACTAAAATTTTTTTTTCTCGAATTCTGTACAGTGCTGTACATCGATGGAAAGGTCTCTTTATTGTCAATTAGGAATTGAAAACCGCAGCCTGTTTCGAGGCTTGGTTGCGGAGAAATCGGGTTTCGAAAGAAATCTGATTTTTAAACTTTTAAATGATGCCGGCATCATAACTTTTTTCAATTTTTTCACTAAAATTTTTTTTCTCGAATTTTGTAAAGTGCTGTACATCGATGGAAAGGTCTCTTTATTGTCAATTAGGAATTGAAAACCGCAACCTGTTTCGAGGCTTGGTTGCGGAGAAATCGGGTTTCGAAAGAAATCTGATTTTTAAACTTTTAAATGATGCCGGCATCATAACTTTTTTCAATTTTTCACTAAAATTTTTTTTCTCGAATTTTGTAAAGTGCTGTACATCGATGGAAAGGTCTCTTTATTGTCAATTAGGAATTGAAAACCGCAACCTGTTTCGAGGCTTGGTTGCGGAGAAATCGGGTTTCGAAAGAAATCTGATTTTTAAACTTTTAAATGATGCCGGCATCATAACTTTTTTCAATTTTTCACTAAAATTTTTTTTCTCGAATTTTGTAAAGTGCTGTACATCGATGGAAAGGTCTCTTTATTGTCAATTAGGAATTGAAAACCGCAACCTGTTTCGAGGCTTGGTTGCGGAGAAATCGGGTTTCGAAAGAAATCTGATTTTTAAACTTTTAAATGATGCCGGCATCATAACTTTTTTCAATTTTTCACTAAAATTTTTTTTCTCGAATTTTGTAAAGTGCTGTACATCGATGGAAAGGTCTCTTTATTGTCAATTAGGAATTGAAAACCGCAACCTGTTTCGAGGCTTGGTTGCGGAGAAATCGGGTTTCGAAAGAAATCTGATTTTTAAACTTTTAAATGATGCCGGCATCATAACTTTTTTCAATTTTTCACTAAAATTTTTTTTCTCGAATTTTGTAAAGTGCTGTACATCGATGGAAAGGTCTCTTTATTGTCAATTAGGAATTGAAAACCGCAACCTGTTTCGAGGCTTGGTTGCGGAGAAATCGGGTTTCGAAAGAAATCTGATTTTTAAACTTTTAAATGAAGCCGGCATCATAACTTTTTTCAATTTTTCACTAAAATTTTTTTTCTCGAATTTTGTAAAGTGCTGTACATCGATGGAAAGGTCTCTTTATTGTCAATTAGGAATTGAAAACCGCAACCTGTTTCGAGGCTTGGTTGCGGAGAAATCGGGTTTCGAAAGAAATCTGATTTTTAAACTTTTAAATGAAGCCGGCATCATAACTTTTTTCAATTTTTCACTAAAATTTTTTTTCTCGAATTTTGTAAATTGCTGTACATCGATGGAAAGGTCTCTTTATTGTCAATTAGGAATTGAAAACCGCAACCTGTTTCGAGGCTTGGTTGCGGAGAAATCGGGTTTCGAAAGAAATCTGATTTTTAAACTTTTAAATGATGCCGGCATCATAACTTTTTTCAATTTTTCACTAAAATTTTTTTTCTCGAATTTTGTAAAGTGCTGTACATCGATGGAAAGGTCTCTTTATTGTCAATTAGGAATTGAAAACCGCAACCTGTTTCGAGGCTTGGTTGCGGAGAAATCGGGTTTCGAAAGAAATCTGATTTTTAAACTTTTAAATGATGCCGGCATCATAACTTTTTTCAATTTTTCACTAAATTTTTTTTCTCGAATTTTGTAAAGTGCTGTACATCGATGGAAAGGTCTCTTTATTGTCAATTAGGAATTGAAAACCGCAACCTGTTTCGAGGCTTGGTTGCGGAGAAATCGGGTTTCGAAAGAAATCTGATTTTTAAACTTTTAAATGATGCCGGCATCATAACTTTTTTCAATTTTTGACTAAAATTTTTTTTCTCGAATTTTGTAAAGTGCTGTACATCGATGGAAAGGTCTCTTTATTGTCAATTAGGAATTGAAAACCGCAACCTGTTTCGAGGCTTGGTTGCGGAGAAATCGGGTTTCGAAAGAAATCTGATTTTCAAACTTTTAAATGATGCCGGCATCATAACTTTTTTCAATTTTTCACTAAAATTTTTTTTCTCGAATTTTGTAAAGTGCTGTACATCGATGGAAAGGTCTCTTTATTGTCAATTAGGAATTGAAAACCGCAACCTGTTTCGAGGCTTGGTTGCGGAGAAATCGGGTTTCGAAAGAAATCTGATTTTTAAACTTTTAAATGATGCCGGCATCATAACTTTTTTCAATTTTTCTCTAAAATTTTTTTTCTCGAATTTTGTAAAGTGCTGTACATCGATGGAAAGGTCTCTTTATTGTCAATTAGGAATTGAAAACCGCAACCTGTTTCGAGGCTTGGTTGCGGAGAAATCGGGTTTCGAAAGAAATCTGATTTTTAAACTTTTAAATGATGCCGGCATCATAACTTTTTTCAATTTTTGACTAAAATTTTTTTTCTCGAATTTTGTAAAGTGCTGTACATCGATGGAAAGGTCTCTTTATTGTCAATTAGGAATTGAAAACCGCAACCTGTTTCGAGGCTTGGTTGCGGAGAAATCGGGTTTCGAAAGAAATCTGATTTTCAAACTTTTAAATGATGCCGGCATCATAACTTTTTTCAATTTTTCACTAAAATTTTTTTTCTCGAATTTTGTAAAGTGCTGTACATCGATGGAAAGGTCTCTTTATTGTCAATTAGGAATTGAAAACCGCAACCTGTTTCGAGGCTTGGTTGCGGAGAAATCGGGTTTCGAAAGAAATCTGATTTTTAAACTTTTAAATGATGCCGGCATCATAACTTTTTTCAATTTTTCACTAAAATTTTTTTTCTCGAATTTTGTAAAGTGCTGTACATCGATGGAAAGGTCTCTTTATTGTCAATTAGGAATTGAAAACCGCAACCTGTTTCGAGGCTTGGTTGCGGAGAAATCGGGTTTCGAAAGAAATCTGATTTTTAAACTTTTAAATGATGCCGGCATCATAACTTTTTTCAATTTTTCTCTAAAATTTTTTTTCTCGAATTTTGTAAAGTGCTGTACATCGATGGAAAGGTCTCTTTATTGTCAATTAGGAATTGAAAATAGCAACCTGTTTCGAGGCTTGGTTGCGGAGAAATCGGGTTTCGAAAGAAATCTGATTTTTAAACTTTTAAATGATGCCGGCATCATAACTTTTTTCAATTTTTCACTAAAATTTTTTTTCTCGAATTTTGTAAAGTGCTGTACATCGATGGAAAGATCTCTTTATTGTCAATTAGGAATTGAAAACCGCAACCTGTTTCGAGGCTTGGTTGCGGAGAAATCGGGTTTCGAAAGAAATCTGATTTTTAAACTTTTAAATGATGCCGGCATCATAACTTTTTACAATTTTTCACTAAAATTTTTTTTCTCGAATTTTGTAAAGTGCTGTACATCGATGGAAAGGTCTCTTTATTGTCAATTAGGAATTGAAAACCGCAACCTGTTTCGAGGCTTGGTTGCGGAGAAATCGGGTTTCGAAAGAAATCTGATTTTTAAACTTTTAAATGATGCCGGCATCATAACTTTTTTCAATTTTTCACTAAAATTTTTTTTCTCGAATTTTGTAAAGTGCTGTACATCGATGGAAAGGTCTCTTTATTGTCAATTAGGAATTGAAAACCGCAACCTGTTTCGAGGCTTGGTTGCGGAGAAATCGGGTTTCGAAAGAAATCTGATTTTTAAACTTTTAAATGATGCCGGCATCATAACTTTTTTCAATTTTTCACTAAAATTTTTTTTCTCGAATTTTGTAAAGTGCTGTACATCGATGGAAAGGTCTCTTTATTGTCAATTAGGAATTGAAAACCGCAACCTGTTTCGAGGCTTGGTTGCGGAGAAATCGGGTTTCGAAAGAAATCTGATTTTTAAACTTTTAAATGATGCCGGCATCATAACTTTTTTCATTTTTTCAATAAAATTTTTTTTCTCGAATTTTGTAAAGTGCTGTACATCGATGGAAAGGTCTTTTTATTGTCAATTAGGAATTGAAAACCGCAACCTGTTTCGAGGCTTGGTTGCGGAGAAATCGGGTTTCGAAAGAAATCTGATTTTTAAACTTTTAAATGATGCCGGCATCATAACTTTTTTCATTTTTTCACTAAAATTTGTTTTCTCGAATTTTGTAAAGTGCTGTACATCGATGGAAAGGTCTCTTTATTGTCAATTAGGAATTGAAAACCGCAACCTGTTTCGAGGCTTGGTTGCGGAGAAATCGGGTTTCGAAAGAAATCTGATTTTTAAACTTTTAAATGATGCCGGCATCATAACTTTTTTCATTTTTTCACTAAAATTTGTTTTCTCGAATTTTGTAAAGTGCTGTACATCGATGGAAAGGTCTCTTTATTGTCAATTAGAAATTGAAAACCGCAACCTGTTTCGAGGCTTGGTTGCGGAGAAATCGGGTTTCGAAAGAAATCTGATTTTTAAACTTTTAAATGATGCCGGCATCATAACTTTTTTCAATTTTTCACTAAAATTTTTTTTCTCGAATTTTGTAAAGTGCTGTACATCGATGGATAGGTCTCTTTATTGTCAATTAGGAATTGAAAACCGCAACCTGTTTCGAGGCTTGGTTGCGGAGAAATCGGGTTTCGAAAGAAATCTGATTTTTAAACTTTTAAATGATGCCGGCATCATAACTTTTTTCAATTTTTCACTAAAATTTTTTTTCTCGAATTTTGTAAAGTGCTGTACATCGATGGAAAGGTCTCTTTATTGTCAATTAGGAATTGAAAACCGCAACCTGTTTCGAGGCTTGGTTGCGGAGAAATCGGGTTTCGAAAGAAATCTGATTTTTAAACTTTTAAATGATGCCGGCATCATAACTTTTTCAATTTTTCACTAAAATTTTTCTTCTCGAATTTTGTAAAGTGCTGTACATCGATGGAAAGGTCTCTTTATTGTCAATTAGGAATTGAAAACCGCATCCACTTTCGAGGCTTGGTTGCGGAGAAATCGGGTTTCGAAAGAAATCTGATTTTTAAACTTTTAAATGATGCCGGCATCATAACTTTTTTCAATTTTTCACTAAAATTTTTTTTCTCGAATTTTGTAAAGTGCTGTACATCGATGGAAAGGTCTCTTTATTGTCAATTAGGAATTGAAAACCGCAACCTGTTTCGAGGCTTGGTTGCGGAGAAATCGGGTTTCGAAAGAAATCTGATTTTTAAACTTTTAAATGATGCCGGCATCATAACTTTTTCAATTTTTCACTAAAATTTTTCTTCTCGAATTTTGTAAAGTGCTGTACATCGATGGAAAGGTCTCTTTATTGTCAATTAGGAATTGAAAACCGCAACCTGTTTCGAGGCTTGGTTGCGGAGAAATCGGGTTTCGAAAGAAATCTGATTTTTAAACTTTTAAATGATGCCGGCATCATAACTTTTTCAATTTTTCACTAAAATTTTTTTTCTCGAATTTTGTAAAGTGCTGTACATCGATGGAAAGGTCTCTTTATTGTCAATTAGGAATTGAAAACCGCAACCTGTTTCGAGGCTTGGTTGCGGAGAAATCGGGTTTCGAAAGAAATCTGATTTTTAAATTTTTAAATGATGCCGGCATCATAACTTTTTTCAATTTTTCACTAAAATTTTTTTTCTCGAATTTTGTAAAGTGCTGTACATCGATGGAAAGGTCTCTTTATTTCTAATTAGGAATTGAAAACCGCAACCTGTTTCGAGGCTTGGTTGCGGAGAAATCGGGTTTCGAAAGAAATCTGATTTTTAAACTTTTAAATGATGCCGGCATCATAACTTTTTTCAATTTTTCACTAAAATTTTTTTTCTCGAATTTTGTAAAGTGCTGTACATCGATGGAAAGGTCTCTTTATTTCTAATTAGGAATTGAAAACCGCAACCTGTTTCGAGGCTTGGTTGCAGAGAAATCGGGTTTCGAAAGAAATCTGATTTTTAAACTTTTAAATGATGCCGGCATCATAACTTTTTCAATTTTTCACTAAAATTTTTTTTCTCGAATTTTGTAGAGTGCTGTACATCGATGGAAAGGTCTCTTTATTGTCAATTAGGAATTGAAAACCGCAACCTGTTTCGAGGCTTGGTTGCGGAGAAATCGGGTTTCGAAAGAAATCTGATTTTTAAACTTTTAAATGATGCCGGCATCATAACTTTTTTCAATTTTTCACTAAAATTTTTTTTCTCGAATTTTGTAAAGTGCTGTACATCGATGGAAAGGTCTCTTTATTTCTAATTAGGAATTGAAAACCGCAACCTGTTTCGAGGCTTGGTTGCGGAGAAATCGGGTTTCGAAAGAAATCTGATTTTTAAACTTTTTAATGATGCCGGCATCATAACTTTTTTCAATTTTTCACTAAAATTTTTTTTTCTCGAATTCTGTACAGTGCTGTACATCGATGGAAAGGTCTCTTTATTGTCAATTAGGAATTGAAAACCGCAGCCTGTTTCGAGGCTTGGTTGCGGAGAAATCGGGTTTCGAAAGAAATCTGATTTTTAAACTTTTAAATGATGCCGGCATCATAACTTTTTTCAATTTTTCACTAAAATTTTTTTTCTCGAATTTTGTAAAGTGCTGTACATCGATGGAAAGGTCTCTTTATTGTCAATTAGGAATTGAAAACCGCAACCTGTTTCGAGGCTTGGTTGCGGAGAAATCGGGTTTCGAAAGAAATCTGATTTTTAAACTTTTAAATGATGCCGGCATCATAACTTTTTTCAATTTTTCACTAAAATTTTTTTTCTCGAATTTTGTAAAGTGCTGTACATCGATGGAAAGGTCTCTTTATTGTCAATTAGGAATTGAAAACCGCAACCTGTTTCGAGGCTTGGTTGCGGAGAAATCGGGTTTCGAAAGAAATCTGATTTTTAAACTTTTAAATGATGCCGGCATCATAACTTTTTTCAATTTTTCACTAAAATTTTTTTCTCGAATTTTGTAAAGTGCTGTACATCGATGGAAAGGTCTCTTTATTGTCAATTAGGAATTGAAAACCGCATCCACTTTCGAGGCTTGGTTGCCGAGAAATCGGGTTTCGAAAGAAATCTGATTTTTAAACTTTTAAATGATGCCGGCATCATAACTTTTTTCAATTTTTCACTAAAATTTTTTTTCTCGAATTTTGTAAAGTGCTGTACATCGATGGAAAGGTCTCTTTATTGTCAATTAGGAATTGAAAACCGCAACCTGTTTCGAGGCTTGGTTGCGGAGAAATCGGGTTTCGAAAGAAATCTGATTTTTAAACTTTTAAATGATGCCGGCATCATAACTTTTTCAATTTTTCACTAAAATTTTTTTTCTCGAATTTTGTAAAGTGCTGTACATCGATGGAAAGGTCTCTTTATTGTCAATTAGGAATTGAAAACCGCATCCACTTTCAAGGCTTGGTTGCGGAGAAATCGGGTTTCGAAAGAAATCTGATTTTTAAACTTTTAAATGATGCCGGCATCATAACTTTTTTCAATTTTCCACTAAAATTTTTTTTCTCGAATTTTGTAAAGTGCTGTACATCGATGGAAAGGTCTCTTTATTGTCAATTAGGAATTGAAAACCGCAACCTGTTTCGAGGCTTGGTTGCGGAGAAATCGGGTTTCGAAAGAAATCTGATTTTTAAACTTTTAAATGATGCCGGCATCATAACTTTTTTCAATTTTTCACTAAAATTTTTTTTCTCGAATTTTGTAAAGTGCTGTACATCGATGGAAAGGTCTCTTTATTGTCAATTAGGAATTGAAAACCGCAACCGGTTTCGAGGCTTGGTTGCGGAGAAATCGGGTTTCGAAAGAAATCTGATTTTTAAACTTTTAAATGATGCCAGCATCATAACTTTTTTCAATTTTTCACTAAAATTTTTTTTCTCGAATTTTGTAAAGTGCTGTACATCGATGGAAAGGTCTCTTTATTGTCAATTAGGAATTGAAAACCGCAACCTGTTTCGAGGCTTGGTTGCGGAGAAATCGGGTTTCGAAATAAATCTGATTTTTAAACTTTTAAAAGATGCCGGCATCATAACTTTTTTCAATTTTTCACTAAAATTTTTTTTCTCGAATTTTGTAAAGTGCTGTACATCGATGGAAAGGTCTCTTTATTGTCAATTAGGAATTGAAAACCGCAACCTGTTTCGAGGCTTGGTTGCGGAGAAATCGGGTTTCGAAAGAAATCTGATTTTTAAACTTTTAAATGATGCCGGCATCATAACTTTTTTCAATTTTTCACTAAAATTTTTTTTCTCGAATTTTGTAAAGTGCTGTACATCGATGGAAAGGTCTCGTTATTGTCAATTAGGAATTGAAAACCGCAACCTGTTTCGAGGCTTGGTTGCGGAGAAATCGGGTTTCGAAAGAAATCTGATTTTTAAACTTTTAAATGCTGCCGGCATCATAACTTTTTTCAATTTTTCACTAAAAATTTTTTTTCTCGAATTTTGTAAAGTGCTGTACATCGATGGAAAGGTCTCGTTATTGTCAATTAGGAATTGAAAACCGCAACCTGTTTCGAGGCTTGGTTGCGGAGAAATCGGGTTTCGAAATAAATCTGATTTTTAAACTTTTAAATGATGCCGGCATCATAACTTTTTTCAATTTTTCACTAAAATTTTTTTTCTCGAATTTTGTAAAGTGCTGTACATCGATGGAAAGGTCTCTTTATTGTCAATTAGGAATTGAAAACCGCAACCTGTTTCGAGGCTTGGTTGCGGAGAAATCGGGTTTCGAAAGAAATCTGATTTTAAACTTTTAAATGATGCTGGCATCATAACTTTTTACAATTTTTCACTAAAATTTTTTTTCTCGAATTTTGTAAAGTGCTGTACATCGATGGAAAGGTCTCGTTATTGTCAATTAGGAATTGAAAACCGCAACCTGTTTCGAGGCTTGGTTGCGGAGAAATCGGGTTTCGAAAGAAATCTGATTTTTAAACTTTTAAATGATGCCGGCATCATAACTTTTTTCAATTTTTCACTAAAATTTTTTTTCTCGAATTTTGTAAAGTGCTGTACATCGATGGAAAGGTCTCTTTATTGTCAATTAGGAATTGAAAACCGCAACCTGTTTCGAGGCTTGGTTGCGGAGAAATCGGGTTTCGAAAGAAATCTGATTTTTAAACTTTTAAATGATGCCGGCATCATAACTTTTTTCAATTTTTCACTAAAATTTTTTTTCTCGAATTTTGTAAAGTGCTGTACATCGATGGAAAGGTCTCTTCATTGTCAATTGGGAATTGAAAACCGCAACCTGTTTCGAGGCTTGGTTGCGGAGAAATCGGGTTTCGAAAGAAATCTGATTTTTAAACTTTTAAATGATGCCGGCATCATAACTTTTTTCAATTTTTCACTAAAATTTTTTTTCTCGAATTTTGTAAAGTGCTGTACATCGATGGAAAGATCTCTTTATTGTCAATTAGGAATTGAAAACCGCAACCTGTTTCGAGGCTTGGTTGCGGAGAAATCGGGTTTCGAAAGAAATCTGATTTTTAAACTTTTAAATGATGCCGGCGTCATAACTTTTTTCAATTTTTCACTAAAATTTTTTTTCTCGAATTTTGTAAAGTGCTGTACATCGATGGAAAGGTCTCTTTATTGTCAATTAGGAATTGAAAACCGCAACCTGTTTCGAGGCTTGGTTGCGGAGAAATCGGGTTTCGAAAGAAATCTGATTTTTAAACTTTTAAATGATGCCGGCATCATAACTTTTTTCAATTTTTCACTAAAATTTTTTTTCTCGAATTTTGTAAAGTGCTGTACATCGATGGAAAGGTCTCTTCATTGTCAATTGGGAATTGAAAACCGCAACCTGTTTCGAGGCTTGGTTGCGGAGAAATCGGGTTTCGAAAGAAATCTGATTTTTAAACTTTTAAATGATGCCGGCATCATAACTTTTTTCAATTTTTCACTAAAATTTTTTTTCTCGAATTTTGTAAAGTGCTGTACATCGATGGAAAGGTCTCTTTATTGTCAATTAGGAATTGAAAACCGCAACCTGTTTCGAGGCTTGGTTGCGGAGAAATCGGGTTTCGAAAGAAATCTGATTTTTAAACTTTTAAATGATGCCGGCATCATAACTTTTTTCAATTTTTCACTAAAATTTTTTTTCTCGAATTTTGTAAAGTGCTGTACATCGATGGAAAGATCTCTTTATTGTCAATTAGGAATTGAAAACCGCAACCTGTTTCGAGGCTTGGTTGCGGAGAAATCGGGTTTCGAAAGAAATCTGATTTTTAAACTTTTAAGTGCTGCCGGCATCATAACTTTTTTCAATTTTTCACTAAAAATTTTTTTTCTCGAATTTTGTAAAGTGCTGTACATCGATGGAAAGGTCTGTTTATTGTCAATTATTTTTTTGATTAAATTTAATAAAGATTGATATTTAATTTTTATTAAAATACGAACTATGGTTCTTGTGTTCAAAGGTACCCCACATGTGAGGCAGTTTTGAACATACCTGGGGCACTTTTGAACGGAAGTATTTATTATTATTTTTAACAGTAAATAATGAAAGTATAAACGCGTATTTATTGAAGAAAACAATAAACTGTATGAAAAAGTTACTTATGAAGAGCTCAATATGCAAAAAACTTTAATAGGATATCAAATCTTTTGAAATGTTTAACCGACTATTTAGAAAGTAGACTTTTGGAAATTTGGATTAAAAGAAAGTTTTTGCTGCTAAGTATCTTTGAAACTTTAATTTTAGTGTCCATCTGTTGAACGGAGAAAAAATTTATAAATATTTTTCCAATAACTAGTTTGAAACCTGTTTAAAGGTGCCCCGACCGTTTTGTTCAAAGCTGCCCCAACATGTCAAACAACATAAAATTCGGCCATAGTTATTATACCTAGCATATTTACCAAGGATTTTAACTTTATGTTAATCAAAATGAAGGTTTGAATTTAATAATAATTTTTCATAAATGAAAAACTTTAACAAAAAAATTTTAAACTCTTACCAAAATAATATTACAAAAATAAAATTAGCGCATCAAAACTGTGTATTTAGCTACTGTCGGATGAAATTAAGAGATGCACCGCAAAGTCGTTGACGTGTGAAGATATCGCTATTGCCATGCTTAAAATTAATTTTAGGTTTTAAAATATTTTTGTGTTAAGATTTTATATAGCCATGTTCAAAGGTACCCCGCGTTCAAAGGTGCCCCCCTCTCCACCATGCTATAGTGAAGTTGCCAGAGAAAAGTAGCATGCTAGAAAACAAAAGTTTCTTGCTGAAAAGTGAAAGCATGAGAAAAGTTACATGTTAGAAAAGATTCATAAATATTGTATGCCATAAAATTGTCATTCGAAAAAAGTATCATATGAGAAAAATATCTTTCGAGATTGTATCATACTAGAAAAGTATCTTGCGTACAAAATATCATGCAAGAAAATCAGGTTGCGAAAAATATATCATGCGAGAAAAATACCATGTGAGAAAAACCAGATGCTAGAAATTTATCATTTGAGAAAAGTTATTTTATTTTATTTGATTTTAAGTAGCCTCAAAGGAAAAAGTCTAGAGATATTATATCTTGGTTGTCAATTCTCCGGTCCAAATAGTAAATATTTTATTGGTAATTTTTAAAGCTTGCATCGCAAGTAATCGTGTAAGTTCTAAAAAATAACGTTATAATCACTATTATATAAAATTTTGATTTAAATTGGTCTTAAAAAAAGACGAAAAAAAGTGTAATTGCAAAAGTTCTATAATAGTTATCAAAAACATCAAACCAAAAAATACCTAAAATACAGAATGTTCTCATCTCAGATTAAAAAATATAAGACAAATAAGCTGCCTTATTTTTCAATTTCAAATATGAAGCCTATTTATCTCTTATTCTTCATACGTAGGCATCAATTGTACTTTTATACAATTTAACATTGCAATGAAAAACGACTTTGTCAACATTTACTTCGAATAAAATTAATTATTTTTCCATCTACCTATACAACTTAACCTGACACAAAGCATAGATAAATAAATATATACATATCAACTTCTTAATAAAACCAAATCCACCCAGTAAACTGCAAGTATAAGAGAGAGGGAAAGAGAGAATTCGCCTTGAAATCTCACCCATCATGCCAGCATTACAATAACAAAAAAAGAAAGCATCATAAGCCCCTTTCTCTCCCATTCCCTTATATATTCTATATATAGTGAAAATGATATACTTAACATTTTTCTATGTCAACAACCCTCGAATAAGCTGCGAAGTTCTTTCAAGGTGCCCCAAAGAAAACCACTTCTTCGCACCCCCAAAACCCAAACCACCAATTCATTGGTTTGGCAACATTTTTATATTAAGTTATCCCCCTGGCCCGTAATTTCCTACACAAACCCCTGACATTCATTCACTTATATACCCTTTGCTTTGCCTCTTCACTCTTGTGATCCTTTTGGAAAAACTTGTGATAAAGGTATTTTAAGGGTTATTTAGAGTTTCGTAAAAAAAATTGATTTTGAAAATTAATTTAAAAAAATACTTTTGTCTCATTGAGATAATACTGCAGTTATTTAGAAAAAAAT
The DNA here is from genome assembly GCA_929447395.1 of Epistrophe grossulariae. NCBI lineage: Eukaryota > Metazoa > Arthropoda > Insecta > Diptera > Syrphidae > Epistrophe > Epistrophe grossulariae. The sequence goes on along the minus strand of OV839566.1, from coordinate 131,665,817 downwards.
AATTCCAGGACCAATTAATTTCCTCTAGTTTAGGTGATACAGACAGACTTTCTTCAAGGACTTTCAAACATGAAAATGGTTTTTAAAAATGCGGGGACTGCGAAAAATAAATAAAAAACATAGTTAGGAAAAAGAAAGTCTAATTTTCTAATTTTCTAATTGTTGAAATTTTAAATAAAATCTTACTCTACCCAAGGACTGCAGATTTAACAACTACAAATGCATTTTCAAACCCTCAACAACTCTCAAACTCAACATCTGTTGCAAAGGAGCAAAACCGTGCAACTTAATCGTGCCCTTAATTTACTTTGTTTTTTTTTTTTTTTTTTTTAACTTCGATGGTATATTTTCGTTTGGGGTTAAATATCTAATGAAAAATAATACAAGTAAAGCAGAAAAAATAACGAAGGATCAGACCCGGTATTTTTTATTTTTTTGGGTGATGCACAAATAGCAAACGGAACATCAAGTTTTACTCTTGAGGAATCTTAAAAAGCAAAGAGCGGATAAAGAATTGACTTTAGCAAATTTTTAATAAAATACGACATTGAAGTGGAGAATTTCATTAAAAGCGTATTCTACTGTTTGGTTTGTTCGTTTATTCGTCCTCGGAGTCATTGGCATCATCGTCGTCGTCGTTGTCGTTGTCGTTGTCGTCGTAATCGTCCTTGTCTATTTGCTAAGGATTCTGATTTGTGATTTTTTTTTGTTGGGGGTGGAAAAACTACCTAACCACAGTCATCGTCGCTGCCGCTGCTGTTGTATACCATTATCTTATATGGAGCTATTTTTTTTGGTGGCTTTCAGTTGAGCTTTGGGGTGTCGTGGACCTTTTTTTTTGTCAGTCTCTAAGTTGCTGCATTGTTTGTATGTACATATATGTATGTATGTGTGTATTGATAGAGTTTCGGTATAAAGAGAGATTTTTATAGTGCTTGTTATATTGGGTCGATAGCACACCTTTTAACTTCCTGTATAAAGGGATGAAACTGATATCAGCTGCAGACGACGACGAGAACGACTATAAATACCATGACAAAGAGAGGGACTCCATATATAGGAGGTGTGGGGTGCTATATAGAGGGTGGTATGCCAACGCAAACACAATCAAATTCAATAAATTCGGTTTTTATTGGAGTGAATTTGGTTTTTTAAGCGCAATTCTGTTTGTTTACGTAGGAAGTCAAAGTGATGTGCACGTTTAAAATGATATCCTTGAGGCTCGTTTGGCGATATGTACCTACCTAGGTATACCTAAAGTTATTTTTTTGAGTAAAATTTGTTGTTATTGCACAATGCACATAGATATGTACCTATATGGAATGGTGATCGTGAGAGCTGGAGGTGATGGTGTCATTTTTTATATGCAATATACGGGTGTATACACTGTTCATATGTATATTTCAAGGCTTAACTTTATTTTGGTAAAAGATTTCGAATGAAAGTGATTTTCTATACTCAGAAAAAGGGTTGAAACTATAAATGCAAATCTGAGTACCTATACATATATTGATTGGGAACGGGTCGTTATTCTGTATTACAAAATTCTGTATGACCAAAATTCTGTAAATGGATTGAAAATTCTGTATGATCATAATTCTGTATTTCATTATTCTGTAAATCTTTTATTCTGTATTCCAAAATTCTGTAAAACTAGAATTCTTTATATCAAAATTCTGTAAATATAAAATTCTGGAAAATTATAAATACTGTATATTCTGAACTCCAAAATGCTGAATTTCAAAAATTCTGTAAATTATAAAAGAAAAATTGTTTTGATAATAAAAAAAGGGGTGCACTTTTTTTATTATCAAAACAATTTTTCTCTTACTGAATAATGACCCCAACCCATATTGATTTTTATTGGGATTACTGTAAAACTCCGAAATGTAGAAATTTTAGAATTTACTGGAAAAACTTAAAATTTTTCAGCAGAATAAAAATTAGAAGTGGGATTCCATTTCGATGTTTAGGTTCATACCTATTAATAAAATAAATATTTATGCGGTTTTCCAATCCATCAAATCTAGGTTTAGACCCCGTGCCCCCACCTTTACTAAGCCAGCAACTAATCATAGTTAGAAAGCTTAGGTTAGGTTAGGTTAGAAGTGGAGATTAAACGACAAGTCACATTATCTCACTCGGATCGCAATGGATGGATTGATGTTCCACAAAAAGATGTATAGGTATAGTTAGATATAAGGAGAGGTAGAGAAAAGATGTGAGTAGAAGGTTAGGTATGGGTATGGCGTGTCTCCTATAAGCTAACTTGAATTATAAACAAATTTTAAAATGTTCCTTAGTGACAAAACCGAGATGTCGCCAAGCTCGTCGAAAAGTATTCTCTGAGTCCTGGTTTTTGCTATAGGCTAAGGCATTCACAAAGCAAGTGATAGGAGCCTCTTATTATAGTTAGAAAGTCCGAGTAAGTTTCTTTTTAAGGTTAGTTGCGCTGCGGTCCATAAACACCATATCACATAGAAAAATGATCAGTTTGAAACAACGTAAGTATTATAAGTAAAATAACAAACATTGTTAATATACAACCAACAAACTCACCAGGTGCCCCAGGAGCGGACTGGGAGTCAAAGGGCCTCCCGGGAATTTAACAAAAGAGCCACAATATATTAAAATGAGTATAGAAGGAGTGAAAAAGAATAAGCTCCAAAAACGACGATAAAATAATTTTGTCGTTGTGTAATTGAAGCCAAAAATAGTTTGTTCCGAAATTTTTTATTGTGTTCAAGTTAACAAAAAATGTAACAAGATTTTTGAAAACATTATAGGTAAGTCCGGTTTACTGTTATAATGAAAATTTTATGACTGATGTTTTCTACTTCTATACCGAGACTTCGAGAATACTCACATACTTTTTCATTCTGTTTCTGCGGCCTTGAAATTTTGTGTGAAAGCTTTCCTTTAAATGAACCGAAAGTACTTTTAAAACTTATACAGCCAAATTAATAAAAAAACGCTTATTACACCTTTATTCCATGACTTAACTAAAGCAGGGAAAAAGAGTTAAGCTATGAGTTCAAAATTTCCATGAATAAAATCAAAATTTTCGTCGAATAGTAAATTGACGTCTACCAGAAATCCCTTAAGAAAATCTACTAGGTACAATAAATAAGATGATGGTAACTTGAAATTTTCCCCAAGTTTCGTATGGGTTCTGACAGAAAATTGTGATAATTTGTTACCAAACACACCTACGAATTCTCTTTTTTATATATTTCTGTCAAAATTATTTTCATTTTACAATTGTTTGTGTTGTGTCTGTTTTCTGTTTTCTGTTTTGTTTTTATTTATTTAAATGGAATGTATCTGATGGAAGAAATATGTCCACCTCTTGGGTCCCTATTTAGGTCATCGTCAACAACCGCAATGAGTTTCCTCATATTGTCCTTCGAAAATCTACATATATTTCTTTTTGAAATCCTCCTCACTTTGCAATTCCATTAGATCATAATATACATGTATTTTTGTATAGCTTTCTTCTTATGGTGATTGATGGTTGATTGTCCAATAATTAGAATTAATGGTTTAAAAACTCGATAAATCTAGCAGACATTATTAATTTTATTCAAAATTAAATTAGCAATCTTTACTTAGGTATTTTTTTTATTTCAGAATAAATTTGACACATCGGTTCTTATTCCTTCGCTAAACAACCTTCTCCGGTGGTTTAATTTAGTACACGTCACTTTTTAGAAATTTTCTTTTATTCATAACATTTTGCACTTAGTCCACGGAATAAGACCTAACCCTTCGCTTTTCCACGTTTATTAATTTGGCTGATAGAATATAACGTTTACCAATAGGGCCAGAATAACTCAATAATAATAAGTTTGGGAACCCATCAGCTTAGGGGCCAGTTATAGCTTTCATTGAAACTTATCATTGAAAATTTTAATTGTTAATTTTGAGGCACTTAAAAAGTGAAATCAGTGATTATTTTAATGCAAATAAAAAGCTGATAGTAGTTGAGCTGTCAGCTTTTTATTTGCATTAAAATAATCACTGATTTCACTTTTTAAGTGCCTCAAAAAAATACTTCATTTCGGCCCAGCCTATCGCAGGAAATAAATTTCTTTATTTCAATGATTGAATTACCTTATAATTGATCATTGAAATCTTAGAAATCGTTTTATGTGAAAGGTAGGGCCAAAATGAAATAATCTTTTGACTAGAAATAATAATCGAGTCATCAACTTTTTATTGGCATCAAAATAATCACTGATATCGCTTTTTTAAGGCCTCAAAACTGAAAATTAAAATTTTCAATGATGAGTTTCAATGAAAGCTATAACTATAGCCTCTTAACTATATAGTTTTCGTTAAAATAATCTTGGGATCCAAATTTAAATTTAAAAAACACCCGTTTTTCGCTAAAAAATGTCCATAAAAGCTAAACACAACAAATTAGCATTAATTAACTACAAACTGAGATCCAATATTTATTTAATTTCTCCAAAAAAATGTCTGCCAAAATAAGGGGCGTGTGAAAATTAGTAAGAATTTATCTCCAGACTTTTATAATTAAATAATAATAAGTTAATAATATCTTTCCGTCACTGATTTTGATTTTTTTATGGAAAAAATATCAACCTAAACTTGAGTTATACAAACTGCATATTTTTTTTAATTCATTGAATAATTCGATTTTATAAAATTTAAAATTATTTTTAATATTTTATTTTATTCAGTTTATGTTAGGGTTTCAACGGGTTTCAGTGAAGTACAATGCTTCAAATAAAATGCATTAATTGTTACGAAAAATATTTTAAGTACATAGAAAAATGGACACGTCAATTTAAAAAGTTTATAAGTTTTCACTGGATGATCTTGGAAAAAACAATAGTTTGGGAAGATGAAGAATAATGTTGCGAATATTTCGATTTCGAAAAATGATTGAGGATGTGGACCTAAAAAATGAAGAATTTCGGAAAACAGTGTCTGATAAAAAAGGGTTAATTTTTTTTTGTTCCTCAAATAATTCTGAATTTCATCCCGAATTTATTATTATTTTTAGGTCTGTTCCATTGGGCCCTGCAAATTTTATTTTTGGTATTTACCAGTAGATGATGAATGGAGCAAGTCAAAAAATCTAACCTCAGTATAGATGTAATTTTTGTTGTTTGTATTTGTATGTATATTATTTTTGATTAGAGAAACACCAACAACAGTAATTTACTATATAATTTCTTTTTACTGATGGTGCTGCTTTTTTGCGTGGATACAGTTCGTGTCTACATTATTGAAGTGCTTTAAACTTATTTGACTACAGAGTATAAGTATTTGCCTAAGCCAGAAGTACTTAGCAGTATAGATGCTGCAGGCCAAAGGGACATACCTAATATATAATTACATACGTTTGAACATAACATAAACGATCTTCAAAATTGCGAATCCTAACCAAGTTTCTCTCTTTTAGGTTTTTATTTTAAATAATTTATTTTAATTGAGTCCACATAGACAAGAAATGGAAAAATTGCAGGAGAGGTACCTCAAATGGACACTAGGGGTAGGATGGAAAACTCCAGGATACATGGTGAGAGAGGAAACCAAAAGATAGAAGTTAACGATAAGAGCAGGGAAAGGGAGTGTAATTATGAAGAGAAATTAACAGGTGGGAAAGGAAGCGAGATAGCGAGGGAATGTTTAGAGGAGATGAGAGAGAGAGAGGGATGGAAGCGAGAGAACCACGATGGGAACAAGGGAGAATGGGAACAGAGAGGAAGGGAAGGAAGAGGAGACAATATGACAGGATACGAGAGAGTAGATTGGGAAGACAGAAGAGAGCAGGAGAAGAAAAGACGGGATTTAATAATAGAATCCAGCTATAACAGGTGGTATAAGGAAGTAATGACCGAGGGGATCCTGCAATATTTGAAAGCGGGATGCGGAAGGCAGACAGAAAAAAGAGAATAGCTAGAGTCTAGGGAATGAGGTGAGAGAAAGATGGTATTGGAAACAAGAAGAAGAGAGAATGTGCAGAGTGTGTGAAGGTGGGCCAGAGACGTGGGAACATGTGGTAGAAAGATGCAGGTCAGGTGGAGATGAAGGGAGATCAATTGGAGAAAAAATGAAGGGTATAATGAACGAAGGAAGGAGGGGGGAAGAATGGATAAAGGCACTAGAGGTTGCAAGAAGGAGTAAGGAGGGACGGATGGGAGACTTGTAACCCTAAGGGGAAGCAATACAACACAATACAAAAATTGAGTCCACATACGTTAGAATTAACATAGTGAACTACATAATATGTAATTTGTACCCTTGGCTATACGTTATATGTAATAATATTTTTTAACCCATTGAAAAACACTCGGTTAGTAATAATTGTATAACGTGTATAACGTACTTAATTTTTGTATTATAAATTAAAATTTGGCAAATTTCATTCCAGTCAAAAATATGAAACATTAAAAATTAATATCAACTTGTGAAAAAACCTTTTGCCATCATCATCATTCTACTTCTTACTTCTTCTACTATATTATTTGTCATAAAACTAATCAAATACCCAAATACCATCAAAGTTCACTCCTTAAACATCTTCTTCCATATCTTTCAACACACAAAAATAGTGAATGTTAACGTGGCTGCAAATGTAATCAATAGGTATGTATATGATATGTAGAAGCTGGGTAGTTGGATACGTTATTTGTATATGCCCGCCCCACAACGCGAGAAAGAACCATCTTTGCTCATGATGGTTTGGTTGATTCAAAAACCAAGAACCAGAAAGATGATGAGGACGAGGACGAGGACGAGGACGAGAACGACGAAAACTTATTTATCCAATATCCTGTCCAGAGTGTTCCCTCAGGGTATAATAACCATTTCAATATGAAAACCAAAATTTCAAGTCGATTTCTATACTAGAATTAAAGTTTCATCTTATTCCCTTAGCTATAATGTGGCGAACATAACCATATAATGCTCTTTCCGCCAACACCAATACCCTCAACATCTATATCTATCAACTTCTTCCCATCCACATCAGTTACCATGATGTATAACGAACGTTCTTTCTGTTCAAAGTGTGTAATTGTGCAAATAAGATAATAACGCAAGAAGGGTAAATTACTTATACGGAAAGTTATAAATAAAATAGATAAAAGTTATAGAACTGAGTGTGACGACGATGATGACGACGCCGACGTTAGTACAAAGGATGGACTTTCTCTTCGTTCATATCTAGGTATACTAGAAATCATAGAACTATTCATGGAGAATATTAATTTTCGAAACTGTATATAAGGATATCTTATTATCTTACGAACGGAAGTGTACACATCAACCACAATTGCACACAGTTAGCCACAAATTCTATATATATATCCCTGCTGATGCTCTTTATTGGTCATACATATACATATTTTGTGAACTGAAATAGATAAGCTTATAACTGTATACTCTTCTAAAAAAACCGCACCCTCGTGTTACAAACCTTAATATTTTATTTTAATAGTTCAAAGTAAGTTTGTTTCATTACATTTATGAAATGAAAAATGTGTTCAACAAGTAAGCTTCAGTTGGTCTATTTCGGGGACCCGAATTCGAAAGAGTATCAGAGGGAGTGTACCTATATCAGAATCCCGGTTTTTAAGATCCCTATTTTCAAAAATCCTGAAAACAAGTTTTAAAATCCCGTCTACTAAAATACAGCTTTTTTAAAATTTTGTCTTTTAAAATTCCACTCATTAAAAATATTTTTTAAATAAAATATGTACCAATACTAGTTTTGATTGCAAAATTGTTTAAATTTTAAAATTTGATTGCACGCAGGATAATAAGAAACGCGGGATTATAAGAAACATGGGATTATGTAAGCAGGGTTACCAACAAGGGTATTTTCACCCGAAGACTCCGGGAATTCTATTCAACCTCCGGCATAGTTGCCACTATTTTTGAAAATAAATTTCCCTGACTCTCCCTGACCAAATTTTAAAGCTTTCCCTGACCAAATTAAAAAAAAATTAAAATAGTAACTCTTTGAGAAACATAACTTAATTTTTGTGACGTCATCATTATGCGCTTATTAAGTGCTAATTAAGTAGGTACCCAACAAAAAAATTTAGTGCTCGAGTACTTTTCTTGTAAATTAATGCAGTTAGCAGGGCAATCGCTGAAAAGGTTTCAAACGTAAGGAAAAAAGTTTTAGTCTAGTATTTTGGAGCTATTTAAGAGCTCTAGGAATCCGAACAAAAATTAAAAATAAAATTCTTAAAAAATAGAAGACATGTAACCAGCTATAGTTTTTAGTGATCGAATAAAAATGGATGATAGTATTATATACTAAAAGATAAACAGGAATTTAATAACATGTGTACCTACATTTTTTAAGAAAAAAAAAAAAGTAGATAGGTATGTGTAACATGTTTTTTTTTTTTTTTTTTTTTTTTTTAATTTCAAGTTTGAAAATTAATGTTAAAAAACTATTCATTCAAATATAGTAATTTTAATGTGAAATAAAAGAATAGATTTCAAAAAGCTATAGTAATATTATGTTACCGTTATTTTTTTAATAATTTTTTTCCAAATTAAAATTTCATATTCTATTTTTTTTTATTTAAAAAAAAGCTTGTCAGACGTATTTTGCAACCGCTGGCGCCTACATGACCTGTAATTCATATGGCAAATAGTTATATAGAACGGAATGAAAAAGAAGCCAAAACTGTTGAAATGACTTTAAAAACCAATTTTTATGGTTTCAAAATTGACGCGTACAGAAAAACGCATCCCACCAGCCAGACTTTCTAAATTTCACTCGAGATAGTGAAAAAAAAAATCATGACTGTTGAAATGCTTTTTTCTGTCGACGTTGTTAGTTCTCGTACTATAACTTAAATTCGATTCTTAAACAATTTAACTTTTTTCGGCCCAATTTTTTTTGATTATTTAAAAGCTGGTCTAGCTCGAGTTAAGTACCCTATTTTCAAAAACATTTTCCAGGATTTACAAAAATTAATCAAAAATATTCGCAATCTGAAAAAAATAATCCATAAGTGAATGAAGTATTAAATACTATTGTTTGCCCTTCGAAAGTTTTACAAAGTTCCAATTCAAAAGCGGGACGAAAAATCACTTTCGAATACAACTGACTTTCGGAATAAAATACAGAGGTGGGTCCCTGAGTTCAACGAAATATTCAATTTTTTTCATTGTCCAAAAAAATTTAGTGCTCAAAAAATTTTCCCTGACCACTTTCGAAATTCCCTGACTATCCCTGACTTTCCCTGACCAAATTCGCGTTCCTTGACTTTCCCTGATTTTCCCTGACTTTCCAGTCGGGTGGCAACTATGTCCGGGCTTACCCAAAATTTCTCCGGGACTAATTTTTCATTTATTTTATTTCATCCAAAAAACGAACAAAAATCTTCCATTACAAATTGCAATTTTCCAGCAATCTTTGGGTTCAGATTTTGTATCCATTGGCTTGAGTGTTATTCAAAGATATCTTGGATTTTCAAGTAACGAAATCAACCAAATATGTATGCCTAGAGTGTCACTAAATATGAACTGTTATTTTCGTTAGAATTGAAGTGTTTATTTAGCTGTTATAGTTGCACGGTGTTCTAACACAAAGTGTTAGGTCTGTTTGGTTACTTGAAATTTCATAATGTTCCGTTAAAAAACGCAAAACTCATACGATTTGTTTCAATTTTCATTTTTTCTCGACTTATTTTTTCGATGCGAGAGTAAGATAACGTACAGACACAGTTTTGGAAAATTTGTTGAAAAAAAGTTGCCAAACAGCCTTGTTGCTTGTTAAAGCATCAAAGCATCAATGCGTGCACCAAAGGAGCAAGACTTCAAAGCGTCCGCAGCAAAAGACAATCCGAAACGCTTCGCGAAAAAAAATTAAATTTCAAATAAAAAAATGTTGTAATTATTAAAAATTGTGTTTATACTAAAATTTTGTTTTTACGTTTATCTTTATTTTCATAAATCATACAAAATGGAGACAACACCACAAAATTTATAAAAGACAAATGATTGCAACAATTTGGAACAATAAATGCAGCGTTGCCGCGAAGAAAGAAGCAGTGAGTGCCAATTCGAAATTTGTTGAAGGCCATTTGACAAAAGCTGCGGCCAAATATTTTACATAAAAATCCTTCCTTAAAAAATTAAACTACAATTTATTAATATTGGTATTTATTCTTGTAATTTATTTAATCATTAAATTTCTTACATTTAGTTTAAGAAATAATTTAAAAAAAAATCTGATGTATATCACATTCTTTAATAATTCATAAGGCATGTTTAGGAAAATGAGATCTCGGAGATCTCAGCAATCTCAGTTACCTGAACAGGATTTCTCAGCAAAATTTCTCAGATTTTCTGTCAAAACTTTAAGGAAAAAAATCTCGGATTCGCTTGCTCACTTTTTGAGTGAGAAAATTCTCTGAGTTCTCATTTTTCTGAACATACAAATAGACTTCTTTTGTTTTGAGCCACTTAATAAAATTAAATAAAAATAACTCAAAATTTAGTAATATTTTAAGGTAATCACATTATATTTTAATTCGTTTTAAATGATCTGGTTTAGGAATAAAATTACCACAGTTACTCAAGTTGCCCTGCATAAAATATTTAAGGCTCATTAACAAGTAAATAATTTGACACGATAACCTATTTCGATTATCAGTTTTTATATTGATCATGAGATAAAAAAAACCAAGTGTAAGACTTAAAGTTAATTGAAGAAGAAATATTTTTAAATAAATTTTTCATTTCGTTCAACTGAACCCACCATTTAACAGCGTCAATATCATGATTCATGATCTTCTTTATTTATGTCTTCTAAACAGTTTTGTAGTTCTTCAGCCATTATATTTTCAGTGCAACTGAATAAGTTTCGAAATTTTATATTTTATTAACAGAGTTAATCTAAAATTTGAAAAGCTGTAAACAAATTGCCACATAGGTTTAACCTATACTTTTTAACTTCTAAAAAAAAGATTTGGGGCCATTTCTAATTGTCCCGGGCAAAGGTCCAAAATGTAAATAGGGGGCCAAAAGGCCTGATCGGGCACTTTGTGGCAACGCTGAATGAAAGTTATATACCTACAAAAAGAGCCTTTTAACCCAATTTTTTCATTCTCACAAAAACACAACTATTCGAATGCGATGACCCGATTGGGAGCGTATCGGAGTCCCAATTTTTAAAATCCCTCCCATGAACTCCCGAAAAAAAAATTTAAAATACTCATTTTTTAAACCCATGTGTTTTAAATTCCCGCTTATTGAAAATACCGATGTATTATAATCCCGCTGTCTCAAATAAATAAATAAAAATATGGAAGATTGACAAAAATGGGACTAAAAAATTGGGATTTAAAAAACGGGAATATAAAAAGCGGGATATAAAACCCAACCCAATAATTTTTTTTTCGAGATATGAAGAAAAAACGAAAATAATACAATCTACTTAATCAACGGATTGAAGTCAAATTAAAGAAAACTTGTTAAATATTTTTTTTTTCGATTTTCTCAAAAACTAGAAGACATTAAATCATTTGCTATTTTTTAGCCTTTGACTAAAAATTGTTTTTAACGTAAAATTTTGAATAAAATTAGTTCGGACAAATTTATTTTCATGAATAAAATATAGTTTTTTGTAAATTTTTAATTTTCTCAAAAACTAGAAGACATAAAACCATCTAGTTTTAAGTGATCGACTAAAAAATTGATAAGAATACTTTAATACAAATAGGACTTAATGGCGCATATTCATAGTCGTTTTTAGACCCCAGTTTATATTAGCCTGGAGTTTATACAATGTAAATTAGATAGGATAAACCCAGTATTTTTTTAGAAACAACTTAAACAGTGACTATGATAATGCCCCAATAACCTAACATTTCTAATAAATTTTTAATTCTATTTGAAAATGAATGATAAAAAAACTATTTATAGAAATCTTAATTCTTAAGCTTTCAAAAAGGGCGGTTTTACGGGGGTTTCCCGTAATCAATTTGGTCCAAACTAAAACTGGTGATAGGCCAGATCATGACCACTCAGAATTTAGTAACTTGTCCGTATCGCTTTATAACGGTTTTTGAATAATGGCTGTTTTTTTTTTTTAATTTCAATAAAACCCCTACATTAAATCAGGTATTTGGTCACACTGTCCATAATAAATTTTTGTTTTTCTTAATTTTTTCACTTAAATATTGTGTAAGACTTATTTTCTGCATTAAAATATTTTTGATATACTGCACCATAATATGACGTTTTGATCGAACCGAAATTTGATCAAAATTCGGGAAGCACAATATATTACAGTTTTTAAGACGTTGTTGGGGTTGCGCAAGTGCAGGAGGGCACCGTTTTTAACAATTTTTGTAAATTTAGTTAGAAAATTTTTTAGTTAACTGTAAAAATAAATAATATACAAATTAATAAAACAGCTATATTATTAAAAAAAAAAGATTTATTTTTATTTGTTTTAGAACCCTGTTTGATTGAGTTCAAATTATCATAACTTTTAATTTAACACCAATATTGGTATAAATTTTATACCTTTTAAGAAATTTAAATAACATGGAAAATTTTTAAAACTAAAAACCAGTAATGAGTCATACGATTTCTTTTCAGGGTGCTCTTTTTAAAATTGAAGTAAAAAAAAAGGTTTGATCAAAATTATCATAAAATCTACTATTTTCAGCGAAAAGGCGCAGGATATCAAAAATATAATGTAATAAATAAAGCGAAGACAATCCTCTCCAGTAAGATATTATCCTATTTTTTATAAGTTAGTCGATCGAATTACTTTATGATAATCGATAACCAAGAAAAATGGTTCTATGAGATATACCATTAGATACATACATTTTTTTCAGTAAAAATTTCACATACAAATTTTAATCAAAATCGTATAGGAGGTGTTTTTGAGAAAAATTATAAATTTTCCTTAGCGGTTTTTAAACACTTTTATGGGAGGTTACGTTATTTTTAGTTATAAGATTAATTTTTATTTAACATCTGCTAGATAATATTAAAAACTGCTTGGTGCCAAGTTTAATAAAAATCGGTCAAGTCGGTTTTGGATTATTCATGTCGATTATGGAATCCGCAGTACTAGATCCGCAAGGATTATCATTGTAGTGCTCTCTTTTCTTCTTACCCATTTGTCGTGAAAAGAAAAGAGAACATTGTACTGAGAATCACTCCGGATCCAGTACTGCGGATTCTATAATCGACATGATTAAATTCCCAAAAAAAAAAATTGAAACTTTTTAAAAAAAGTTAAAAGCAATTTTTTTGAACATTTTAGTAAGTTTTTGAAAAATTCTCCATAAAAAAATTGTTCAAAATAAGTTGAATCGTTTTTGAGAAAATCGAAAACAAAAAAAAATGGTTCTATAGGAGGAACCATTTATAACCATTTTTCGAAAAAAATAGAACATGAGATCTTCATTATTTGTTTAAAAAAAATTTAGTGGTTATATTTTATCCGGGGATAGATATTTCTTTTTTTTTAATGAATAAAAGAAAATATTGCATTATTTTTTTCTCGCCGCCATGTTTTCATAAGGGAAGAAGGTTTCTTCAATACAACTGTTAAATCACTTTGAGCTATGTTTTTGATTGTTATAGAGCTGCAATATTAATTACTGTTGATATCGAGCTCTTATATATCACTTAAAGATTTGCTTTCTGTACTTTTGGAGCTAGTTTTAACAAGATGGCATTTTTCTGGTTTTTATATTTTTTTAATGAAATAAAAAGGGTGTTTCAGAAATTGAAAGTTTCGGCAAGTGGAAAATAAATAAAAAAGAATTATTTCTATGAACGAAGATTTTTATTTGAAGAATATTTTATTCCAAAAATGTATTTTAGGTCCTCGGTATATTTTTGTATGTAGGTAATAAACTTTTCAAAGCTTATTTTTAGAAACGAAATTGTCATCAAATAAAGTTTTGTATAACTCACCCGCCATTTGGAAAAAAAACATTCCTTTTAACAACCAATATTACGAAAACTACACATCATGCAGAATGAAATTAATTAATTTATTTTAAACTGGTTTAATTTTTTCTTTTGAAATAATTATTTTCTTCGTATTCTAGTATGGAACACCCTATAACATGAGTGCTATAGAATTTTTTTTAGTGAGGTTTCATATTATACAGCTGTTATAGAATTTTTTTTAAACTTGAAAATGCGCATACGCTTCACGAAGTATTTGTGTGCAAATATTAGTAATTCGGCTCTACAGCTGCTTTTTGTACAGCTCTGTAAATGCTAAATTTTTACATTTCAGAAGATAATGCGTCAGTATTTTGGGGATGAGTTGCTATCAGCTGTATAACATCTCTAAATTGTCTGATATTGACAGGTTGCTCGATAGTAGATGTAAAGTTTGTTATGGAGCATATTTTTAAATCTTGATGCGTTATAAAGTTAATAGAGCTAAAAGTGTTCTCAAACTTCAATTATAGAACAAAATTTTAAAATAAAATGAAAGGAGCTGTGAAATAATCTTTTACAGAGCAATTGTAACGAACCGTGGTGTTAGCCCGTTTCCCACACAATAGCTTTCAATTTTGCTAGGTAAGAGCTGTAAAAGAACAGTTTTGCATCTAATAGCTCCAACGATGTTACTTGTGCTTTTATTTGGACGCAAAGGAATATTTTGAGGCCATTGGCCCTCATCACTTTTTTTACTTGTAAAATTGTATAATAAATAATTCTTGTCTTGTCGAAACAACTGTAACAGTAACTTCAAATAGGTATGTAAATATTTAAATCTTGACAAGAATTTCTTTTCTTTTTTTTTATTGAAAATATCCTTTTTATTTCTTTTCAAACATGTGTTGCTTCAAATTTGCAAAAACTCGTTGGGTTGGGTTTTCTGAGATTTGAACAATTTAATAACTTCTTGTCGAAAGTTCGAATCTTATAAATCAACAGTTCCCAGTTATGTGCAAAATCATGGATTAAATATTTAATGTGAAAATAACAAATATTATTAGAAAAAAAAATACATACATACCTATGTATATATCCTTTGATAGTGTGAAACATCCGCTTCCGTTAAAAGAGGAAGGTATGCAGCAGCAACAGCATAGTGGCGGTACTTTTGATCAAAAAGTTTTCAAAGGCGGGAGTGGGTGTGAATATGGATGATGCTTGAAGCTTCTCGTTATATTTTTTTTTGTTTTGTTTAATCCTTTCCAATATACCTACTCATCCTTGATGTTTGGACAATAATAATATTCATTGGAATTTCTTCAAATTGTTCACATTGAATGGATTCAAGGAGTATAGAGTATCCATATGTGATGAAGGTGAGGCAACTTGGAAACAAATATACTTGCTGTGTTGTCCTTTTGATTTTTTTTTTCTTCCCTGATCCTGTGAGGACTACAACACAAAACATTTGTGTATACATATATAGGTATGCTAAAGTTTGCATTGTTAATATCTGGAGTATTACTTGTTATTTGTCCTTTGTTGTGCGCCTTTTGTTGTCCTTTTTGCATTTTTTTTTTGTGTAAACGGATGAGGATGTGTTCCTTTCTTGTCATATATTGTGATGATGGTCCATTTCATATAGGTAGTGGTCATAAATATATATTTGAATATTCAGATGTCCTGGGCAATTGTTATGGGTATTGTTAGTTTTAGTCAGAATTTATGTAATTCACATGCGTGTCAATGCACATATCCTTATATTGTATAGCCTTCGTGTTTTTTTTTTGTTGTTGTTTGTGTTTTCAATTTGATTGTTATGAGTGTCCAAAAGGTGGCAATCGAAACACTATGGTTAGTGAACAGTTAACGCCTTCAAAAAAAAAAAAAAATTCATCGTTCGTATATCAAACATATATGGGTGTGATAGGTGTGGGCAGGATTGTTCAGTTCACCTTGATTATCCCTATAACGGCATTGCTTTGAGTGATTAGTATAGGTACTCTTGCATATATGTATATAGTGATAGTCAATTCGGTAGCATCTGAACGAAATAAGAATTCTGTCGCACGTATGATCTGTTATCTTGGTTTTGGTTCTCAGGAGATTGAAATATGTAGATATACTTCATGCGAAATTGAAGTAGATTTTTGGTCAGTTATATATGGGTTATGCTTATGATTATCCTTAATGAACAATACATCATATTCCTATTTAGCGATAATGGGTGTCAATTTTCAGATTAGCTGTGGATAATTTCTTTATTAGACCACATGTGTACGAAGAATTTAGATTTCTATCAAGTAAGCGTGCCTTTTTGGCTAGGAAACTGAAAGAAAAAGTGTGATTTATGTTTGTATATATGGCAGAAAATGGTCAAGCGGAAGGAGTTATGATTTGGTTTTGGTTTTGATGTAGAATTCGATGGTTTTGTGTAGAATTCGAAGAAAATATAATTTAAATCCATTGACGGTAAGATTAAATACAATTTTGCTCAAAGATTTTTTTTCGAAAACAAAATATGTACATTTTTTCAGAATTAACTATAAAAAAGAACATATGCATCAATTTAATAATTTGAAAAATTGAAAAATTATACAAATTTGGGGAAATTTTTCGAAGAAGAATATTAAAAGGCGTAGGGAGCAGGTATACATAAAAAATATACCTATACTTCCTGCACTTTTGGCAAAACCAGAACTCACAAATTGTATGTTCCTCAGTCCAACATCATATATTGTATACCTACACTGTATCCCAAAGCATGATAACCTCAACTATCTTGGCGTACGAAACTGGAGACAACTCGCAGTTCTTTGTGTCTAGCTGTCCAGTCGGCTATATGCATCCTAAAAGGATACGTCGATTTTTTTTAAATTTTGGGATTTTACCTGGAACGTTTATTTATTTTTTTCTTCATTTTTTAGGATCAAAAATAACGGTACCTTCATACGTGCTATAAATTTTGTTTTAGAAATTAACACATTATTCTTTAGATTGCAGATTTTTTAATTCATTAAATTTTAATAGGCTACTTTTTGTAAAAAAAAAAAACAAATTTCCAAAAAAATGGTACCAAAATTTTCGACAAATTTATTTTTGGGATTTTTAAAATGTGCCAAATTTTTATTTTTGCAAACTTGATATTTTGAAAACTACTCGGTCGCTTTTCATTCAACTTGGAATTAAGCTTTTTGTGGACATTCCCCCGACAGGTTTTTTTAAATTTTGTTAGGACTAAAAATAAAGGTACTACCTACAATTTTTTTTTGAAATACAGTCGACTTTACCTAAGTTGAATTTTCAAGGGATACCAAGATTTGTTCGAGTTAGAGAGAGTTTTGGAAAAATTCGAGTTATAGAGAGAAACATTTTTGGAAACCTTTTAAGGTTTATTTAATAAATAAAGGTTAATATATGTATATAAAGCAACCAACAACACAAATAAAAGGATAAAAATCCTTTTTTCGTTTTTGCGTTGTAACTTTTTAAAAACTGTCTCTCTTTATAGAGGTACCAGGGTAATGAATAGGAAGAAACGCGAAGAGTTGACGATGATGGTACACGCGATGCTACACATATATACATATGTATTAAGGTTTTGATGATTCGTAGTTAGACTATACCCAAATGGCAAATACTAATTCCGAAGAGGTAATGTTTTTTTATTTTGTTTTGTTCTAAACAAAATTCGACTTAAGGGGTGAAAAAAGATGCCAAATATCGAGAAAATGTGTTCGAGTTAAAGATAATTCGACTTAGAGGGAGTTCGACTTAGAGAATGGTTTTTGTATGGAAAATTGAAGGTAATGATAAAATATGGCGAAAAAGTTCGAGTTAGAGAGAAATTCGACTTAGAGCGAGAGTACGACGTAGTGGGAGTCGACTGTAAATGAAAACTTGTTTGTCCCAAAAACACTTTTTTAGAAACAAAAATCAGTAATTTTATAAAGAAGACTTCCGGAAAATGGTTTTAAATAACAACTCCCATAGAACCATTTTTTTCTCAAAATTATTTTAAGAAATTCTAAAAGTTTTGAATACGAAAACGAAGATGAAAAAAATTATAAAACTACGTAGGGACTTATGTATATGTTTAGGTGGAGCGATGGAATATAATTCAACTAAAAGTTCAAGTGGGTTGAGGTCACTTAAACTTTTAGTGGAATTAAAAAAAAAAGTTTCAAGTTTTTGTTTTTTTAATTTAATAATTCAAAAACGACTCTTTGGATTTTTATTAACTTGGCATTTAGCAGATTTTTTGAAACATTATCTAACCGACAGAGCCGGACTAACCATATGTGCAAGATGTGCAAATGCACAGGGCGCAAAATTCTGGGGGCACATTACCAGGAGCAAGAAAACGTAATTTGCGTTAGGCAATAACGCCCAAATCGATTTGGAAATATCGCCCAAAAAAAATCGGAACAATTGTTGTTTTATTTTTTTGCTCGATTTGGGCGTTATTTCCAATTTTTTAATTTTTTTTTAAAGGAAAGAACGCCAAAAATAAAAATTTTAAAAGTCAAATGGGAAATAACGCCCAGAATTGGAAATATGCGCCGCGATTTCCAATTCTGGGCGGTAAAAAAAAATTTGGGCGATATTTTCAAATCGATTTGGGAGTTATTTCCTTGGGCGTTATTGCCTAACACCAATGTAATCTGATCTTGCGCAAACAAACATGCACTACCATTTGGCATTTGTATGTATGTGTGCAAATATAAAAAGTGGCGCTTACTACAAATCTTGCACAGGGCGCAAGTTTGGCTGGGGCCGGCCCTGCTAACAGATTTAAAGAAATATTATTTTATAACCATAGAAGTGTTTAAAACCTGCAAATAAAAATCTCATTTTTCTCAAAAACGACTCCTACAGTTTTAATTGACATTTTTCTGTGAGTTAATGTCAGTATACGATCTACCATATTATTGGAACAAATTTTACAAACCTATTTTTTTTTACTATTATTATCTGTTCAACCGATTTTTATAAAAAAATTTATACAAGGGCTTCTAATCTACAGGTGGAAATCTTCAAAAGACACTTGGTAATATTCGGTACCAAGAAGTGTGGGACTTGTACCGTACTAAAACCACCGGGATATCAGGACCAATCTATGAAAGATCGGAAAAAGATTTTTATTTCTTAAATACAAACACATTTAGACCATCAGCTTGTCTCGTACATTTAAGACAGTCTCCATCTCGGAGTTAGAATTACTCAGTCTTTGATTATGTGATACAGCGTGTTTTTTTCTAACCACTTCTGAAACCATTTCTATTTGTAGATCGCGATGCAAATCGATATTTCTAATATACCATTTGGGGCATCTATTATTCCACGGAGGACTTTGTTTTGAATTTTTGTATGATTTCAGCATTTGTTTTCTTTAAGTACAACCCCACAGTTGGATGCCATACGTCCAAATGGGTTTTAGTACTTGGTTGTATAGCATTATTTTGTTCTGGATAGATAAGCCAGAATTCTTACCCAGTAAGCGAAACATTTTTCTATATTTTAGGTTAAGTTCTTCTCTTTTCTTACCGTACCCTTAGAATGAAAGTGACCTAACTCAAAATTTCTGTAACTTTTGATTTTCAATAAACTGACCTTAAAAAGCGAATTGAACTTTAAAACGAGGTTGTAAAAAAAATTACGAAGTTTTTAGTTGGATCACTTTCATTCTAAGGGTGCGATATGCTCTTTCCACTTTAGCTTTGCAACCAAATTTATTCCAAGGTATTTCGCAGTATTGGCGTAAGGAACAGCTTTACTGTTAATACAAATTGGAACGTTAATAATCTTTTTGTTGGTAAAGTTCACATGAGTTGATTTTGTTTCATTTAGTTTAATACCCCATTGTTGCGCCCAATCTCTTACTTTATCAGTTACATTTTGCAATTTTTCTATAGCCTTCACAACGCATTTATCAGGCACTATAGAATGGCAGTATCATCTGCAAATGTGGCCTTGATGGCATTATTGTCCAGTGGAATATCCCTAGTAGATATATAACAAATACAGTTTTGGTCCTAGGACACTTCCTTGTGGTACATCGGCTTTAATTTTATTAAATTCCGAATACTCCTGCTCGTACCGTACTCCAAAGAGTCGGTCGGTAAAATAGGATTTCAGTATTTCGTAGAATTTCCTTGGGAGGTGGTCTCTATGCAGTTTGTACTCAAGTCCCAAATGCCAAACCTTGTCAAAGGCTTCAGCAACATCTAGAAATAGAGCAGAATATACTTGTTTTTCTTCAAGTGCCTTTTCAACAACATCCGTAATTCGATGCACTTGGTCTATCGTGGAATGTTTGTTTCTGAATCCAAACTGATGGTTTGGGATTAGTTTTCTTTCTTCTATTACTTTACTAAGCCTTTTCAGGAGCAGTTTTTCGAAAACTTTTGCCATTATTGGTACATATAAGAGATATTTACTTGTAGGAAGTTACTTCTGTTGGTGGCTTAACTTGCTTAGGAATAACAATGACTTCTGCAATTTTCCAATGATGTGATATATATCGGAGCTTAAGGCATACATTAATTATACATTAGAGTTTTTTGAAGGCTACTGTTGGCATTTCTTTCAAAACCTGAGCATTAATTACATCATATCTGGGTGCTTTTTTATTTGACAAGTTTAAATGATATACAAATAAAAAAAAAAAAATTAAACATATTTCTGAAAACTCAATATGTATTTAGAAAATGGGGTGGATGTTTTGTTTTCCAATTACTTTTTTAACTTTTTAACTCCGCTGTAATTATAGTTATAGTACTAAAAAATTGTTTATCAACCTTTTATTTTTTTCTTAAAAACGTTTTCAAAATTGTATTTACATAAAAAAATTAATAAAAAGAAACTATTTGTAAAATTTGTATTCTCATAAATTAAGATAATTGTTCAATCTATTTATTTAAAATTTAATAAGGTTATATGTAATTTATTAATTTAAGTATTTTAATTCAATTTCAATTTTTTTTTTGTCTTTACAAAACAGACAAGTGCAACTGACATTTAATTTCGCAAATTGAACTGGATTGTTATGTCAATATTGTGCCTGACACCATTTTGTAAATTTAAGTCAAAACACCATTAATTTTACTTCGTGTAAATGTAGGTTATAGACATGTTCAGGAAAATGAAATCTCGGGGATCGCAGCAATCTTAGTTACATGAACAGGATTCCTTAGCAAAATTTCACAGCTTTGCTGTCAAAACTCTTTAGTAAAAAAATATTGGATTCGCTTCTTAACTATTTTTCTGAATGCGCCAATTGTTCTGTTAGTTTTTTTGCAGAATTTCTGACAAATCTTTTCTAATTAAATAAACAACGTACCTTTACTCATTAATTTAAACATTTCACTCCTCGACTAAACTCAAAAACAACCACTATATGCAAAAATAAAAAAAAACAAAAGAATCAAATTAAATTTTCATTTTTAAAATTGCTGCTCATGAATCCTACCTATATCTGTCTATATACGCTTTCTATTTGCATTCTCAATTCTCAGCCAATTTTTATATGAAAATTCTCGTGCTTATTTTTTTGTTGTTGTTGTTGGTTTTATGTTGCACAAATAGAAAATTTTCCAATTTTCATTCCGAAAGTGTGCAACTAAAAAAATTCTTGAAGTAGCTTCATCCGCCCCTCCGCCAGCACATATGCAGGCGGACAAAGTTTTAATTTTTGTGCACTTGAGTCCCCCTCTTTTCAATCCAGTGTAAAAAAAATAAAACAAAATGCATAAATACAATTTCTGCCATATTAAGTCCTCACATCCTTATTTCATTTGCAAATAACACACAACCACACACATTTCCACATTTTCATAAAAATGTGAGTCAAAAATAAAAATAAAAGAATTTTGCATAAAATGCAATTTTTATTTAGTCACATTTTTTTTTTTTTTTTTTTAATATTTTGTGTTTTCCAAAGAAGACCATGTGTGCCAATCCACCCCTCCCCCGCACTACTTATTTTATCTCTACAGATAAGGGAGGAGATAAAGGATACTTTCGCATCAGAAATAAAAAAAAAATTAAACTGTAGGTCCTTACTATATAACGACATAGCTTGGTGGCGGTGACGGCGCGGCATCGTAATATGTGAAAAAGTCAGTATGGCGTTGCCGGTTGCCCGCCGCAGCCGAAGCTTATACGCTGATGACGACGTAACCATCACTCCGACCCAACATCCGTTTTGGAACAAAAATAACACCACAGACTGTTTGAGAGTCCTTTTTATTTTATTATTTTATTCATTCGGTGGGTGTGTATATAGGTAGGTATGGGTTTTTTTTTTTTTTTTAATTTTGCCCTGCTGTTGCTTTCCCGTGTTGGGTGCACATATCCTGTTCCTCTATTTGCTGTTGGAAATTTTTGTATTTTATTTTTATTTTGGTTTTAATTTTGGCTGGTTTCGTTGAACAACAATGAAACCATATTTAATGAAATTTTTGAACAACTTTCGAAATGCATACTCCACTAAGTGGGAGATAGGGGGCGCTGTTTTAAACGGCAGCAATATATAACAATTTACCCGTACACATTGCATATTAACGTAGGTATGCCTTATGTGATGTGATGTGATGAAATGGAGGAAGGTGGATGGTTTAGTGTGGGCGCATTAACCTAGCTTTGATGATGGGAACACCGAAGCCCCATCTCGCTCGCGCTTGTCCCCCCCAGGACTTGCCTCAGCGGCGAAAATTATTATAACCAACCAAGCCACTTTGTATAGTTGCTGTATGCTACACCATCACCGTTTTATATACCCATCACTCATTGGGGCTTTTGCGGGTTAAGTTGATTCTCATTTTTTTTTTTTTAATACCATAGCAAGCCCTTCTGGCTGCAGCAGAATATAAGAGGGTAACTAAATGTGCATATATTATATTGGTCCTTTTGGAGGAACCAGATGTGCTACAAATTGCCACCCAGTTTCATGGAAGGGAGATGGGTTTTGCATTCGCAAAATGAATGTAATAAAACGAAAATATGCGAACACAAGTCTATTTAATAAAAGCGCAGGGCTCTCATCATCACAGCACCATGAGAGGACTCCCTTTTTATATACCTACAGAAAACATTCAAGCTTTTCGTGCAATCTTCAAATAAAAGGGAGGGGTTTTGCCATTTAAGGGAAATTTTGTTTAATTAAAGTTCTGGAAACTCTTCTTGAATATGTGGAAAATTCTGATGAGAATTGGAATTTCTTCCGAAACCCAATTTTTGTTTGTTTTTTTTTTTTTTTTGCGGTAAGCCCCCAAATTTTTAACGAGAAGAAGAGTAAATCATCCCCATCATCATATCAACTCATTCCTATACTTAAAATACATGTACATATATGTGATGGGTTAAAATTCGAAAATTTGTTGATAAAGTTTGGTAAAATGAATTCTAAATTCCAAGTCACAGGGAGGGTTTTTAGGTTTTTTTTTCTGTTCGTTATAGGGTAAGTATATGAGTGTGCATTTTTTAGATATTTGCTATTGTGATTGTTTCGATGTTCAGTTTTGTTCGTTTGTCTTTTGGGGGAATTATCTTTTTTGGAATTCGTTTAATGTGCTTTCAATGATGTCGTTGCATAGCATTGATATTATGGTAGATTAAGTTTGAATGAAGCATCATCATATACAATTGGTAGGGGACCTTAAATATATAAAGTCAATTGTTTCCATTAACATAAATGGGGCTGTATAAGGCATAAGGATGGCACATTTTGATGGTGTTGTTTTGTATAAGGGAAATTTAAGAGTTTATCGCATTGACCTTTTTGTTTTGTATAAGATTAGCAAATTTCAGCAAAATTACATAAGGGTGTTTCCATTGTTACTGAAATGACACCGATACTCACAACGATATTTGGTAGAATATGTTCACACAATAATATAAATTAATTAAATAAAACTCGAATATATAATATTATAGAATTGTTGCTTTACGGGTGTGGCCTTAAAAAACGGAGGAATGGAAAATATAAATTTATTTTGGTGTGAAATATTGAAAGAAGACTATCATCTCTATTTAGATTGTCATTTTTCAATTTATAATTTATAAATATTGAAATTTGGTACATTAAAACTCACTTTATCAAAAAAATTAGTCAACTATTCCTTACATAATTATTAATTTTTTTTTATCATTCAAAAATTCTACCCTAATTTCGATGTTTAAAACTTTTATCAATTTCATTTTTAAATATCGATTTTTAATATTTAGATATCAACTATAAATTAATAATTGACAATCGTAATAGCGGTGTATGTCACAATCTTTTAAAAAATATATTTACCTAAAAGTTCAAATTCAGGGCCATAATTATTGAAATGAGAAACAAAACCGTGCAAAAAAATTTCAAAATTTTAATTTAAAATTGTTACGGGTGTGACAAATATTAATGTTACGTGTGTGACTTAGGTACAATTTTTACACATCGAACAGATTATAATTAACGAAATATCATATGTATTAATTTCCCATACAAAATAGAAAATACCTTCTTAAGTGAAATTATTTATTTAATATTGGAACAGATGTCACACTTTTTCACAACACCTTACATTAATCTAATGAGTAACAATCGACATTTGGGGCTATTTTCAACAAACCATCACCCATTTTTTCCTCAAAATTGTATATTCTTAGAAAAAAATGACAAAATCTGTTTGTATATGTAAATAGAATTTGATAATCTTTTAGATTTTTTCAAAAAAAAAAAAACATAGTTTTCGAGATAATTAAAACCCCCTTCGAAAAACTTTAACCCGCTTTAAATATTGTTAACAAAATTTAAAAAATTTTTACTACTATACATCATCTTCAAAAAATTATCAAAATCAAAACATTTTATAGAAACTCAGTGTTCTATACATTTATTTCAGATACAGCATACCTAAACTTTTAAGGGAACGAAAAAAATACGAAAACGTAAAAATTAAAAAGACATAGCTAACTTTGGAAATATTGCCCACATAGTTTTTGTACGTGGATGCTTATGACTCACAACGTTTCCACTTAAAGCAATAGTTTTGGAGAGATCTAGGCAGTGATGCCAGACGATATTTTAAAAATCCCAACGGATTCGAAAAAAAATCCCAACATTTTTGAATTGGAAGAAAAAAGAAAACAACCATAATATTATTTTTGGTTGGTAACTAAATATTAAAAAAAAAAAAACAGAAAGCTTTTATAGCCTTTAGTCTCTACATTATATGGACATGATTTTAAGATATCGGTTCACTCTATTTGTCCATCCCTTTAGATGGGATGGGCAAATAAATTTTTTTTTTCTGAAATAGAAAATGAATATAAAAATATCAATATGTGTTGCCGTTGTGTTTTTATATTCATTTTCTATTTCAGAAAAAAAAAATTTATTTGCCCATCCCATCTAAAGGGATGGACAAATAGAGTGAACCGATATCTTAAAATCATGTCCATATAATGTAAGGACTAAAGGCTATAAAAGCTTTTTGTTTTTTTTTTTAATATTTTTAATATATAAAGCCAGATATTCATTCTTTATTAAATAAAGTTATTTTAGTGCTTAGTTTTTGAAAAAATGATTTTTAAACTCAAAATTTTAAAAATAAAATTTGAAAAAAAAAAGTAATAATAATTTTGGTTAATTTTAATTTTCTCAAAAACTAAAAGACTTACGACCATCTGGTTTTCAGCGTTCCTGAGTATTAAAAAATTCTAACCCAAATTAGTACTTAATAACGAAAAATTTTGAAAAAAAAATTATTAGGTACCTATTATTTTTTTTTCAAATTTTATTTTTAAAATTTTGAGTTTAAAAATTATTTATTCAAAAACCAAGCACTAAAATAACTTCATTTAAAAACATGCATAAAGAATGAATATCTGGCTTTAAGATAAGCTATAACATAATATTGTTAGTGTTTCCATTATGGTTTTATATTCATTTTATATTATTGAAAAAAAAAATTAAATTTAATTTACCCCTCCCACCTAAAGGGGTGGGCAAATAGAGTGGACCAATATCTTAAAATAATGTCCATATAATGTACCAACAACAACAAAAAATGGATCTTTTATCATAAAATGCACAATTTTGGAATTAAGTCGCCCAACTACATGAAAAGTAAAACCCTTAACTCTTCTGATTTATTCTGGTTTATTTCAAAAACCGTTATTTGTATGAAAATACGTTTTTGTAGGAAATATTCCAAGCAACAAATTAGTCTTTGACACTTTTTTTTGTACAACTTACCATTTGGGAGTTATTCTTGAAAAACCATTTTGGGGGGCCTTCAACCCCCCGTAAAATTGTTAGCGACGCTCATATCGATGGGGACTTTTGACAATTTCTTAAGAACTCAATGAGGAAGCTATATACCAAAATCCAGCTTTCCGGCGATTAATTCCGAATTTAGCTATATTTTTTGCTTCATTGACTGGACTATATAGCCACTAATCGATTTCTTTACAAAATTTAGCATGCATTTGGGTTGACTTGTCTTACTTCACTCAATACCTACATCTAGATTACAAAATAAATCCATATGTATTTAAATTTAATTTATAAAATTTACATCCGGATTCAAGTTTTAATCTGAATGAATCGTGTGAATAATATGGCAGTTTAGCGTTAGAATGTAGAGACAAAAAATGTTTGTTCACTTGGGTAAGTTATTTTTTTTTAGGTAGATGCAAGCCAGAAAGGAAGATTGCTGTTGCAATTCACTGAATAGAAAACGTTAACAGTTTTTTTTGTAAGTTGCGATTATCGTAAAAATATTATAAAATTGGAATATTTTCCCACCATGAATTATGAACATTACTCACATCCAAAACGATTTTTTCCCCAACACTGGATTTATATTAATTTATGTTTTGAAAAATGGCGAATTTTGCCAAAGAAAAAATTATTTTGACAGCTTTAATGCGTTTGGCTGGAAATTAGTGTCAAAATAAAATCTCATCTCCTAACACAATATATATTAAAATAAATTATGAGAAAGTAACGTATTTTTCAAACAATTTAATGCAAATTTACCACCTGTTGCCTCCAAAAAGTCACTCCATTTAAGGAGTAGGTATAATAAAGGTATAGTAAAAGATCTCGGGTGTGAGAAAATAACCGTGATTTTTGTCTGATGGAACTTGGTCGAATTATGAGTTAAATAAAAATTATCAGTCAAAATGGTCCAATATTAAACTACAGGGTGCATCAAAAGTTTCTTCCTAATATGAATTCGAAGTGTTATGGAAAACGCTCTAGAAAGATCCCGTCTCTGTAAAGCCTAGTACATACTTCCTCGTGAAGTGAACAACCATCAGTGGAGAAAGTGAATTTTTGACACAATTTGCTTGACTTTTGCAGCTTTTATGGTCAAATTGTCAAAGCTACACCAAAAATCAAAGAGTTCCTGTACATTTTGCGCGCGAATATGGTTCACCGCTCGTGAACGCAAACTCTCCACTTTTTGTCATGGCTTCACGAGCACGCTCACGGGTGAACAAAAATGCAAATTTGTATGGATTCACGACATGATTCACAAGTATGTAGGTACTAGGCTTAAGCATCATGAAGCTGGTGCTCATTTGAGGGACATTATATTTCATACTTAGCCCAAAAAAATCTCCATAATTCATATACATACAAACTTAAATCTATAAAAGTTGTAATTAGGAAGTCACTTTGACCCACCCTGTATATAGGAATTTTCTACGTGTCCATCTGTTGTCCAAAAAGTGGTTATTAATGACACCTCCCATTGAATCATTTTTTTTGTTATTTTCGAATTTCTCGAAAACGGTTAAACTGATTTTGATAAATGTTGAATCTTTTAGGGAGTTAAAATAGTATTGGGATCTACTAAAATTTTCAAAAAAAAAATTGAAAACTAAATACAGTAGAATCTCGGAAAGATAAACGGTTCTATAAGATGAACAGCTCGGAAAGATGAACGAAATATTTCCACTTTTCAGTGTTCAAAAAGATGAAAGGTTTAAATTTAGTACTCGAAAAGATGAACACTTTATTCCCAACATAATTTTTTACTTTTTCTTTGCCTTTTAGTTCCTCTTGAACAGTACTGTGGGGCTTGTTTTGACTTGTTATGTAAATAATATTTAATGGTTTTATTTATAAAACTGTATCTTTTTCCTTAACCAAATGAATTTGAAAAGATGAACGGGCCCTGTTTTATATCTGTTCATCTTTTCGAGATTCTACTGTATTTTGAAAACAACTTGGTCGATTTGAATCAAATTTGGCAAAAAGTCGATTTGTTAATTGATTTTGAAGAAAAATTGTTCTTATAGCCGAAATTTACGGTACCTTTTTATAAGTTTTGTATTTATGTATATGCTTAATAAAATCCGTTAACGAAAATCTTCTTTTTTTTTGAATACGACTCCTACGATTTTTAATAAAATTCGTGTATGTGTGTTGTGTACTTATATGTATGTATAAGTAGGTATGATCATTTAACCATTTAACATGGAACAAATTTTTCATTTAGCCATTATTGACCACTATCTTCTCATAGAATTTTTTTTAATTTTCTTTTATTTAATTATCTGTTAAACCAATTTATTTAAATTTTTAAATACCTACAATAATTTTCAAAAAGTAAATAATTTTGGATTTAAAATAAATTTCAAAAAAGTTTTTGAAAATTCCATATTTCAAAAAATAGTAGTAGATAAATTAATGTTTCTTTTTTTATTCGTATAATAATTTTTACAAAATTATTTATTTTTTTTTAAATCACTATAACGATTTTTACTATTTTTTCTCAGATTTGTTAAAGAAATCAGATAGTGTTCATCACCTTTATGTCAATTTAGACTTTAAAACCACAGTGTAATCGTAGCATAAGAGCAATTTCGTGCGACCCATATGTCTTCCGTTTTATTTCTTATGATTTCGTTTATGTCTCAAAGAATAAAAAGGCGTCATTCGCATCTCTTACAACTAATTCTGAATAAATCTCCCCACGCCAAAATTTCATTTATTAAACAAAAAGCAACAGATCTTTAAGTGTCAACCACAGTCAAAAACTCCAACAATACCCAAAGTTTCAGTTCAGTTTATATTCGCATTATATCCATTGTCATTGTTGTCGTCTTCGTCGTCATCATCATCATCATCATCGTCGTCTTCTACTTCGTTGACTGAGATCAAATTACAATCATTTTAGTCTCCTATATTATATTTGCATCCTTCGTCTTCATCATTTTTGATTTCCATTATTTAACGCAAATTTTATTCCATTAATCCTGAATATTATACAGCCAACCGTGTATGGATTCTTGTTTGTGTGTATGTGTGCATCTCAAGACTTAAGAATATCGCAATTAAATTTCACTGCAGGACGTCCATCTGCAAATGATGGCCCACTTAAACTTTGCCCAATGTTGTGGCAAACATTTCTATTATTTAAAATAAAAAAAAAAAATATTATATTCATACATGCGAAGGTATATGTATGTACATCCAAGCAAGTATAATAAAAAAAGAGTTAGTTCATTATTATATCCTGTGTGTATACTTACAAGCATAATATTAATAATTGCTCCTTGACAAAAGAAAATATAATTTGATCCTTTTATTTATCCTTTTTTTTTGTTTTCTCCCTCAGATCATCATCATCAGCCGACCGAAAATCGGTGGCCTCCTGGTCGGGTCATAATGAGAATAAATCAAAAAAGGGATGAAAGGATAATTCAATGTAATACAATATCATGTCAACCAACTATATGTACATACATTATATCCTTTCTGATGTGCAATATCGTCATATTATAAAAAATAAATAAACTATACCTACCTATACTAGAAACATATTATAGACATGAGTATATAGCAACTGAGTTGGAGACAGACCGTGGGGGTTCTCAACATTTAGGGTAATTATTTTGTCATGAATATTTTTAATGAGATCACTGGAGGGGTGATTCGAAACGATTTGCAACTAATTTGTTTTTTTTTTTTACGCAATAAGGGCTCTTTATATATTTTTTGCCAAAACGTCCTTGACAGCACTGGCGGCAGGTGTTGAAAATGCGGGCTAGGGTATTTAATAAAAAATAAATCTCTTTGATATCAATATTTGGTCATATAAATAGCTTTGACATTTTTCAATAATAATAATAATCCTTTGAGATTGCGAAAATTCAATTGAATTGCTGGTGGTGATGTTTTTTTTTTTAAATACGTATACACTATACATATGTATGTAGGTATGTATGTATCTCAGCAGAAATATTTATTTGCATAGACATTCGGGTATGACGAAAATAGAGCTTTAAGTTGTAATCTCTTGAGCGTTCTTTTGATTCCTATCGATGCACTGTACATAGGCACATTATGTACATTTAAATAAAATAATTTTGTATATTGATACATATTACTGCCCTCATATACAACCACCATCAAAAGAATGTTTACACTTTTGGTCTTCGTATATTTAAGACTATACAGACCTGTCCGCACAAACGGGATTTTTAACGAATTACATCAATAAGGTACTTGTGTAGCACAAAACTACAAATAAGCTAGACTTTTATTTAACAGTTGAAGCGGTGAGAATGAGAAGGGGTCAAGTGACATTTTTGAAGTTTGGAGTTATAAGCGTTTAAAATTTTACGTTTATAACTTTTTTTTCTGAAATCGAGAGAAACTTATAAAAAAGCCATAAAAAAGAAAAAAAAAATGTACAATTTTTAGTACATCAACCAATTTTATTTAAATTCATTAGAAGTTGGTGTTTTAGAAAAAATTCAGCACTTAACCCCTTTAAGCGAAAATTAGTTTAATTTGTTTTTTTATGAAAAAAGGGTCAAGTGAAAGTTGGGTCTCTTAAAATTTGGTTTCAGGTGTTCTTGGGTACAAATTTCATCTCATGGTCATCGAGATTTTTAATTTTTTCAATAGAAAGTTTTTTGGTTTTCAATTCTCTCTTGGGAAGAAATCTTGGTCTATAGCACTTACCACCTTTATGCAAAAAACAATATATTGCTTGGTATTTTATTGCATAAAGGGGTTAAGTGTGCACTTAAAGTAATCTTAACCACTTTTTGCCTAAAAAAAACTTCAAAACTAACGTGTAGTTAACCCCTTTATCTGAAGCTAACTTTGTAAGTAATAACAATAGAAACACAAGAATAAGACCAAAATGTAAGTTGTCGCTTAACACCATTATTTATTACAAAAAAAACTAAAAATCGAAAAATGTCACTTGACCCCTTCTCACTCTAGACGCTTCAGTTGTAGTTACAAAAACCTTAACAACATGGAAACAGCGTTACCGCCCAAAACAAAATTTTCGTGGCACATTTTATAAAAAAACCATGTCATTTTCGTGCCATATGAAAAAAAAAACGGATGTTTGAAATAAAACAATAAAAAAAATTGGTACACGACGCACGAACTTGCTATCTAATGTGCGATCACACTGAAGTGTTTTTAAAGTTTTAATATCTCAAAAACTAATTTTTTATATTATTAAAGAAAAAATAATTAGTTATGGGAACCTGTATTGATACCACCTGCTTAAAATGGCGTTAAGCAATAATGCCCAAAGAAATAACGCCAAAATGTTTTATCGCCAAAAAAAAAAAAAAAAAATTGAAAATATCGCCCAAATATTTTCAATGTAAATTGTTTGTGTAAAATTTGGGCGTTATTTCTGCAATTTTGGGTTAAAAAAATTTTTTTTGTGTGCGATATTTCCAAATCGATTTGGGCGTTATTGCCTTACGCCGCGATGTACATCATCCGATTTCTTAAGGAAATCTCAATTTATGAGAAAAAAAATTTAAAATCGTTGAACGGTTTTTTAAAATCACGAGATCTATAATGTCCTGGTCATGCAACTTCGTTTCTCCGCAATTCCAATCATTGCGACAATCACTGTAATTATTTTGAGTCTATTTGATAATAATTGAAATAAATCAAACAGAAATCAAAACCAAATTATTTTCTTTTCATTTTAATTACCTTACTTCTACAATAAAATTGTTATCAAGTTCAAATGACTATAACATCAATCAGTTCATCCAATTTTCCAATTCCCACTCCTTTCATAATTGTGGAATAAGAAACAAATAAAAAGTATCTCTATATCTTCCCTCAAAGCCAATTGAAAAATCATCTCTATCCCAATCCCCACCCTTATATATAAATAGTTCTCTTCACACCATTATATCATCGCGCAGCAATATACCTATACCTTCCTATTGCTCACTTGCTGCCATTGTAAAAGTCAAACCTGTCTCTATCTAAACTGCAAATTCCACATCTTCCGACACCGTCCTCGAAAGAATAACAAAAAAAAAAAAAAACTCCTTTCTCGAGTCCCGACCCACAACCATTGTCATCATCGCCAAGTTCGCAAGCCATCTATATACGACCGCCGCGCCGCCCGCAACGCCTCCTCCAATCCAACCTTCGCCATCAGGCTCTTCTTTCTCAGAAAAACAAGGTAAATCAAGTTTCAAGAAGCCGTTGACAATATAAAGAAAATCAAAATCAAATTTTCCAACCCTTATTGTTCACTCATTGGGGATCCTTAGAGTCCTTAATATATTAAATTTTCGTTTGAACGTGCTGCTTGCATAAATAATAAAAACAAAAAAACAAAACGAACAAAAATCGGGAACAAGGCGGAAAAGACAAAGGACCCATTGGATTTGTGCTCAGTGCACCATCATCCATCGTCAGTCGTTCCCGTTGTCATCATAGTTAAATGGATCCTTCTTGTGTGTATACCTGCTTGAATCTGTTTCCAACCACCTTCCCAAGTCACCAAACGAACCACCCACAACCATCCTGTCGTCCTCGTCGCCGCCGCGGCAGCCGCCGGTTTTCGTCAACGCTGTCGTCGTGGTTGTCGTCGTTTTCAATCTGTGAATGTAGTTAACCTTATTAAATGGAGCAAAAACAAACACCCAAAGGAAGGATAACGTTTAACCTTTTGCCACCCTTCATTGTAACTCAGAGCTCTGCAAACCATTAAGGAACCCAAACAAAATGAGGATGTTATACCAATACATGGATAACTTTTTAGGGCATGGGGGAATGAGTTGACCCATCCGGGCAAGTGTCTGTGTGGTGTCTCATCCAATGGGCTTGGAGCTCCAAGGCGCATGCCTGGGAATTTCTTCTAGAAGAGATTCCGAATCATGACATCCTCATATAACAGCTCACAAGTTATCGACATTATTTCATGGAATCTGATCTGAAAATCAAGAATATCGTCCTGAGAACTCATCTCTGGAGATTCATACAGAGTCGCGTGCGGGTTGGAATGTGCTATAAACTGTAATAAATTTGTATACACTTATACACACATTCTTAACGGACATAAATGGCTGCTGATTCAATTTGTGTCTTCACACTTCCTTAACCAACCGACCGACCGATGACGACGACGCATGGCGCGGTGGTGTGGTGGGGTGATAACAAAAAACAAAAATCGGGGGAGAGAGCGAACATTTATTCTCTACTCGTATTTTTTTTTTTTTTTTATAGACCGGATCCCGGATTCCCCAAGGACGCAACTTGTTGGTTTGTAAAGAGGCAGTTGGCTTACTCTATATGATGATGATGATGAATGATGATTGGGTAAGTGGCCTGGTGGCGATGTAAGTATAAGGTGATGGGGAATAATGTAACCACTGAAATGAATTAATTGAATAGATAATAATTTACGGGGCTCAATTAGGGACAGGCATTTCATTTAGATGAGATTAATTTTACGTTTGCAGCTACAAATAGCTTTGGGGCTGTGTAATCTTTGTAATTATGTATGTATATGAAATGGGGTAAAAAGTAATTCCATACATAGCTTCGGTTGATTAATTGAATATAATATATGTTTATAGATTTATGGTCCTTTTATATGTGGTGAATTTCTATTGGGGATGGGTAAGTAACCGGTCCACGTTTGTGAACAAAATTAGGAAATTTATGATTATAGGTAGGTAGGTGTAATTTATATAGATTATGATAAACATAAAGTTTGAAACTCAATCCTTAAAGAAACTCATTTTGAGTAGCTTTTAGTCTTAAATCACACGCCAACTTTCTTCCTCTTTATTCGAACGGCAACACTCACGTGAAATTTTTATACAAGGAGGAGCAAAAGTTGTCATCGGTTGCAAATGGCGGCAAATATCAATTCTATTTCGAAATAAAGAACGGGAATTAATTGTTTTGTTTTTATAGCGGAATAATTCGCCGAAATTATAGCATCTTCCGATATAAGGTGATACCTTTTTTTCTGCAACTTATTGACAATGCGTCGTTTTTTGCACATTTACGGAATTTGCTTTAAATGAAAACGTATTCAATTCCGTAGTTTTAATTTTTATTTTACAACTATCACGTCTGTGATTCAATAACAATGAAATTAAAAAAAACGTTGTTGTTTAAGTATAAAATCGTTTTTAATCAAGCACAAACATGCTTCAATGAAACAGTTTCGTGATACTTATTGAAAACAAATATGCACTAACAATTTTTGATGTGTTGATTAAGCACGCAATGTTGTTTGTTTTTATTTGGAAACGTTTCCAATTTCGTAGTGTTTTTTTTTATTTTATAACTATAACGTCTGTGATTGAATAACAATGACATTAGAAACAATTCGTTGCTAATTCAGTATAAAATCATTTTTAAATCAAGTACAATTATTGTTAAAGACACCGTGTTGTGTGATACAAATTAAAAATAAATTATCAACAATCATTGATTTGCTGATAAATCACGAAACTTTGTTTGATTCAAGCATTAACGTATTCAATTACACAATTTTAAGCTTATTTTTATTGCCATCAAGTTTGTGGTCGGGCTTACCATTAAATC
Organism: Epistrophe grossulariae; assembly: GCA_929447395.1. Classification (NCBI taxonomy): domain Eukaryota; kingdom Metazoa; phylum Arthropoda; class Insecta; order Diptera; family Syrphidae; genus Epistrophe; species Epistrophe grossulariae. The sequence continues at coordinate 131,631,037 of OV839566.1, read as the reverse complement.
AACAATGGTATTGTTGTTTCGCAATAAAATCATATTTGAAACAAGTTCAAACGTACTGAAACGAAATATTTTTGTAATACTTTAAAAAAAAAATATCAACAACGCAAGCATTGTTGATTTGAGTATGAGGCATTGCTTGATTCAAGCACAATCGTATTCAACTCTACAATTACCCACGCATTTTTTGTTGAACACGGAACGTGCTTGGATCAACCAAGCTTTTTCCTTTCGGTGTTGTAGATATAATTTTAATTATTCAAGAAGTTCAAAACGTAATCGGGGTGTTTCCGCATAAACCATGCCCTCATTCCTCATCTTAATTGAAAAACAAATTAACGGTAAATTACTTAGGGCTATTTGCTAGAAAACAATATAACCATTTATACCAGACAGTTCACGTAGAGAAAAAAATATAGAACTTAAATATATTTAAGTTTTGTGTCAGAAAACGGGTCTGAAAATTCTTCGATACTTCATTTCCAAAGCAGAAAAAATTATTAAATTTAATGTTAATTCAAGGTTAAGATCGGGTATTATTTTAATTCTTCAAAAATGCTCCCCTTTTCCTTGCACAGAATGCAAGCGAGAGCTGAAGGAAGTCATAATAGGATTTTCAGAAATGTTGGTATTAAAATGTTAAACAATGAAATTCTATATAAAAAAAAGAATTGAACTTCCAAAAAAGTCTGCGGAACCGGTTGAACGAAAATGTCTGTAACATCCTATACGTGAAGAAATAAGTTCGAATATAGGGTTGCCACTCATCAATTAATAAACCGCATGTTAAAATTCCTCCCTGACCTACATATTAGGAATCACAATGAATTGATTTTTAAAGAGAAAAGATGGGGGAAAGGTCTGTGGTAGGGTTTTTAGGAATACATAATAGAATTCAAAATCAGTGTCACCAAATTTTTAAACAAATAGTTTTCGCTTCATTTTCCTTAAAATAAATTTAAAAAACAATAATCCATCGAAGGTTTTTTTTAAATACTTATTCTAAAGGATATTTTTAGAGCGGAAAATATTTTCTGTTTGAGGTAAATTCGTCGCTACAATGCGGAACTAGTCTTTGTTAGGAAATTTGTTGTGTTCCGCACACTTTCTACATATTTCGAATGTTCCATCGTACAGTAGGTACTTCCTTCAGAATTTTAATAATAAAATATAATCATAATGTCGAAAGTCAGCATTTTACGGACTGAGGTTCTTTTTTTTTAATTTTGTAAATATGACTAGACTAGTTCTGCATTGTAGCGACGAATTATGTTTTGGCAATTCCTCATGAATAGACTCATGCCAGAGCAACGTTTACAAATTGTTCAAATAATTTTTTTTTAAACACATGGTTCAATTCGAGAACTCACCGGGCATTACGTGCATTTGTTCATTGAGAGGAAATTGCACTTTAAAATCAATAGTTCGCATTTTTAAATTTAAATTGTGCAAATCTTAAGTGTTTCATGAAAAAAAATAAACTATAAATTGCAAAAGTTGAAAGGAAATGTTTTCGTTTAAAAACGTTTAGCTTTGAAATTAAGAGTAATTGCTTTTTTATACATACATATATGTATGTAAAAACACAACAATTTCGAATATAATATGAAAACATTTAATCTTATAGTTTGAAGATTTTAAATTAAACGGATATCATTTGAAAAAATACATTTAATTTGAAAGCGTTCATTTAAATTCAGCATTCAAAGCCATTGAATTGAAAATTCCAACAGTCAGTTATAAAGTGTTTGCTTTTAGTTAGAGTTTAGTTTCAATTTAAATTGTCTTTTGATAGACTTTGAAAAGAAAAATTAACGCTGTGATTTGAAAGCTAACGCTTTGATTTAGAGGAGAAAAATTTTGAATCTCTGAGCGTTGTTTCAATATAGTTCACACTCACTGGCGGATCCAGGATTTGGTCATGGGGAGGGGGTCCAACTAAAAATAGAAAATTTAAAGATAAATAAAACTTGCGTGGGCTTTGCGCTACATTATTAATGTGCGTGAAGTTAGCACCGCCATTTTCGATAAATAAAAGACAAGCAAGTACAAACGGAACTTAAAACAGCGGTTTTAAAAGATCGTAATTTTGAAAAAAATTCAAATTTGCGAATTTAAAAAATATTAACGGTACAATGGCAGCACAATACAGCACAACTTTATTTTTTTTGAAAATCGAAAATGGCGGTACTAATTTCACGCTTCCCAAAATTTATTTTTGGTCCTATAAATGCTGTAAATATGCCGATCATTTTTTGAGCAAAATACAGCACTTAACTTTGATGTTTTTGAAAATCGTAATTTTGCAAATTACCAAATTTGGTAATTAAAAAAAAATATTCCTGCATATGGCGGCACAAGTGGAGATACATTACATTTTTTTTTTTTCAAAGTCGAATATGGCGTCACTTCACGCTAAACATATGGCTAGTCTCTAGAATATACATGGGTTTCCCGAAATCACCGCCTCAGAAGAAAACCATGAGTTCCTAGGGTCATTTCAAGTCGAAAAACTTAAGAGGTAATTTTCTTGTTTTCGCTTCGTTTTGGACTTAACGGTTCTTATGATTTTTATTTTTTTTTTTCCTTTGACTGGCTCTAACTTTGCCAAATTTCTGATTTTCAGTTTTCGAATAACGGTTTCCCCGCAATTTTTTAAGCATTTTTAGGTTGTTTTTTTTTACTTCGATATGATTTTTTTTCACAAGAACACATTATGAAGTGTACATTTTTTTATTATGAAAGCTCAATATGTTAAAAATACTAAACATTTTTTTGTCTAAAAATACATTTAAAATAATTAAAAAAATAAAGGAAAATCTAGAAAATATAAATATTTGATGAAAACGAAATAAAACGAATAAAAAACTACGCTGAGCGATGGGTGTTGAGTCTTAGAAATATTTAAGTAATAGTAGACCGTTAGAAGTTTTTTATTCGTTTTAATTTGTTTTTATTCAAATTCTCATATTCTAGATTTTCATTTATTTTTTGTTTTTACTTTTTTAATAACTTTTTCAGGTAAAAAAATGTTTAGTATTTTTAAGAACATATGTTGGGCTTTCATAATAATTTAACTGTTTTTGTTTAAATAATAAAAAATAATAAAAATCATAAAACCATTATATGTCGAAAAAGAAGCCTAAAACAAGAAAATGACCTCTTAACTTTTTCTACTATCACCGGGACAAAACTCCAATTTTTGGAGGCCGTTAAAAGCTTTTTTGAATGAATAATTCAACAAATCCAAATAAAATAGTGCTAAGTCTTCTACTTGGCTGCAGCGTTGCCCCTCTACTACAATTGTAACGTTTTTGCTACATTTTTTTTTTCCAAAAAAAGTCACTACTTACAATTGCAAAATATTCGTAAAACGCTACAATTTCAAAATTTCAGAAATTAAAAATTTATTATTATACGAATGATATCGCACATTGTGCTTGGCAAACAAAATCAAATCAAAAATAACTGTCTTATTCTCGTGAGAATTGTACCGTTTTAATTTGCTGTTTTGAATTGTATTGATATTCTCGTGTTTGAAAGTTGCAATAAATTTAATATTTCCTGACAAAATTTTCCGTGTTTTGTTTTTTTTTTTTAAATGAAGAGATTTGTTCAAACGCTTCCAAAGCAGAAGTAAGTTCACATGAAGCTCTATTGAATAGTTTATAGGTGTTATAACATAAAGGCTGATGTTTTTAGAAATGAAATAACAAGCTATACAAATCGGCAATAAATATTAAGCAATTTTATTATAAGGATATTATTATTTTATTAAAACATTTATTTTGCTTAAATTTTTGATTGAAAAGTCTATAAAGTAATCTTTTAATAATTGTTGTATCTATATTATTATGTTATCTTAATTATTATAATTTTTAAATTATTTATTTTTGTTGTTGAAATTCTTAAATTAAAAGTTAAAATTATCGTTATCATGTTTTATGTTTTTTTTTTTGTATTTAAACAAATTATGAGTCATTTTCAAATAATCGACATTGAACTAATTTTTCAATCCGCGACGCTAACATTTTGAACCAATTAGTGTCGCAATTCACTGCTTGGCTGATGTATTTCAGTAGTATATGTATATAGAATTATTAAAGAAACCTTCTTAGATAGCTTTAATATAGTTAGATATAGTTTTAAAACATGTTCATACGGTTAGAAAAAGGCCCTTTATCGGCATATTACTATTTTATTGTTTTATACAAACACACTTTATTTTATCGTCCTGTAAAATTTTAACTAATTTCTGCAACATATATCTGATATTGTTTTATCAAAACCATCTCTTTTTTGAAACAAATCATTAAACATGATCACAAAAATGAAAAAGGTAGTAATCTAGAATCTATGTAGTAGGTAGTAGAAAAGTACCTGACAACTCACGGTATATACCCGTTTTGTTCTATATAGGAGGTTATACCTATGAACCGAAAAGACTTTCCTGGAGAGATCTATATATTAAACTGCTTAGAATCGGATTTCTATAACGAATTCTATCCTATACAAACATTACAAGTTATTTGGTTGCTTGCGCTGTAAATAATTTTCGAGCGACGTATTTGCACAAAAAAATAAATTATTTCTAACTTGAAGTGTGGCGTTATACCATCTGGGTATATATTAATGAATTTGAATAATGTCCCTTTTCTTTTAACTTTTGTTTATCTAATGGATTATCTGTAAAAGAGAAAGGACTGCATTAAACAGGACTGAAGAAAATGCAGCTAAGGCGACTTTCTATTTCGTATTTGATTTTTATTAAAAAGGAAAATAAAAATGGGATTTTTTTTAAATTAACTTTAAAAAAAATTATTTAAAATTATGTTTAATTTTGGGCGGATTGGTATATAATAACATTTTTTAAACTAGTTTTTAGATAATTTCGAGTTTTTGAGTATACGCCTATTACCTACACCAACAAACATTTGATTGTCAACTTTTAACTGACAAAATTGTCAAATTTCTATCTAATTTGGAAAGATTTGGTCTAAAAATAATTTTCAAATACATAAAAAAAGCTTTATTCTGCTATTTTTTTTTTTAAATATATCAAAACACTTACGTATTCGATCGGTGAAGAACTTTCGGCGATTTAAGATTTTGAACAAACTAAATTTGCATTTTGAAAAAAAAGATAACAAAAATTTTGAAATTATTTTTTTTAAAAAATTTTCATTATTAAGTAGTATTTTTGTTTTTAGTATTCAATGGCCTAAGGGCCAGTTTCACAGTGAAGTTAGTGTCACTTAAGTCCCAAATATGGAGAACTAATTCCCAATTTCACAGTGCAAACTTATCGGAATAAGTGACACTTAAGTCTCCCATGTTGGCCACTTAAGTTCCCCTTACTCAGGTAGTAAAACTGCTGCTAAAGTGCCAAAATGGGAAAATTAAGTGCCACTTATTGTGTTAAGTGCGCACTGTGAAACTGGCCCTAAGCATCTGGTTTTAGTGTTTGACTTATAATTGATAAGACCATTGAATATTAAAAACAAAAATACTACTCAATGACTTAAAATTAAAAAAAAAAAAAATTCATAAAATTTTTTTTCAAAATTTTGAGAGTCCTGTGAAGTTAGCGAAAGAATTGTTTAAAATTGAACAAAAAATGAGAGTTCCCGATAGCAAACAAGGAGTTCTAGAGTTCCTGATGGGTTTTAGAAAGAGTTCTGCAAAATTGGAAAAGTTAGGGCAAATTAAAGTGCCCATTTACTTAGAACGAAAATTTTTCATAATCCAAAAAAATCAAAAAAAAAAAAGGAGTTCTGATTAGAGTTCCCGATAGCAAACATAGAGTTCTAAACATTTTATTAATAACTTTTTTTTCTAAAACTAATTTTTCAAAATTTATTCGCAAATTAATTCTTCAAAAAGTATTCACTAAAATAATTTGATTTAATGACGAATTAAAAAAAGTGTTGCCGTTGCGTTGTTTTTAAAAATCTTTGTTTTCTATTTTAACTCAATTTTTTAGAAAATTCAAGATGGCGGCTTAAGCTCCAGCCCGATTTTTCTGAAAAACTACACATATCCTCCTGATAACCTCCTCTAACGAATTGTGAAAGAGAAGTATAGTATAATTTTTTCAGGTCAGGCGTTTTTTTGTGTATGTATGCGAATGAGCTATTGAAATTTTGAAATTCGATTGCAAATCATTTCATTTTTTAAAGTGTAAATTTCGAAATTTAATAATTTCAACTTAATTTGCACGAAATTAGTTTAGAATTTTAAATCTTACAATTATAAGCTAATTAGCTTCTATTACTCCTGTTAGACGGGATCTGTATATTTGTACCATATAATTAAGGAATGCGGCCAACCTTGTTAGTGTGAGAAATCTGAATTTAAGTGGACACTATTGAAGAGACCAATTTGAATTAACTTAAGCTAAGTACAGATGATTGTCAGATCTTACAATATTGTCAGATCCGTCAGTGAAAAAACTGTCCCAAATGTCTTACAATCGTCTGAACATACAATTTTGTCTGACAATATTATCAGAAACGTCATTGTCAGACGACAATCTGACAAAAAATTGTTCGGTATCATACAATCGTCTGAACACACAATTTTTATCATTGTCAGACTCATTGGTCATCGTCAGATGTTTACATTACATAGCCGGGAAAACATCTTATACAATTGCTGACAATTACTTCATTGTCCGAAATGTCAATGAAACCCATCGGTTGGAGTCGATTTGGTTAAACAGAGATAAGAAAAACATTTGTGTTGGAAATTTGTAGTTTTTGCATAACTGCAACGGGACTCATTCAATTATATTTTATATCAATTCTTTGTGTTGTGTAGTTTTATTGTATTTATTATTTTATTTATATTATGAGTCGAGGAACCAAATATTCGAAGTGCATGAGAATCAAATACTTATGGGGCTGGAGATCATAGAAAACGACGTCGTCAGGAGGCGAAAAACCAATACCACAGATTAATTTTATATATATTGTATTGTTTTCCATTTTCCTTTTGTGTTTATTAATTATTTTTCAGCACACACAAAATCGCAACACAACCACTAAAACTTTTTTAAAATATGTACACAATCAATCAATTTTTTGTATCGATCTGTCAATCGTTTAAATAGAAAATTTTCAAGCTGACAATATTGTTAGATATATTACTGTCCAAAAATTGTCAGACAAGAGCTGACAGTCAAATTGTCAGACTTTGGGACGCAACCTACCAACCGTGCGTGAACGCACAATTTTCTAGAATTGTAAGAAATATGTCAATTGTCAGCTATTGTCAGACCATTTACAGTTCTGAAAATATTATAAGATTTGACAATAGTCTGTACTTAGCTTTAGAAAGCTTTTGTTTAGAAATGTTACAACTTTTTGTAAGAAAAATTAAACAACTAAAATTATATACAGTTAACGAGGTAGCATCGTATATTATATTTATAACATTTTATTAGAATCTAATAGTCTATAACATTTTATTAAATTTAAAATCACCAAATGCCTATTTTATCTTTTAAGTATTATTATCGACCAACTCCAAATGTCACTTTGACAATTTCAAATGTGAAAATGGTATGTTTGCTTAAAATTGTTTGCATGAACTGTCACTGTTTTAGGCGTGTTCAGCTGGAGTTTATTATGAAGGTTTAGTAGATATGATACTATAGTTAAAAAATGTTTTGAACTAAGAACATTATAGCAAACAGCTTTAAAGTTAGAACATTTTTGAGTATAGTATATCATGGTTATATACCTTAACTACTAATGTATGTTAGGTTTTCATATTTTATCTTTTTTAGCTTAGAATGCTCGTATTATAGAGAGATGTCACAACGCTCACGGCTGGCGCGGCGCAGTGGCTCACTCATAGTTCTGAATTAGTGAAAGAATATTTTTTACCTTTTCCACGCCACACACATAAAAGTAATAATTAAAGAACACAATAGAACAATGGCATTAAGAAACCGCAAACTATATAGCGGTTGAGCCGGAATTCGACTTATAAAACAATAGTTTATGACCATGCATTTAAATTTATGACATCGTCTTTGTACTACCTAAGTATAAAGAAGACATGAATTGCATATCGGAAGGGACGTTCCCTTAATCCTTTGTTTTGATAGCAACACACTAAGGAGCACGGCGACTACGTTAATAGGGATCAACTACTATTAGATATTTGTTATCCTGCTAATGAAGAGATATATGCTGCGATTTTCCCGGCTATAATATGTCTTCTTCCTTTGACCATTCTCTATACGTAGGTAGAGGATTTTCAACGATGATCACGGGTTTCTTTTAATCTCTATACTCGTACTACTAGAGATATATATACCTAAATAACTGGCGTGTAAGTCGATACGGTTCCAAATTCTGGGAATGCTTACTCAAGCGGTGATCCTGTTTAAATCTGCAGACAGTTTAAGAAAGATTGTCATTCTTGGATTTCGACATTTTTTCCATTAATGCGAAAGATAAACTTACGAAAATGCTTGAATAAATAATGAGAGTATATTAAGATAAATAATTCCAGAAGATGCGGCTATATATACATAGATATTGATTTGCGATATTTTAATTTAAGGTGATGATTGCGTAAATTGGATTTTTTTGTGGGCATGTTTTGGAAAAATTCATCTTATCAACGTGTTTGCTTTTGATGTTTAATGTAAGTATATAAATGCCTTGTAGAATGCAGGTGTATTATTATTATTATTTCAGGTGTATGAAGGATGTTCATTCCTTCTTTTCAGAAACAGCTTTGATTTGGATTGATACTATTCTTTCAATGTTTTGTTTTTTTTATTTATTATTTGAGATCAAAATTTTATACTTAGTTTTTAAAAAATGTTTTTAGAAAATTTTATTTTTAAGAAGCTTAATCTCAATTCTAAAGCCTTAACTACATCGATCACTTGTGGGTTTTCTAAGCCCCCAATGCTGCAATTTGTTTGTTTACATATACGTTGTTCGAAATATTCGCGAAAAGTGGCTACGTTTTAATCACCACTTTTGTTGCAAGTTTTAATAATTTTAACGCGTTGTTCCATTGTTAAGCGATCCATTATCGTAAATGACAAACATTCAACTAAAATTATGACACTTCAAATGACAGCTGGATTTGACAGATGTCAAATGCCAGCGCTACCAGCTTGAAACCACGAAATGAATGACCTTGTATACTAGTTGTAAAATGTTAAAACTAAGGACATCGGTATTTTTTTGCAAAATTAAAAAAGTAAACAATATTTTTGATCCCGCTTTTGTGAAAAAGAGTATTCAAATTATTTTTCAAACCAAAATTCAAGATTTCTGCATAATTTTTGTAAGTTTTCCAGTCGGAAAAACTATGACAAAATAAATTTGAATTTTTCCACTATTGCACTTTCCACTTTTTTGTCCAATGTACAGTTAAGTTTTAATGGATGTTTAAATTAAAATTCTCTTTTTGCACGCTTTATATTATATAGTCTAATAATATGGTACCTTTAAATGACATTTTTTCTTAAAATTATCATGTTTTTGTTTTGTTTTGTTTAAGATTTCAATTTATAAATATTAAATACCAATAATAAAATGTTTATATAGTTATTATGTAAAATAAAAACAGTTATAAGATTTGTTTTTCTTTCACTGTCTGGGTTCACTGTCTGGTTGAAGTTATGAGGTTCACGAAATACAAGCTTTTATTTTATATTCAGTGTCCGACACAAAATAATGGTACCATCCGTAAATATTTTTTTTAGTTAATAAGAAAAAACTTATTTTTCTCAAAAACATGCCTACAACTTTAAAAAAATTCAATAACTTTTTTTACAAAAGGCTATTAAAAAAATCAGAAAAATGGAAGGTATTATACCTCCTATATAACTAGAACCATTTTTTGATTTTCGATTTTCTCAAAAACGGTTCAATTGATTTTGATATTTTTTTTTTATGGAGAATTTTTCAATAAGTTTTAAAAAAATTGTTAAGCTAAATTTTCAAATTTTTTTTTGGATTTTTAAAAAAAAGTTTTATTTTTTTTTTTTGAGAACTTAACAATTTGTAAATGACGTGATCGATTTTAGTTAAACTTGATACCTAGCAGTTTTTTAAGATAATCTAGCAGATTTTAAATGAAAATTATTCTTAAAACCAAAAATAACGGTACCTCCCATACAAGTGTTAAAAAACCGATAAGATAAGCAAAATCTAATTCTTCACAAAAACGGCTTCTAAGATTTCGATTTAAATTTGTATGTGTATTCAGTAGCTACAATCTACCACATTATTGAAACAAAAAAAATGTATTTATCGATTAAAAACGGTATCTCTCATAGAACCATTTTTTTTCGGTTTTTGACTATCACATTTTCTGTTAAACTGATTTTTATAACGTTTTTTACACACGAGGTTCAAGTAAGATTCAATAATATTGCATATCAATATTTTAAAAAAATCAAACTTTGGATTTTAAAAATTATTTTGTGAAATCCGATATTTCGATAATGGGTAGATTAGATTTTTTTTTTGAAAATTAATTTTGACTCCGCATTAAAAGTCCGGGAGTTGATGACAGATTTTGGTGACCAATAGAAGCAGGGCTAATTTTTGGTAATACGGTTTATTTGGTATTATAATAGAGGTTAGTAAAAGTCAGCTGCGACTCCATGGGCGGGTTTGGGTAAAGCACCCCCCCGAACATGTAAAAAAAAGAAAGATGGTTGGTGATTTTAGCTGGTATGCCGCATCTAACATTCACTTATCTCTATTATAACACCAAATGAACCATATATAACCTTAAATCAGCTCTGCCTCGATGACTGACTATAATATGTCATCATGGCTATCGGACTATAAGAAAGGCTAAAAAATTGCGTAGGTACCAATTTTTTTCTTAAAAATGTTTACAAAATTTTTGTACATATATAAAAAATTGTTTTTTTTTTAAAAACTGCTGAAACGATTTTCAAAATTTTTTCTCAAATATTGAGATTTGTTTTAGAAATCAAATGGTGTACATCGCGGTTATTTTTTCACTTCATTTCTTGTTTTGATTTTTAAACGGTGCTTCATTTTTAAAATCAGAGTAGTAATATGCAGGGCGTCCCTTAAACACCGCCTCAGAAGAAAACCATGAGTTCCTGAGGTCATTTCAAGTCGAAAAACTTATGAGGTAATTTTCTCGTTTTCGCTTCTTTTTCGACTTATAACGGTTTTTATGACTTTTATTCTTTTTTCTTTTGACTGGCTCTAACTTTGCCAAACTACAACCGATTTTTGAAATTTTTTTTCTGTGTGGATAACGGTTTTCCCGCAAATTATTTCCAAGCACATTTTTTAAGCATTTTTATGTTGTTTTTTTTAATTCGATATGATTTTTTTTTTCACAAAAACACGTTATTATAAGTATAATTTTTTTTATTATTAAGACTTTTAGACATAAAAGCAAGTTCTTGTGACCCATCTGTCCTAAATTTTATTTTATTTGGCATTACATTTTTTTTTGCAATTTTTTGGCTGCCATTAAATTACCTACATGTCTTAAAATTTTGGCGCGAAATTTTAAGACATGTAATTTAATGGAAGCCAAATAAGCGAAACAACGAAAATCAGTATAGAGAATAGAAAAAAAGAACAAACCTAAAACCTAATTCAATATTGTTGTTAAATTTTGCTGTTTAAATTTGACTTTCTAGGAGTGAAATATGAAAATACCATAAATGAATATTTTTTCGCTTTTTTTACTTGGCGTTTTTGTTGTTCCGCTTTTCTTACAATTATTTATATTTATTTCGTAATACCTTAATTTGTTTTTGTTTTATTTTGTTTTTCGATCACTTCGCCCTACAGTCATTTCGCATTTCTTTCTCTGTCTTTTTACTCGTTTTGCATTTTCGTTAAAAGTGCAATGAGTTATTTAAGCCAAGGTTATTTCGCTAACGGTTTATTTCGCATATGGTTTTAATTAGACTATTGTTTTAGCGTTGGTTTATTTTGGGCCCCATACGAACATATCTCCCAATGGACTGACTCCCACTAAAATTAAACTAAGTCCCATTAGTGCGCCGAAGAACCCCCTCGCACCTACCCCAAATCCTATAGTGCACCCAAGCTTGGGGACAGCATGCCTCCCTTATACATACCTCACTTTTTATCGTAAAAGATGGCGAAATAATTGAAATCGAAATAAACAAAAAACGAAATAATTAAAAAACTAAACAATAGTAGGCGAAATGATCTTAAAATGAATTAAGAAAAGACTAAATGATTTTTTTTCGAAACAATTATAAACCAAATATTTGAAAAACATATGAATGAAAATCCTAAATAAACGAAATGCGAAACGACTAAAGCGAAACAACAAAAAAACGAGATAAAAAAACGAAACAAACCATAGGTACCCATGAAAAATAGGTACTCAAAAAAGGATTTTCTATAATTTTATTTTTATTTTGAACGAAAATATACTACAAAAAAATAATTCTCAATTATCAAAACAACTAAAAGTCGAAATGATATATGAGCGAAATAATGAAACGGCGAAACGTTATTTTGCAATAAAAACAATTGGCCATATATCAAACAATGTAAAAAAAAATTGAACAAAAAATTGCCAAATTATTTTTACGAAATGATTAAAAATATTTTCGAAAACAAAGCGAAAGGTTTTAAAACGCATAAACCAGAAGACGTAAACTGCCAATAATAATTATTATTAATTTTTCCAAATAATATAGTGACCCCAAATGAGGTGTTCACAATTCACATCACAATATGTTAATACAATTTATTCAAAGCACTTTCAAAGTCAGGAATCAAATCAAATAAATTTTTAAAGTGCTTTAAAATAATATGTGCTTAAATGTGTACCTACATACATATATAGTTTTTCCGATTTTCATTCCGAAAATTAAAATTTATAAGAGCAAGTCAAAATACTTAAACCGAAAATACTTTTTAATTATATACCTAGGAACAAATTTGAAAAAAACAGCAGAATATTATGTCTATGGTCCAGGGCTAGAGTTTAAAGAAAATGGAAGAGGGAGACATTAAGTTTTGTATACATATCTCTGTTATCTTTTACTTTTGAAGAAGTGTTAAGACAAAAATATAGCTGTAGTATTAAAAGACCTGTAGATTTCAAGAAAACTTGCCCTTTTGCTTTTTTTTGGGGTACCTAGTAGGTATACCTAATACCTATAAAATTATCAATTTTCTTAGATAGGTAGTCGAGGCAATTATTGTAGCTTATAAAATTCTACACAAAAATTATTTTGAAATTATTTTTCGTAGGTATATAGGAGGAAGTTTGTTTTAAAGCAGACATCAAATCAGTCATCGGTGATTTACAATGTTTTCTTAGTACAAAATCTTAAAATAAATACCCATATTATAATGAGTCCTTTCATGTCTAATATAGATAGAAAACTAGGTACCTTTACCCATATCTCAAATAATCGAAAATATATAGGGTAAATTGTTATAACTATAAATTAATTTATGAATTAATCAAGTAGTTAAACAATTTGTTGATAATTACCTACATGTGTTTCATCCAAAAACTATTCAACAAAATAATAGGTATATACCTTTAACTATTTCTGCCCCATTTAAACCTATCATTATTATTCATCACTTCATCCCTTATCCTATACCTATAACCTCAATTTAACTAAAACCAACTTGTCAATGAATTTTCATCGTTTTTCCCGCAGCGCAGGATACGCACTCATAATCCTTTGTCAAATAACATATTTACATTTAAAATTATCACCCAATTTCGATGTCGTTCGCTACCAAATACGATGATTATTTTATTACCCTTCATATTTACCTGTTGTAACACAAAAACCACGTGCTATATCTTCATCATCACGGTCATGCTTTCCACGAAACCGATGTGCGCAACGCCTAAAAAAAAAAAATGTTTGCATTGCGCAAAATCAACACCACTATACCCTCATACCTCCATCATCATAACATTTATAGTCAACCCCTATAGTAATGCTTATAAATGTATTGGTGAGACTGGAGAAATATATTTATAATTTATGACAGAGCCACCCTATGAAATACGAATTTTCTTTCAACCTCCCCCCCCTATAAAAACAATATGGGAAATTTTCACACATATACTATACCATTTGAATGAAACAAGGACACTTACCTATACATCCTAGAATATTGTGCATTCCTTGTTTCTGATTGCTCATAGAATCTATGCGTTGTCATGTCAACCACAACAACACACAATTAAACATATGACAACGTCATATTTGTAAGATGAACCACCCTTACAAGATGGATGCATAATAGAAATAGCAAAACTACAAGCATATAATGTGTGTTTGTGTGTGTATGAACTAGAAAGCACACCCCTTAAAAATATCCTTGGAATAGTCAAACGAACAGACACTTTGTATACGTGCATCTAAGCGAGAAGAAAGTCCCATCCCCTCAGCAACCTCTTTAGGTGTAGGTAACATGTACAGACCTTACCTATGGTTTTCAAAATAATAAAAAAAAAAAACCTACCCCTAGTCCTTTATTTTGGGTTAGTGAATGAATTATGCGTATTTAATGCAACGAATATTACTGTTGAATACTCAGTCGGTGATTGATGGTTGTCCGTTGACGTTATTTTCAAACGCAAACAATCCGCCAACGCGTTCATACCTATATCTACCTATTATTTAAATTAAATCAATTACAACGGTAATTTGATGTTTTCGTTATTATTAATTTATTTAAATGTGTGTGTAATATATTGTGATTGATTGAAACATTGCAATTAAAGAAAATTATCTTTGTATCAATTTAGCAACACAAAGGATTTAATAAAAATAATTTTATGTGGAATAACATCGTCTATGTAAGGATATTCAACGCACAATCGATATTTTTGGATTATAACAAAAAAAATACATAAATAAATAATCAATCAAATTTAGTGTTAAATAAAGTGATAATTATTTTTATAAATACCTACCAACTGGTGCAAAAAATTAAAAAAAACAACAACAAAAGTTCTCTATTTTCAAAATGATGTCGACTACTACAGCGCATTCTTCCGTTGGGCCTTTAAGGCCGTCGCAAGATGCTCCAGTATCAAGACCTCGAGCTGTTTACAGCATCGATCAAATTTTAGGAAATCAAAGCCGAAGAAGTGGTAAGGACAAATTTTTAATAAAAAAAAAAAAATGAGAAAAATTTCATCAGTAAAAAATAAAATGAATCCCTATCCTGGATGTGGAGTCTTGAAATGTTAAGTTTATTGAAAATGTCTATATATACCTACCAATAGAATATACCTTGATTTTTGGAAACCAATATACCTTGATTTTTGGAAACCAATATTCATTAACCTTGAGTTTTGTGAGTTTACTTCGAAAAGAATGCGTCGGGCTTCAAGAACGGAGAAGAAAAATCAAAGCAATTATACAACTTTGTATTTACATTTAGTTTCACTAATTTAACGTCAAATTTAAGTTCTTAATTTAATACAAATATTTTTAATGGTAGAAATGCAAAAATTACTTTAAGGTTCCTAAGTAATGTATTTAAGGCCCAGTAATTCAGTGCGAGATCGACTTAGTTTTGAGTTAAAAATTGACTTAACTCCTAATACATGTTTTTCAATTAATTTTAAGCCCGAATTAACTCAACAAATTTTGTGAGTTAACTCTGAATTAAATTAATAGATATTTCTGACAGATGCTGCATTGTTTGTGTCAAAAAACTAGCGAAATCGAGATTCGAGACCATGACAATCCTTATTTCCATATTACGACACATCGAATTCGATAGTTTTTAGACAGCTACAATAAAGTAAATCCTCCACATAACTGTTTCATGAGTTCTTAACCCGGATTTGATATATTTGCTTGATTTAGTAACTCTGATAAAATTCAGAATTAATCTCAACACTGAAAAACTGATCCTAGATATACATGAGAAGGTCTTAAATTAAACGTAA
This sequence comes from Epistrophe grossulariae, assembly GCA_929447395.1. Classification (NCBI taxonomy): domain Eukaryota; kingdom Metazoa; phylum Arthropoda; class Insecta; order Diptera; family Syrphidae; genus Epistrophe; species Epistrophe grossulariae. The sequence goes on along the minus strand of OV839566.1, from coordinate 131,615,086 downwards.
ACGTGTACCGAATCCTGATTTTGTAAAAATCATCAAACTACCTTTTAGCTTCTCCATATTAATCTAACTCTTTTTCCATCTGAATAAAAAAGCGAGTATTTCCTTGATAATGCGAAAATACTCTATAGCATTATCTAGTTGATACCTAATCAATAAAATTAAGGTAATTAAAATTAATACCAAGCGAAAATTTAAGAACTTGTTTCTTACTTATTACAAATGTAAATGCAATCAAACAACAGTTGGTACCTACTTACTTAAGATTATACTCGATATTTAATGAACATGAACTACATAGATCAGAGTATGTACTCATTTATTTTACTCATTTTACCATTCCATGATTTGTCAAAAATTACAAAACAAAAATTACAAAAGATACAAACAAATTACTCGTAGTTAATATTTTATAATTAATTTTTAATATTGAATTTGAATACTTATAATTTAGTAGATGCAGCATGCCCGATCATGAGCTAATGTCTAATGATATTAGAGTGTTATCTAGCTGGTGATAATCGACACTCCAAAAGTCTATAATGGTATTTCACGCAATGATGTAAAACTACTGGATAAGTTTATCATTTGGTTAAGTTTAACATTTGGTTAATGAACTGTCAAATTTTGTATGAGAAATGATTTACACAATTTGGTTAAAATTCTCCAAGGGTTTTGTTGGATAAAAATAACCAAATTTTTTTTGGTAAACTTAACCAAACGTCATTGTGACTTTTAGAACTAGGCGTGTTCAGAAATATGATATATTAGGTATCTCAGAGAACTTAAAAAAACTCTGCCCGTGTTCTGTAACTATCGCATTGAGATTAGTTGGCAAAACAAGTTGTGAATAAAAACGTTGTTTGTACAAAAAAAATTTTCACACATTTTCTGACTATTTTTGTTTAGCATTGTTTATTTACACAAATCCATACAATGGGCCATATGTTGATTGAGCTCAGGACAACTTTAACTGCCGAAAACGAAAGTGAACTAAACTGAAGGAAAAGTAGATATCCACCATTATGGGCGTGCCATATGATTTTTCTTGTATTCGCTCGTTTTCGTCCTGCCATGAGTTTGCGACTATTACAGTTCTACATTTAACCCCGAAATTGTTTTCTCATATAATTCCCGTCAGGGTTAAAAAAAACCTGTTTTCTTCGTGTATCTTAAATTTTTTTCCGTTCCGAGACATTCTGCTCCAATTTTAAGTTAGTTTAGGAGAGGTTCTCCATTAAGAAATAACTTCGAAATCTGAACACGCTTATTTGTACCTATACATATTTTGAAGTTTAATATTTGACGTTCAACGAACAGCTGTATTCATTTACATAGCATTTAAACAAATGAATTAAAAGGGCGTTATGCAAACTTTTGTGTAAACTTATCATTTTACACAATTTGTAAACTTACGACCGCGACGTTGCGTGAATACCCTTTATGTATTTCCTTATAAAATGATTAACAGAGTATTGACTTGTTTTGTTAATAAACAGGTGTGTTTCTTTCCTTTGAAAATCTGTGCATTTGTGTGAATTAAAGTCTGTCAAAGTTCATATAAAAAAAAATTAATGTGTACCAATTCACCACAAAGGCACAGAGTTTCAAAATAAACGAACACACCTAATGTTTCGAATGTGTTTTTAAATTTATTAATTCAATATTTATCTACATCTTTACTTGAGTATTAGATCTATCTATATAGAATTTACTTATTTACAGAAATATTAATATTTATAAAAAATGTAAATGTTTATATTTTTATGATAATCTGCAAACTCAAATTATTTGAGGGTATGATGTAAGACTGAGGGATAAAAATTCACAAATACATCCGGTTTATTATATAATTTGTTAAACTATAGCTAATTGCTTAGTTTTATACTGAAATCAACTGTCCTTAAATGATCCATAAATAAAGAAAAGACTTTTATTAGCCTTTCTAGTTCAGAAAACGTGACGGAGAGCACAATAGTTTTAAGTTAATCGAACTTTTTTAAATTCCTGTGTCATCCATTTGTGTTCCTGATTTGACAGCTGTCATGTAATTTTTTGTTCATTTTCAACTTGTACAACTGAGGAAAATATTTGTTTGCAGGAAAGTGCAGGTGACAAAAAAAACTTATTCCATACGATGATATTATTTTGTTTTTATAAAATTACAGGATGCAGTTAGAACTTCTGTCACAAAACAATCCAAATAATGGTACGTTCACACTGAACATTTACAAGTTTTCGTTTGACATTTCACAAACACGAACTCATCTCCTGCAAAAAAAAACAATATCAAAACATCTCATTTACATAACACACTCACAATTTCTTTTATCAGCAGAATTCAGCAGTTTTTTTTACATTTGATTGAGCGCTGGACGTTTCAAAAGATTTGTTTGTTTAGTTCAACTCTGAATTTCAACTAGTTTTCGAGAGGTTTTATATAAAACTTGTGGTTTACCAAAAATGTATGGTAAAACTTGAGTTTTCGATTAGGTTTTCCGCCAAAACCGATAATTTCGATAATTTCGCGAAAACCGCGTTTTGGGTTTGGTGTGAAAAGGCTATAACTTTTTATGACAGCTCCCCAATCAGAAGCCAGAAAAATTTTGAAATCTGAATTTTCAGATGTAAATTGTTATAGTGAATTTTTCACCAATTTAATTAACCAACAATACAACTTTTACAAAAATGTTTACGCATTAAAATATGTACGTATATGAAGTATGTATACAATAAGGTTATAAACGTCATGACAAATTTGTCAAAATCGGACAATTGCAAATTGTCGAAATATGGAAATGAATTTTAGGTTTTAAGTATATTTATTTGAAAATCAATGTCACCTATATATGTCAATTAATTTGAAAGGTATGTCAAATTTTAGTTATTTTTTTTCACCTAGCAAAAAAGTATTCAACAACTGAAACCTCAAAAGTCACAACAAACTCACAAGGTAAGATAAAATTGATTTTGTGAGGATTTCGAAATTTGGCAGCCCCTTCACAACTTGTGAGCCTATCAAGAACAGCTATATAGAATTTGAGATCTCTTTTTGAGTATAGCTCACTGTAATTACTCACAAGTCATTTTTATAGTCTCGAAAAAAATTATTAAATAGGTCCGTTTTACAAAAATTCCTGACTTAACTATCAAATAAAAAAATCACCTTGGTGTGGTGAGTTTTTTTGTGAGGTTTCTCCTTAGGATTATCGGAGAAACGTTATCGAATCACAACAAACTCACAAAACATTAACTTCATCAAGAGTTTGTAACTTGTGAGCCCCAGTGGTACCACTTCACGTCAATTGAAGTTGATCTAATTTTTTTCAAATATTTTTAAAATCCACTTCCTACTTCGCACCATCACCAAATTATTGAATTCTACTTCATTTAAAAAATTTCTGTTTCAACCTACTTCAATTTTACAAAAAAAGCCAAATCTACTTCTTTTTTGTCCTTTCCAACGCAGCAGAGCTCAAGTTCTCAGATATGAACTTTTTCAAATACGAAACCAATAACTAACTTCTCTGCGGAACTGTGGATAGAAAGCTCTATGCTCTATGAATGCTCTGCAAAGAATTCATTAAACAAGAAAATGTTTTAAGAAAACGAAACAGGCCCAATTAGGAAATAATCGCGGGAAAGCTGGGGTGGAATCGGCTAAGGTGATAAATGATTGTCACATCAACCGTGGTCAAATGTGATTGTCATTTAGTTTTCCGTCTGGGTAAGGTGATTCAACTCAATTCAATACAATTGAATACTTTCCAATGGCATTTGTCAAAAACATGGTTGCCATAGTGAATGTTTCAAATGTTTGTAATGAGCTATCGAAAATATAGAACGAAAATGACGTCTTTTTCGAGATAATTCTTATGTTTTCTTCATATTCTGGAATGTAGTAAACTTTTTTGGTTACAAGAATGTTCATTTTTGTCTATATGAATGGTAAAAAAAAGAACTCTGATAAATTCATACAATTTTTGTAGGCTGCTGGTAACTCTAGTCTTACTCAGGCAGAAACGTAAAATTTGTTGGAAAATGACAATAATATTTTTGATGTGATAGCTCTTTAGCTATCAAATGTGATATCATCTAACACAGACTGAATTGCTTGATTGTCACTCTCACTTATCGCAAATCACCTTTCACAATTCCACCCCTGGCTTTTGGTACATAGCCTCCTCATGGCGTTCTTAAGAAACCGTGAAAAGTCCCAATCGATATGAGCGCTGCTAATAATTTTACCAAAACGGTTCTTCAGGAATAATTCCCAAATGGTAAGTTGTTCAAAAAAAAATCATAGAAACTAATTTGAAGCTTGCAAAATTTTCTACAAAAAAGATGCATATACTTTTTTTCATAAAAATAACCGTTTTCGATATAAACCAATCAGAAGAGTTAAGGGTTTTACTTTGCTATTTTTTGATTTAATTAAATTTTTTTAATATAGATTTAGGTACATATATAAAAAAGTTGATTTTAAAATCTATTTCGATTTTTCTCAATATAATTCACTTTTTTCTTCAAATATAATTTGAATTTTTTTTCCGGAAGTGGTAACGCTGGTGAGCCCTCAAAACGCCATGAATAGCCCTGATATAAGAGTGTAAGCTTTCAATTAATTGGAGTCGACTGTGTGTGCCTATAATCCCATTGAAAATCAATTTTTCCTCGCTCTGATTTATTATGTGACATTTTTGTATTTGATGGATTACATTATAATTGGCTATTAAAAATATATTTTGTAAAATTTTTCAAATCCCTTTTTTGATCTTTTCTATCATATTCATTTCATAATGGCGTTTTGTAAAATTGGCGGTTAGGATTCTATCACCTTTGTAAAACCCATAATTTGTGTATAAAATAACCTATATATATATTTAATAATAAATTAGGTATGAATAGATCAAATTGCCATATCTGCACATCTAAACATCCTATAATATGTAGCTAATAGGTAATCATATAATAAAATTGATATTTCAATTCTATGAAAATCCACAAAATTTATATCTATGAATGTATTTATTAAAATTATCATACAAATAAGATAAAAATGATATTAATGCTGATATATGGATATATAAAATGACATCCATCAATTATAATTAGTCTTTGATCAAAAATTTTCAAATTTTGTTGGGTTTTAGTAGAGAGGTACCTCCCAAAATATTTACCCATATGTGTATATAAAAATGTATGTATATATTTTTTTATTCTCTTAAGCTTTTTTCTAGAAGCCTTTGAAGCTTATATATTCGTTTTCAATATATACAAAAAATAATTCAATTAACTTCGATCGCAAAATTTTACAAGAACCCCTTATTTTCAAAATATTCCTCGCTGTATTATAGATAAATGCATACTATGCAGGGTAGATGATGTATTAGTATCTATCATCATGGAGATTGATGCAGTTCTGGGGTTTTGCTTGTCCGAAAATTGATTGTATCATCACATCGTTTAACATTTCAATCTTTCATCAACACACAAAACAGCCTCGTACCCATATTATAGAGCATGGGAGTTGCATATATATAAATAATAGTCAATCTAAGGGCGTTGCTGGATGCTATGTAGTATATGGAGGATATAAAAGACACCCCATATTCTCACATCATCATCGCATGGATCATCATCAGAGGAAAGAGGATATAGAGTGTGTGTTCCACCATAACTCAATTGCATTGTGCTAATTTTATTCAATAGATGCAGCAATAGCGTTACCCATCGATAAATTCAGGCAGGGGGAAAGGAGGTGGCTCCATCTCATTCTGTCTGAATGTATACCCTTTATACCTAGCCGCAACCATATCGATACCTACATCTTCCTATACACAATTTATATATATATTGAACATCAAATGCTATTATATGCAAATTGCATTAACACTACACCCTGTAGAAATCACAACTTCATCACGACAGGATAACCCCATTATCGTTTGGGTGGTATAGTGGTGGTGTATGGTGCAGATGTATATGGAGAATTCTGTACTGAACTGGACATATCAAACACTCGTACATATATATCAAAATAACACACATATACCTATATACGAACAAAAACAACAGAGCCTAATGCAATTGCCATTGGTAATTTTGCGGTACGGAAATTGAAAATCCTCTGACACTCTCGTTCTCGTATACATGCAGTGATGTCTTTGTTTGATATAGTATCTATATGTGTCCTTTGCAGGATAATAGATTTAAATCTAGATATTTTTTTTTTAACTTTGAGAATAAAGGGGTTGAATGTGCCCCTCCTCTCATGTTGTGTAATTTTTTTTTTTTGAGAGAGAAATATGAATATTTGTCATGACATTATTAAAATGTATTACTATATACGATATCATTATCCTTACGGCGCGGCATAGGTACATTAACATTGATTTCTATTGTTAAGGTGAATATATATGTGCCAATTCACCCTAAGGATAAAAAATCCTGTTGCCTATATCTATCTCCAGAAACAACAACAAGAAAAAAGTACAAAAAAATTATCCTGCTGAGAAATATTTTATACCTCATTCATTTGTATGGATACATTAAAAATTAATTTGAGGTTCAACTTCAAAATCGATTCATTAAAAAGCAAAGAGATATTCCCTCTTAAATGTATGTATATTGTTGGTGTGGTAGGTATATTTATGGTATTTCTATGAGCAGAACCAGGTGGGGTTCGGAGAGAGATGAATTAGAGATGATGTGAGGGGAAAACAAAAGTGCAGAAAATATATGGATTTTCGAGTGTTTTGAACACCATCATCATCACGAGGGAAACTAAGAACAAAATATAAATATATGGAGGCCACTTCTCTTTATACCTATACACACACAATATAACTACGCAGAGAAATCAAAAAGGAAAAGAGTGTGCAAATTCAATTTTGTAATTGTATAAGGACTTAAATATTAAAAAAAAAAAATAATCCTTTTTAATGCATTTTGTATAATATTGGTGGTGGCGGCATGGCGGTGGTGTCGGCAATAGCTTTTTTTGTTGTATATTGACGAAAGTTCTTCTGTTTTATTAGAACTTGAGAATTCTGGATCTCAAGGAGAATTTTATTTTTATTGATTTTATTCATTTTTCCGCGGCTTAATTTATATAAAATTGATTTTTATGTGATAAATACAAAGCAATTTTATTTTCTAATTGCAAAATCAAATCGTATATAAAGGATTGAATGAAAGAAACAAATAAAAAAAAAATCGATACATAATCCTCTTTGGGGGGAAAAATTGTTTCACATCATCGTCGTTGGACATTTTTTTATCAGCATCATCATGTTACGTTTCATCATGAAAAATTGTGTATCTATTCATGTTTCTATTTTATTTCAATGCTAATCCTTTATTTTAAGGACATTCTTGTTTTTGATAAAAAAAAGTAAAATTCAAATAAATCGGAGGACGGAGAGTGCAATGGATTTTTGTCAAATATTTCAAATTCATTTTTTTGTTTTAAAATTTATATTTGATTTGATTTTTCAGGTTTTTGTTTTGTTGGGAATTTCTGTTATAAATCTCCAATTTGATATTATTAAATGGTACCTATCATCATTTTTTTGAGCTTATATAGTAGGTACTCTTGGAAATGGAAATTGAGTTTACAAATACATATATAGCTACATGAGGTCGTATTTGGTTTCTAAAATGGGTCGTAAAATTGTCATTTTAAAATCGAAGGCAATATTTTTAAGGCCCAATTTTTCAGTGCGAGATAAAAGTTAAGTTTGTTAGGTAATTTTTTTTCGGCCCAAAAATAAAAATGAAAGACGGCTTCAAAATAATGCAAACAAAACATTAACAACGACAAGGCTGGGTGAGACCCACGCACATCTGGTAATCTCCCATTGGTGCCCTTGGAAACTGGAAATCCGATTTTAGTTTGTTATAAGAAAATTCCAAATTCAAAATCTTCAAAAACCTTATCAGGTGAAAACCAAATTTATGGGCCGTATTACATTTTCCCATTATTTTAAGTATTTTTTTGTTGGTAGATTTTTTGCTTAAAAAAAAACTATTAATTGAATGTTTCTACAAACTTTATTAGATTTTGAATACGTCATAATTTTGTGTAGAATAAAATAACCTCGGCTTTAAAATAAGTGTTTTTCGAGCCGAAAAAAAGTTTTTCAAATATTTTTAATATTTTTGTTTTTTTGCTTTAAACAAAAATTGTCAATTAATTTTTTTTAAACAAAAATTGTCAATTAATTTTTGTTTTTAAATAATATCAGTAATCAAACTAGGCGACGCACGTTTATAGAATAAAAATTGACCCGAATTCAACATCATTATTTGTTCTCAAACACACATACATCCAGATATGTCTTTAAAAACGATGGAGTCGGATTCTTGGAACCTCAAAATATGTCGAAATTTTCGATTCGATAAATCGGACCAATTACAATAACTTCCAAAATGTGAAGAAATTTTAGTGTTTAATTTCAATTTATTTTGAAAAAAAAAAAAAAAATACAAATTTTATGTTTCGTAAAATATGTCCAAATGACTTAGTGTACCTACATATGTATATTAAAATTTTTTCCAAATTATTATATTCCCACTTTTTAAATACATATTGGAAAATATATGTAATAAGTTAAAAAAAAGTTGATCTCTAATACCAGTTTGAAAATGAGCAAGAAAACTATAAAAATGGTTCAAAATGTTAATTGAAAATTGTAACATTTGTGACTAGTTTATGTTACGTTTGTGACTTTGTATGATTTTTACGCATATTAACAGAATGTAATCAAAGAAATTCTTGAAATTCTATGACTTTCTCACTTAAAAGCAAAATAATTTATGAATTCAATGGAAATGTATTTTTTTTTTGTTAAAGTGAGAAAAATACACACTTATTTAAATTTGGTTTCCATCTGAAGAAATTCCATACAATCATTTTCCTACACTGAAAATTCCATACCTAAAAACAACGAAACTCAAATTAAATATGTATGTTGAAAACCAAAATGATTGATTTTTCATAAATGTTACGTTTGTGACATAATATGTAAATTTTTAACTTTAAATTCAGGCTCAATATAATTTTCAAAATCGATGAGATGGTGAATCACAAAATTGTTCATTCTTTAAAATTTCGTTTATTATATTATTGTAACAAAATTTTACACACACTTTTGTGACGGGTGTGCTATATTCTACTTTATCAATAATCAACTGCACATAATTTTAGATTGAGTTTTTACATAATTTTTCAAATTATAAAAAGGGGGCAGAAAATTTGAAAATTGTCAAATTACAAATTTTTATCTGCCTTAACTTTAAAAAAAAAATATTTAACACACTTTCACAGTATAAATAGTTTTTATTTTATGTATGTACATATACTATATGTATTGTTATAATAGAAAGCCAACGCGTTTCGTCTTCAAACAAGTTTTTTGGTTGAATTTTTATCTATATCTTTGATTTTAAAATTTTTTGACAATTAATTTTCAAGATCTTAGGAGATGCATCAAATTCATCAAAATTTTACCTCCTACCGCAACCTCCCCTTCCTTAGATTCAGTTGTGCATTTTATTTTGTTTTAATAAAATTAAAATAAAAAGAAATGGGGGAAGTTCTAGAGTTCTCAAGATTGTTTTGTTATAAATAAATTAAAAAAAAAACTGGATTATCTGATTTGATTGTGTGCATATAAGTAATTACCTTTTCACAACTATATTCTTAAGCCATGGCTATTGAATTGTATTTCAAAACAAATATTATTCATATCTACAAAAAAAAAACAAAACTCCACTTCAACACCCTTGTGTTTACGCCTCAAATACATCAATTAGTGAACTTAAAAAAAATAACAAAAAATCTTATAAATCCCATTAATGTACTTAATTCTTTTCTTTTTAAATTTTAGATTCCGAATCCTTATCCCGTCATCACAGTCATCAGCATCACAATTATAAGGAAGACCCCTCGCCAACAAACACAGATAATGGCTGTGACGGAGACAACGACGACGACCTCTCAAATAGTCTCAATAATGGTCATGATCAGAATGACATGGAACGTCCTCGAAAGGTTCGAAGGTAAGTTTTTTTCTGTTGGTTTTGTTTAAATAGTTTTTTAAAAATCATCATAATATATGTTTGTATATTTGTATGGGTATCCTGATACCAAAAAAGGAACCGACAAAATCACTTTCTTTTTTCTTCTTTTTTTTTTCTTGTAAATCCGATTAATGATTCTTTTTGACAAAAAAAATTATATTAATTTCCCTTTTTCATTATCCTTTTTTTTCTTTTCTTCTGCATCTCAAAAAAAAAAAAAAAAAAACTAGATCAAGAACGACTTTTACCACATTTCAATTGCATCAGCTCGAAAGGGCATTCGAGAAGACTCAATATCCTGATGTTTTTACCCGAGAGGATCTAGCGATGCGTTTGGATTTAAGTGAAGCACGTGTGCAGGTGGGTCTATAATATACAAAAAAAAATACATACAATTTTATCAAGGATTTGATAGTATTTAATTACTACAATCATACAAAATGAGATTGAATGCAAAAAAAAATAAAATTAATTAGTTGATATCCGTTCGGATCATAATAATAAAACCAGTGTCCTGCTGTCATTTACAATCAAACAGAAAAAAAAAAAAAAAAAACAAACGGACATCCGTTTACTAAATAAGTCCATTTATAATTTTATTTTTGAATTAAGTGCAATTTACTCCTCGATAATTATACACTTATTTTTCGATGAACGTTGCCAAGGACGACGTGACGCACGTCGTCGGTCGGCGGCGTTGGTCGATGGGAGATGATGATAAACTGATACAGTATTTACTATTTTGTGTGTATGTGTGTGTTTTTTGTTGATTGCTATATTTGCTACATCAGATTCTGACGCGTGTTGTAACTAAATTTTGTCATTAAATTTACGAGCACACTAATTTATACACGAAATCCTTTTGTGTAAATATAATTATCTTTTACATTATAAATTATTATTGTGACAATGTGCATATACATACATACATATTTATATGCAATGCATTTTGATGTGTAATTCGCAATTGTAACGCATATGGAAAACGATTCAATTACAAACAATGCCAATATAATTATAATCATTGGTAAATACAGTATGGTTTGAAAGAAAGACTTCCTTTCTTTCAAACCATAGGTGTCCATTAGGTGTCCATATATTACCTATACTATACACTTCAAGCATATAAATTTAATTCAAGAATATGATGTGATTAAATTTAAATTGAGAAAAGAGTAAAATGTTTGTATTTTGTTTTTATTAAAAGTCTAAAAGCTTAAAATTTCTTTTAAATTTAATACTTTACCAAATTTGTATTCAAAGGCTTTAAAATGAAAGTCAAAAACTTTGTTGTTTTAAGCAAGTTTTGCTGTCAACTAAAAATGTCAACGCTTGACCATATTCAATTGTTGAAAGGATGAATTGTTACCAATTTTTTTAAAATATAATTATCTATCACAATATTTGCATTGAGCTTGTTTGTTTCAAATACGATTTAATATATCGAAGGGAAAATAATTCCACTGGTGATAATTCATAGTTATATTATATTATAAATGATGATATAGAAACTTACTCTTACCACCATATTATTCATGCGATTAATCCAAATTAATTTAAATGGAAAAATTAAATTTAACTTCATATCATTAACTCATTAAAGCCGTACTTTAATTCGTTTTTTAAATCTAATGTAGTAGATAACTCCAATTAGATTTAAACTTGTCTGCGGAGGACACTTAAAGTATTTATATCCAGATGAACACTGAATGTAATATTTTATTTTTTTTTTTCTAAATCTTATGAATTTTTAACGCTCCAAGAATTAAAGAAATCTAATAAAATATACTTAATAAAAATATCTAAATAAAGAAAAGGAAAATGTGAACAATTAAAAATAAATCAAGTAGCTATTGGTATCGCTTGATTTATTTATTTTTTTAATTAAAGGGAGTTTCTTATTTTTCATTTATTAAATAAATTTGGCATTTGATAAAATTAAAAGTTGGAATAAAGCTTTTTAATCTGGATATAAGAAAATTTAAATTCATTAGATTTATTGCATATTTTGCAGTGGATAATATTATGGAAATTGATATTAATTTTTGACTTTAATAGCCGGATTTAAAATTCATTTAAATTCAATTTAAATCCAGAGTGAACAACATGACCGTTAAAATTTAAGAATATGAATTTTTCAGTTTTAATTACATAAAGTTTCGTGTTTAATTATAACAAATCAATAATTTTTGAAGTTATATTTTTTTTAAGGTGTGAATTTAGAATATTGAAATTTTCAAAAATAATATAATTATTAACGACTTAGATTTTTAGCGAAAAATTTGAATTTTGTGATAAAGGGAAGAAAGTGCTTACAGCTGTGATGCAGTCCTAAGAAAAAGGGTCCATTTCCATTAGTATAGCTTTGATATAAATGCATTTCAATTATGAAATTTTTTTTTTTTTTTTTTGAATAAATTAATTAAATTTTGGATTCTTGGCGTTTCAGTCCTGTTTTCTTAGGACGACAATTTGTATTTTATTTGATTTTATTTTCCTTTATAATCAATTCAATGAAAATTACTTGCTGTGGTCTATTGTCAACCATCATTAACCAGTGAGAGAATCCCATTATTTAATGTGAAATCTTTTAAAAGAATGAATATGTTTGGCTTGAATGTTATATAATAGCAAATCTTAAAGTTAAAGGTGTTATAAAATAAAATCTTCAAAACTGCCAGGCTATAGATTTTTGTATAAAAATATATGGAAGATGCAGGGCGGTAAAGCTGCAACCAATGAAAAGTTTCAAAATTCTTAAAAATAATATTTTACAAAAAATGTTCACTCTTAAGTTCCTCTTCAAAAATGTTAGCAGTTTTTTCATTAGAAAAATCCAACCGGAGAGGCTATAAGCAATAGTTTTTCACCGAAAAATCAACTTCTATTATTGGACAAAAACTTTAAAATATCATAAAAAATCGTCGATTGGATTGGTTTTAGAGGCTTATAATTTGAGTTCCTATGGTCGGATCTTTAAGATTAGGGTATTTAAATTAAAGCATTTACGTATAGCATTTAAATACATACGTAAATACATATGCTAAGTCCACTTTTTCGTGAAATTGAAATTTTGATTCCATTTCATTAAGAAACACATTCTGTACTGCTTTAATCACTTTTTTTTTAAATGTATCGTTGTTGTTCCAGAAATTGAAAGGCGTTTGAGTAAAAAAATAATAAATTCGAGCATTCTAATCAGCTGAACTCTACAGTTTGAAAAAGATTTGTGAAAGATACCTATGCCATTTTCTGAGAAATAGGTACCAATATCCACCCAATTTTTCACCCAAATCATTTTAATTTGTTCGAAAGCGCCAATTATTGGTTTCCGGTAAATACAAAAAATTCCAGGTTGTAATCAAAATTTCGTCATACCCAGTGTTATTCAAATCCATATAAACAAATATTTTTATCTTTTCTACGTAAAAGTAGGAAAAAATTGCGTAAATAAGTGCAAAAAACGTAAAAATCCCGTAAAAAGTGTAAAGAAGAGGTAAAAAAAAGGTAAATACCTGAGAAAATGAGAGGCATTTGTCAAAATTTAAGTTAATAAAGAAAATTTGGCAGACGTTCAAAAATATCGAAAGAACAAATAAATAATTGAAGCATTTTTTCTTGAAAAAATTGGACTGAAACAGATTAGTGAATCTGATTTTTAATCATTTTGTCGAAAATTAAATAAAAACCCAATAGTTTTTTATCCAACTGTCATCTTCAATCTTGAAGGTAACCAATTTTTATTAATTTTCGCGTTTTTTTAATTTTTTATTTTTTTTTACGTATTTTACATAAGCATAATTAAAATACAGCAAGTAAAAAACTATGTAAAAAACGTAAAGTAAAAAAGTCGAACAACACTACTCATACCATCCGTCGGTCCTCTGCGTCTGTGCATCCATGCGTCCACTGTAATTTAATTTACTTAAAATTTGCTATAGAGCATTTTCGTGTGATTTCCTAGAGCAAAAATTCGAATTTTTGTTTTAGTTAATCTTAAATACAATAATTTTGGTGTTTTCAAATTTTCTCAAAAACGGCTTTAACAATTTTGATTAAACTTCGTATTTTTTAAGAAACCTGCAGTTCAGTTCGAATTACGGAAATTTTCTTTTGTTGTTTCTTGAGAATATTGACTTATTTTTTATAGGTATATGTGTTATTCGAGTACATATAACTTTTTTAGGGCCTGACCAAATTTTTTACAATTTTGTAATCTGGTGTTTGCGAAAAGTTCAAATAATACCTATTTTTAAAATTTTGAATTAATTTTTTTTTGAAGATCAATTTAACAAAAAATTAATTTTTTATTTCTTTTGGCTATTTTAATATTTTTTGTAAACAGATTAAATATATAGCCACAATTTTAGTTGCTTAAACCAGAAGAGCAAATTCGAGCAATTCACGTTAGTGGTATATTTTTTACTGTCCAATCGCTCTCTCAATTATTCTTGATTGAAAATTTGTTTAACTCGTCAAACAACTTAAAGTGGGGCAAATGTAATGTCATAATGTGCTAATTTTTGCAAATGACGTCAAATGACTGCAAACATGAAATTGCGAAAAATTTTAAACGATTAAGTACGATATTAATATTATTATTTTTAGTATGGTGTAAATAAGATTTAACATCGTACTAAATCGTTTAAAATTTTGCACCAATGTGTTTAACGATTTTTTTTTTCAACAAGTTTCTGAATTGGGTTTCGACTGTCGGTGATTGTTTATTCCAACAGAAACAAAGGAGATTTTGAAACACAGCTATTTATGAAATTGTGACATCTCTTGACACTTTGTATGTTTTCATCGGCCTTATTTATCGATTCAAAAACTAGCCTTTGTAGGAAAAACTATAACCTTCGATTTTTTATTCTCGTAAATGTCTCAAGAGATTTTCATAAGAATAAGATTCTGTCCCTATATATTAAAAGCTTTTACTATGCTGGGAATCTTTGAAATTTTGAAGATTGACGTAATTAGGTATGTAAATAAAAATCTTATGCTACGTATATTGAACCAGTTTTTGATCTTATTGGAGTTTTCATTGCAGTAGTAACTCCTATAACACAATTGGTCTATAAAACAAAGTAGGTATGTATTTTATATACCTTCCTGCACTGCACTTTTAATAGAATTAATATTGAAGTTCGAATATGTGTGCTACGTGCAACCTTTCTTGCACAACATACGATATTTCATAGTTAATCCTTTCTGCTCTTAACCTACTCCCCTTAATCCTTCCCCCCTCCATCCAATTAAACAATATCTCCCTACATGCATACAATTTTTATTGAACTAATTACATTTAATTACAAATTTATCTGCAATGACTTCCGTAAATTATGCTCAATTGCATGTGCTTATAAATTCTGCAATGCACTTCATATATAGCACACACATGCTGCAGTATAATAAGTTTTGCAAAAGCATAATATATTATACGTATATAGGTATACCAATCAATTCAACAGTCAACATGATTATCCATTCAATGAGGATTTAATTAAAAAAAAATTAAAATCCCACACACGCGCAAATATAACAACAACAATTACAAAAAAAAAATATACGATATTTTCCAGTAAGCAAGCAATTTTCAGCTTTTTAATTGTCATAATTATCCTTCGATATCAACAAGATTTACATGACAATACGCATCAGGATCTGCATAAATTAGCTTTTGAAATTTATGTAGTGGTAGAAAAAAATAAAAATAAAATGATATATCTGCTTCTGGTGGATGGCGCATGGCGTGGCGGGCGGTAAAACACTTCATTCTTTTTCTTCTTCCCATGAACACACAATTCGCTTTCTATCCATCATCGGTATAGATATATGCCTTATACGTAATTTATGGGAAAGTATCATTTTCGAGAATAATAGTCCTGAAATGGATTATGTGCGTGTATATGTACTTATTGTACATATGGAATCAGGAAGAGGCTTATATAAGTTTCCTTTTTACTTCCAGGTGATTTAATTGAATTGTGCGTAACTCATGTTCGGAATAAAGTAAAATTCGCGCGAAAAAAATAATCAAATTCTGACAAAAGGATGCAACAACAAGGGTGGGGTGGGATAGTTGTGATGCGTGTGTGTATACATCCTAGATTGTATATACGATTTGTTATAATCGCCTTTAATACTCACTTAACAGCAATGTAATTAGGGTGTACAATTATTTTCTCTCGTGTCCTTTAAACCACCCAAACGATTTATTTCCTATTTTTTTTTTCTATTTATTTGTTTTGTATTTGTGTTTTTATTTTTTCAATTTTTTAGAAAGGGTGGAAATCGCCGAGTTGACCTTTGTATTGGTAGTGTTTACATGGTACTTTGTGTTATCTGTTTTTTTTATTATTTATTTTTTTACAATGACAGAAAATCCATTTGCCGCGTGCCTTTTTTCATTGACAAGCTAAACGAAAGGACATCATTCTGAATAAAAATACATACATCATTATATGCACGCTCATACTCATCCACTTCACCAAGTGATTTGATTTTATTTTTTTTTTATTTTTTCAAATCCTGTCTGGATGTCAATATTGTATGGCAATTATTTTCGGATTTAATGCACTTCGAAGGATAATTTCTCTCTGGCTGGTAACTGGTTTAGAATTATATACATTTATACTCATCTCTCCCATCCATCATCATCTAATATACGAGTTATTCGCCGTTCGTTGATTTGAAGATGGGAGAGAAAAAAAAAAAAGGAAAAGAGTGTCCTGATATTGCGATGAATGTATGATT
>OV839566.1:131304855-131597747 GCA_929447395.1 Epistrophe grossulariae | reverse complement strand
ATGATATTGCGATGAATGTATGATTGTATGTAAACGTAAAAGGTTTTTATAACGATTTTGTTTGGAGGATCAAAACGATAAAAAATCGAAATAAGGGCCAATAAAAGCAATCATATATGATTAGGATGAGTCTGATATCCATGGAGAGTTCGTTATATTTTTTTTTTTTTAGTTTACTTCAAGGAGTATATGCATGCATATGTTAGGTATATTATGTGTATCTCTTCAACAAGGTCCTTGGGTATTATCTGCCATTAATAGTGAAAGGATACTGTTAAAAGACTTTTATGAATCGACAGATAATCTGATCATTGAAATTTCGTTTTGCTTGTTTTTTTTTTTTTTAATTTTGTTTGTTGTTGTTTGGTTTTGGTCAAATATGTGAGGATGTAATAATTTTGAGGGGGGATTAAATGATATTTTAAGGTCTAAAAGGGTATAAATTGGTGTGTGGGAAATTTTTGGAAAAGCTATAGGTATAGGTTCTTATCTATATAAGTATATAAGAATATATAGGAGGCCTGATTTAACGATTTTAACTGTTTGTTCTTTTATAATTTTGTTTGACAATTCAGTAAGAACCAAAAATGGTGCTCAGAATTTAATTTTTTTATTTAAAAGAAAAGTTTGGAATTCTTATGTGCGTAGCTAATCGAAGAAATTTGGTTAAATTAAGAAATTACAACAAATTTCTTCGAAAACTCAGACAAAAAAGATGGACAATCAGCTGTGATAATTTTGAATTTGTCGTTTAATGTTTTCTATGTTTTTTTTTTTGCTGCTTTACTAGGTGGGTATGAAGTTAGCAAAGCAGTTAAAATGTTATTATATTGAATGGACTATTGCTTCATAATTTCAATTTCGTTATACAATGTTTTCTTTGTTTTTTTTATTTTTAATTTTTTTTTTTTTTGCATAATTCAAATGGAGTTATTGGCAAAGCACCCGATTACCTTGTCTGGTTTTTATAGTTTAATTTTATTCCTCAAATTTTGTTTATGTTTTTTTTTAGTTTTTTGCTCAATTAATATGAAGTTATCAGCAAACGAATTTTTTAAAAAGCATTCATAACTTTATATATTTAGTAAATGGTTTATTGCTTAATAATTTGCCATTAGTTATAGTTTTTAATTAAATTTCATTTTTTGTGTAATGTTTTCTATGTTTTTTGATAATTTGCTAAATTGATGTCAAGTTAGCCATACAATCCTTCAAAAAGCTTTACTTTAATTAGTTTTGACAACTTCAATTTTGTTGTCCCATGTTTTTTTTGAGATTTTGTGTTAAATTAATATGAAGTTGATATCTAAATACTGATATAAATAATGGTCTCTTGTTTAATAATTTGCCGTAAATTTGTCTTCTATTAATTGTGACAGTTTCACAATTTAGTAGTGCAATGTTTTCTACGTTTTTTTTTTTTACTTTTTTGCTTAAATCATATGAAGTTATCAAATCACCTTCTCGAAAATGGATACAAAATTACTAAAGTTGAATGCGGTTTATTGCTTAATTTCAATGGCGCAAACGATTTAGTAAAATGTTAAAGTCATTTTAGTAATTTACTAAGTTAAATAAGAAGATTTTGGTAATTTTAAACAATTTTAGTAATTTACTAAGTCTTAACATTTTACTAAAGTTTAAATCAGAAAATGGCTACTTTAAATTTTAGTAATTTGCTAAATCCATACGAAATCTGTCATTGTCCTCGAAAATAATTTCTTGGCAATTTTATTTGAAAGATTCAAATTGTGTTTTTTTTCATGTGCTAATTCTTTTCAAAGTAAATAAAAAAAAATGTTTTCGGAAGATTTCGATATGTTCGAAGACTCAGGCTTTGTGCAGAAAAGTCCAATGTCTTAAGTCCCGAGCAAATCCCTTTGAAGAGCTGGACGATGGAGAATTTTACTCCAGGTATAGATTCTAATCTTTAATAAGTTGTACAATTGAATCTGCAACAAAAACTCAATTTTCACTTAAGGATAGGAAAAGCACATAAACTGCTAAAGCCCTGACTGCGGCTGCTCGTACTGTGTTTTCTTCATTGCAACCTTTAATAAGGAACAGCAACAACACAAAATAAAATAACAATTTTATAATTTCACTTTATTGAAACTTTTCTTTTACAATAAAATAACAAACTAGTTGTATTGTTGTCACAAATAAAAACAAAAACAATAACAAAATAAATTGTAGGTTATCACTTTAACTTCTGACATTGCAAATTATTAGGTCCGTTCCCTAGGTTTAGGTTTGTTTGCTTTGTTTTTCTTTCCGAACTGTCATTGTTTGGACGTGTTCAGCTGCACCGTTTTTAATAAAAGGGAATAAGTATTTTACTAGTTAGTAAAACGAAAAAAAAGGATTAAAATTTTGGAACAGCTAGTAAATTACTAAATGTTTTAGCAAATTGCTAACTAGTAATATGCTAAGCCCTTAACAATAGGTTGTTTTTAATTTTGCGCCAATATCAATTTCAATTTGGTTGTGCAATGTTTTCTACGTTTGTTTGCGCTTTTTGCTTAATAAATATGAAGTTAAAACTTTATTATAAATAATGGTCTATTGTTTAATAATTTTCCGTCAGCTGGTCTGAAATTGATAATTTAATACCGAATTTGTCATTAATGTTTTCTATGATTTTTTGCTTGCTAAGCGAAGAACCCCCTAGAAAAGCTGTAAATTTTATTACATTGAATGATTCATTCCTTTATAATTTGTCGTTAGCTTATTTTGTATTTCTTTGTGCAACGTTTTCTATGTTTTTTGGCTTTTATTTGCTGAATAAGTTTACAAGGTCTATATCCTTACTATATTGCATATATAGTTAATGTTGTTTAATAAATAGCCGTTAGCTATGTATGTAATCTTAAATCAGTTGAGATAGTCTAAGTTTCGTCCTGTAATGTTTTCTGTGTTATTTTTTTTTTGCTGAATGAGAAAGAAATATGTCGTTATCCACTTATTTTTCCGAAATTCCGTCGTTTTTTGTAGTTTTAGTCATGACTTTTTATATATCTATATGTAATTGTGCAATGTTTCCTTTTTTAATTTTTTATTTACTGAATGAGAAAGTTATGTGTCTTTATCGACATATTTTGCCAAATTTACGATTTTTTCAGCTTTACTAACTATAACCGAAGTCAATTTTGAGTTTTCGTCATAAATGTTCGTCATGCTATGTTTTAAAAGTTTTTTTATATTTTTTTTATTGATATGAAGTTTTGTACAAAGCAACCCCTCAAAAAGAACACCATTAGCTTGTTTTGTTGTGATAATTTATTTTTGTCATTCAATATTTTTTTTTTTTTTTTTTTGGGTTAAATTTGTTTATTTTGTTGGTGTTTTTGTATTCTACCTATAGTATAGCATACAAAAAATCTCAACATCTGTTTGAAGTAGTATTTCATAAAAGTAATAGGTAGATCTCCCATTAGAAATCAGTATTTTTTTTTTGTATTGGCTTCTAATTCTAGTTTCTTAACATTTGTCCCCTGTGCAAAAATAATTTTCACAAGCTATGCAATTCCTTCTGTATATAATCAAAAAAAAAAACGTAGATATACAATTTACTTTACTTATAGCAAAATAGGGCAGACAAAATGAATTTAAAAAAAACTATACAACTAATTTTTTTTCTTAAATCATCAACCATTTACAATAGGTCTATTGTCCTAGAACTCTTTATTAACTTCTATTTCTAGGTTTGTTTATCTTGACTTTAAGAAAAAGAGAAAAAAACAACCCTCTCTAATTAAATCAAATAATTTTTATACAACAGCCTTTTTTGTATTCATTCTTTTCTACAAATATATAAATTTGACTTACACAACAATTTTGTCAAAGAACATAAAAATATGTAAGTAGGTACAATACGAAAACAAAAGAAATTCATATCCTTCTGGATGTCATTTGTCATAGAAAATATAAAAAACGCGCCTAGTTTTAAGGCAATTTGAACCAATTTTCTCATCCATTCAACTCAAATTCAAACAGAAATGGCACATACACAAAAAATCTACATATGTACATATACATACATGTGTACATTCTTTTCCCATACGTCTACCTAATCACTGGAAAAAAAAAAAAAAAAACAGAAACAGAAACAAGAAACACCAACCCCACACTCACAGAAAAAGAAATTTATATTCCCAACTCTAATTGACAATATGCCAATTATCCTTGGCCAATTATTTAAAAGATTGCACCAAATTGTCTCCTATGTAGATATGTTTCTATATGTGTATGTATATCTGCCCATCATCGTCGTATCGTTCGCCCTCATTCTTCCGCAACACATCACGACAACGACATCACAACAACGTCGTCATATCGTCATCGTTCCATCATTCCATCATTTATAGTCGTCCTCTATTTATTCATTTCACATTTCACATCCTTGATCCTTCTATATAGGTATAGATACAAATCCAACAACTGGTTGAGTAATCGTTTTATCTCTTCAACATAATCATTTTCGTCCTTTATTTTTTTTATTTTTGTTGTTGCGAGTACCGATGTTGTCCTCTTATTGTGAATGGGTAAAATTTAATTGTAACACTCCATGCAAAGAAAAACCTGTGTCGAGAGGGAGGGGGTTGGGTGTAGGGTTGAAAAAAAAATAAAATTCCAACAAAGGACAAGAAAAAGAGATACCCAGCTATATATCTACTTTTATACGAAAAGAGGTATCATTTTAAGGACACTGTCCTGGTTGATCAAATTGTTGTGGATATCTACATTGGCGGGGGGGGACAACAATCATCATCATCATCACCGATTAGAGGTAACTAAGACCAACTTAATTACACCCCAAGGATAATTGCATCAAATTATCTACGAGCGCCCACATTAAGATATATATTCTATAAATGAATTCTTTGTTTGCTCTTCGTTATACGAGTATGTGGAAAATTCCTTGGGGACACACACACAAAATACGGATCAAAATAAGTGGATTTCTTTGTGGCACATCAGAGAATACGAGACAATGTGATGACAGGAAGAGAATTTCTTATAATCTTGATTTTAGGAAGACACACTCATACACATACTTTTATATATATTCATCGTCATATCATTCATGATGAAGATGAGCACAAATTAACGATCGGAAATCATTTCTAATGCTCTCGCCCAAGTGAACTACTATACGGCGCTAAAAAGGACGACGAAAATGCAAAAAAAGAAAAAAAAAAAACAGTTGGATGATGCGTACGGCAACATTGTGAGGCACATCCTTCCTTCTAGATATAAAAGAGAAGAATCTTGTTGTTGAAATCATCATCAGCAGAGCATTCACAAAATTCACAATAGAATTGCATGAAATGTCAGGAAGTCCTTTTCGTCCTTTTGGCACTTGTTCCTATAACTATTCTCTCCCCATCATACCTACAAACCTATCAAGTATGGGTATAGCTGGTATAGGAGACGAAATTCTAACTTTAGTGCTATAACAGATATTTGAGTGTGTCTGTGAGAGAATACGTATGATTTCCTCGAAGAATTTATGATTTATCAGTGATGGCCCTTCTCGGGACATTTTTCCATCCACAGTCTCCCCCCTCCCCCTCCTCATTCGGTACCAACTCGTTAAACTTCGAATCATCCATACCTCTGTATAGATTAAGTTCAATTGAATTCAAGTGGAGAATTGTTAGTAGAGATGTGTGTAGAGGTATAGAAGTTCTCCATTTCGTTGCGCACAAACAATTGAATTTCCCTCAAAGAGTGTTGGTAATAGTATAGAATGAAGGGCGTTCATATTCATACATACGTATACATACTTACAAAAAGAACGAGGTAGAGTTTAAGGACAATTTTGCAAGTGCAGAAAGGACAATAATTGAATGCAAAATAAGGAGAGAACCTTTACCTATACATACAGTTATTTGAGTTCCAAAAAAATGCAACACTTTTTGGTTTTTATTTTTTACAAATCATCCATTCTGGACTATATATAAAAGAGAGAAAGAGTCCTGAATCCATGGCTTCTGCCCTTGTGAGTAACTTCAACCCCCGCTTGAAAAGGATTCCAAATGGAATGATGAAAATCAGAGAAACACACTTCCGATTGGATTCCATTGTCTGAAATTTAAATTATGATTGTCCTTTACTCACTCCCGCCATCCACCCGCTCAAATACCATTGCTGCATATATTCAAAATTGAGAAATTTGCACAGAAAACATTGAGAGAGGATATGGCAGCTTGATGATGGGCTGGCTATGCTATATGGCCAATTATTCCATATCGTGGTTGAATTGTGGCGCTTAATGTTTGTCTACCCTTATATAAAATAAATCGTTATAGCTATGAGGTTTCGATGCGAGGAAGGGGATGGAGTTATAGAGGTGATTGAAGTCCAATGGAGATTGAAAAAATTGCCCATGAATTGTGCTTTGGTTAGGAGGAAATTGGAACGAAATTGATTGGTAATTGCCATTTGATATAAAAATATAGGGGTTGTTGGCGTTTTTTTTTTCTTCATTTTTTGTGAGTTGAAAATAATGGGGATCTATTTTTGTTTTTTTTGTGAGTTTTAAAATGATGGGGTCTACTTTTTTGGATTTTTTTTGTATATGAAAAGGAAACAGCAAGTGGAGTGTTAAGTGATTTGCTTTATTTTCACTTAAAAAAAATAAAATGTCTGCGAGAAGAATAAATTATTAATATTTTTATTTATAGTTTATTTTGTAAATAAAGTAAATTTATGTCAATATTTTGAATTTTTATTAAATTTCCTTTTTTTTGTGTGTTTTATTTTTCCAGGTTTGGTTTCAAAATCGTCGTGCGAAATGGAGAAAACGTGAGAAATTTATGAATCAAGATAAAAATGGATACCTTCTACCTGATCAAGGTAAGTTTAAAATAAAATCAAAAATTATAATTTGTATTTTCGATTTCAAAGCCTAAAAATTGCTGTGATAATTTTTTTTTATATTTTTAGACTTTTAAGAATAAATATCCCTAAGAATTTTTATGATCTTAAGGTTATTATAGTTCCCCTAAATTTGTATAGATTTCTGAATTTTTTCTAGTAAAAAAATCACACCTCAAGGGTGATATATAGAACCAAGCTTAGGCTGGAATTTTTTCTAGTAAAAAAATCACACCTTAAGGGTGATATATAGAACCAAGCTTAGGCTGGAGTTATGCAGTTATTTCTTGGGAACTACAGCGATCATCATACTTTTTTTTTTATTTTTGCTAAAAAAGAAAACTGAAATAAGGTAACACTGATCTCGTGACTTCGGAAGCGCGATGGGTAGAGTATTTACTTCTAAATCTAGTCACAGTTTATGGTCTTAAATTCGAGTCCCCAAAAAAGTTTTCAATTATAATTTATATAAGACTGTTTGACTGTTATGACGAAGGTCTTGGTCCTGGGATCAATTCCTAGGCCCCCTAAGAAAAATCTTAATTCCTTTTTATGAACTCTACTTCTTGAGAAAAAAAAATTTGAATTCTTTATGAAGTATCTCTAGTTATGAGCACGTCTTATCTTAGCCATAGAAAATTGTAGGTCCCCGATTACATTTCTGCAAACGCACTACATCCACACAGAAATGGTTGAGAATTCCTAAGCCTTAGTTTTTCACGAGCTGTGGCGTCAGAATTTTGTTTTTTGTAATAACGACTTGAAAGTTTTGAAATTTATCAATTTTGGCTGATGAATTAAATTAAAGTGTCTAATTTTGTTGCCATTGGAAGCAAAGTCACATATAGGTACCTACTATTACCATAATGTGATTTTTTCAACAGTATCTAGTTTTGTAAACAAATAAATAGCAAAACTGCCTTCCATACGTGCTGAATTTACATTTGCACAGGGTAGAATTATTCCGAATATCGAGTTTTCTTCAAAAAATTAATATTCAACGCCAACGACAAGAGCGACAATTGGAAGGGTAAAGTATTACAGCGAGTGGGTGACAATGTGACATTGAAGCACCACAGTACATACACAAATCTGAGGTATAATACTTCTATTTCTTTTCTTCCCAAAACTACCACTTTCAACACATTTAAGACCAAAGTTATGTCAAAGTCAATAAAAAAAATAAATAAAATTGGACTAGATTTGATCAAAATTAGCAGTTTTGGGAAGTAAAGAAACATACCTAATATATTGGACAGGTTGTCAAAGATTATTGAAAGTGTCAGAAAATAAAAATTGCTGCACGTCGTATTTTGTATAACAAACAACAACAAAGTATTGATATTAGATATGACATAAAAGTTGAACTGGATCTGTCATTTTCTTCGATTTTGACAGATGCGCGGAACTGAACAAAAATAATAACGGTATTGAATGATATAAATTTTAATATATTGCCCGTATGTACAGTGGCAATGGATATTTTGAATATCCAATTCGCAAAAAAAGACAAAATTAAGAAGTGAAAATTACAAAAACAATATATTCATTGACATTAAAAACACAAGCGGATGAACGCTAATAAAAGTATAAAGTTAATTGCAAAATGGAGAGGTCAGAGATCTCGATTTCTGCATTGAGACGGACAACGAATTCAACTACTTCTGTTCTATTTATCCCGTGCAAAGACTAGAAACTTCAAGACTAGAAACTTCAAGTCTTATTTATAAACCCATTCCAAAGTATGTCTAACTTTCGACAACTTTCCAACTCCAGAGCCTTATTTATAAACATGTTCCCCCAATGTTCCCCCGATTGTCTAACTCGGACGCACTGCAATTGGTTGTCCAAACCTTATCTAATAACCTGTTCAATAAACAAAGAATTGAAAAGTTATCTTGAAATTAATGAACTGTTCACTGAACGTATATCCATAATGCTCACGAATTTGACAGATTAAAAGGATGTCATTGATTATATGAGAATATATTTAGAAAACTGTTGGAATGTGTTTATAAATAAGAAGATGATCAACTATTTAGACTGTGGATATCTGGACAATTATCCAAGAGTGCTCTAAGGAAATCTAATAAATACAACTGTACACATTCCCTTCTCACAGGAAGAAACAAGATGCTGGGAAATTTTTCGACGTTTTTTTTTAATTTCTTCTGAAAAAATTGTACCTTTCAGACGAGGAGATTTTATTTAGTTTCTTTTTAGGGGCCAGTTATAGCTTTCATCGAAACTCATCATTGAAAATTTTAATTGTTAATTTTGAGGCACTTAAAAAGTGAAATCAGTGATTATTTTTAATGCAAATAAAAAGCTGATAACTCAATTATTATTTCTAGTCAAAAAAATATTTCATTTTGGCCCTGGCCCTGTAAACTGCTCTTACGCCCAAAAGTTGAAAGTTGCCGACAACTCAGTTTCATCGTGTGAAAGGGGACGTACTACAAAATAACTAATAACCTAGTTCAGTTCAGTTCAAAAACTAAATCGGACCACAAAAAAGCCATGTTCCGCATATACAAGGAACTGTCAATCCATAAATGCACATCATTTTTTGATATGCGCATCAAATTAAGATTGTTCGTTTACTTTCCAAACCCATTTCTACCATTTTTAGTTCAAAGATTGTCAAAGTTGATAATATATAAAAAAAAATTTAACTGGTAGAAAGTGGCAGTTTTAGACAATTAATAAACGAACATTTTCGGTGCGATTTCTGTAGCGTTCCATTTCCTATCGAATATCTGCAATTCGATGGCCCCGTGCAGCAAAACAATACTAAGTGTATTTTTTCATTTGTCAGGAGAGACGTTTAAAGTTTGTTTTTGTTTGGAATAAATGTCGAAATAAGGCATTAAACTAAGCCCTATTTGACCTCTGTTTTCAAGGCATTCTTGTTAGATTCGCAGGAAAAGTATTTTTTCAATAGTATAACGGTAACTCAAAACTATTCTATGTGCACTTAGTATAGTATTGCACGGGGCCATCGAATTATGAAGTAAAAAATAATCGATAGGAATGCAACACTCCCAAAATGCAACCGAAAACGACAAAATTCTTTCAACGTTTATTGTCAAAACAAAACAAAATTTGATATACGAAAAAAAAAAAAAAACAATTACAACTCAATTTCATCATTTTCACATTATAAATTTTATCTTAATTAGTTTCTATAGGCAAATTATAAAGCAAATGCATAAACCTATAGTGATATCAAATATAACCCTCGCACCCTCGCAATTGAAATTTATTCGCCTAATTCATTTGCTATCCTTTATTAAAATCGGTATGTACGTGGTATACCAAACTACATATCCCGTTGTTTCACACGTGACTCCCTTTGCTATAGATTTCCTGCTTCAGATAAAATAAAACCGGCCAACATTACCATATTATTTGTATATTGTATGTATGTACATATATATGTTTGCATCTATAATTTTCAACTCTCACAATGAATATTTAATTGCACGTTCCTAAAATTAATGGCGGCGACATGTTTACAAATCCCAGGAAATTTATATAAAAATATATATAAAAGAACTTTCCCAGCAAGTAGGTATAGAAATTATTGTCCTACAGGACACCTGCCCATTTGTATTGTTTTATACAAGACACGCGCAAAAGTACAATTCTAATTTGGCACAATAATGCACACGCCTTTATTTATCTATGAGTACAATCTAAAATTAATCTCAAAGATACTTCTCCTTCCATCTTCAACAGTGCAATTTTGCCGGTCGAAATCATTTTCCTAACTGCAAAACAACAGATAAATTATATGCAAATGTAAATAAAAAGAAACAAAATAATTGTAGTTTTTTTGCTGGCCAGCCACAAAGACAAATAATTGCATTCATCCATTAATTGTTTACGATCTAAAAATATCTAGAAAATGCAGATAAATGCTTCAAAGAAATGAATAGGGACATTAAAGAAACAAATATAAATTTGTATACTTACTACAATTTTTGAATTTTTTTCTAATTTTCTAATCTTTTCTTTTTTTTTAATTTTTTTTTGCAGGAATGCCTGATTTCCCTCTTGGAATTCCTCTTCCACATGGTATGGGAGGTCATCCAGCATCAATACCGACTGAATTCTGGCCACCAAATTTCGCCTTGCATCATCATTTCAATCCAGCGTTAATTCCCCAAAGTCTCATACCACACTATAAATTGCCAAATTTCCAAACCCTCCTCTCGCAATACATGGGATTAAGTAATCTCAATGGAATCTTTGGTTATCCACAAAATCTATCAATGCATTCACAAGTTAGCCCGCCATGCAGTAATAGTCCACCACGTGAAAGTCCACCAGCTGTTGCGAAAGTTGAAGAATGAACTTCAACTGATGATGATAATAATATGGAGTGTAATTAAGTTTAATTTTGTAAATATTTAAACAAAAAACCAAAACTATAAATATTTGTTATTTTGAAATTAAACTAGATTTAAAAAAAAAATGTGGTGATATCAAAAACTTGTAAATATAAACTTAATTAAATTAAAATATTAAAAACAAAAAACAAAAACTATTTTGGGCTGTAAAAATGAAAATATTATTAAATTAAATTTTAAATTAAAACAAAAAAAATAAAACAATAATGTTAGATTAAAAACAACAAAAATAGAGAAATCATATTGTAATAAAAATTTCAATGATAAATAAGATTGTAGAAGGCACACGAAATTGTGTGTTTATCAATTAAAAAATATTAACTTAATTGTACAAACATTTTTAAGTTATTACAACAGAATTATTAACAATAACCAAATAGATACATATAATTTGGCCAAATTATAATTATAAGTTAAAATAAATGAAAACAATTTATACAGAAAAAAAGAAACTGATTTATTTCATTTTTATTTATTAAATGGAGCGTTGTTTGTTAATTTTTAGGCCCACAGCGCCAACAGTAGACAAGAATTCAAATTGAACCTTACCTTCTTTACTTTTCAAGGCGTAAATTGGAAAACTCTGAAAAAAACCAAGGATATTTGATATTTCCTATGGGTGCATTCTTCGATATAAAATAAATAAATATATACTATGCAGTTTTAATTAACTTTAATTTTATTATGGCAAAGAAGGTCGAGACCATTTTTTTCATAGAGAATATTTTTAAAAGTTTTAAAGGTATTCCGTACCAAAACAAAATTATTTTAACATTGAAAATGTTTATAGGGTCGTTTTGAGAAAAATATGGTGTTACCAAAATGATTAAATGAACAAATGAATATATAACAAATGATCGAAATGAACTCTATGCGTATAGGGGGCTCAGGATCGAATTTTTGGTTGGTGTTACCAAAGAAAATGCCAAAATGAACCTAAAGACACAATCGATGAATCGTACCTACACGTTGATCGTCGCCAACCGACGAGCTTCAGTGGAGGATAGTTGAATTTGTATAAAATCTTAAAATCACTCGATTTGAGCGCACTTAGAAGCCTATTACTCAGGTTATAGTTATCGGATGCTTAATATTAAGATAGATAATTAAAGATAAAATGACAGGCTACAAATCTGCATCAAAATGTTTGCAAAAGCCTACAAAATTTCATACTAAAAACGTGAAAGATTGGCTTTTGAGAACTAATTTCATCACGGAAAATGACGTGAGGAACAAGAAAACAAAAAGAAAAAGAAAAAAACAAAGAATATACATTGCTGTAAGGGTGTTGGCAAGACGTTGGTTGGAGTGGAATGTGTGCAATAAAAAACCACCACTGCACTGTGGCTGGTGGCAAACACAATTGGCTTCGCATCGGGAACAAAAATGATATACATACATACATAGCTACATTATTAAGTAGGTTAGGTATGTCTGTAAAATGTTATGTTGATTAAATTGTTGTAGGTATTTTGCAAATATTATTCGTAATGGTACGATTAGGTTGGTTTGGTTGGCTTATAACCAGTGACGAGGCGTCAATTAGACATTTTAGACAATGTCTACCCAAACCATTCTTTTAAAACATAAATACAAGTGCCATAACAAGATAATCTTCAAATCAAGGAAATCTTATATTTTTATTACGTTTATAATGTCCCTTCTTACCCCAATATACATTTATTTAAGAAACTTTGCTTTGTTCACGCACGCTATATAAATCAACACGTAAACTCTATACACACAGACACACTCAAACCTTTTTCATTCTTTCTATACGTGCATTCAACACGAAGTATGAACAACAACGATCGGCACAGGGCCGATCAATCATTCGTAAAGCCGAAGACAGTGTCTTCGCTTTCAACCAAACTATGGTAAAAAAAAATGGATGTATATTGAAGGTATACCATTCTCATTTCGTATTTTATATGGAGGAAATAGACAAAATTGAAAATGTCTAATCGTTCGTTTACTTTGAGTTAAATTCTTTTGGGATGGCTGAGGCTACGATTTTGCCTGTGGTGAATAAAAACAATTAAAAAAAGCAAGAAATATTGTAATTTCTTATTTTTTTTATTAAATTAAAAAAATAAAAAAATAAAGAAAATGAAAAAAACAACTAACATCTTCTTGAATACATCTACCTTGACGTGGTAAGAGGGCTTTAAACCAAATGATGTACCATAAGAATAATGCAAAATATAATCACTGAAAATGAGTAACTGTCTACCCACTTTGCATGAGTACGGGACGTCCCTGCTTATAACTTCTGTTCTAACAATCGGATATTTAAAATAAAGGTCTTAAAATGAAGGTAAAATATCAAACTAATTTATTCAGTTAAAAAATAATTGAAATAACATAAAAGTGTAGGTGAAAAACGTTTAGGTTTAATTCACCAATATAAATAATTGCAAAAACTGAAAAATTGAATAACAAAATTGGCTTCGCAAACAAAATTCTTATACCTACGTATCAATATAGGTACATACATTATGTATGTAGGTAGGTAGGTAATTAGAAATGGCGATCACGAGCAACCTAGCTTGTTGACCCAATTAACGCTAGAGTGCGCCGTTTTGTTACCATAACTCGTTGGACCTGTGGATGTAAATGGTTTGGAATATCTCAGAACGGCTCAGAGACGTAAGAAGTTTGACCCCTTAGTATGACATTATGTATGTTCATTTATATAAAAGGATTGATTTAGTTGTTTTGCGGTTGCCTTTTTACTTCTGTACTAATAATCGGATCTTAAAGATTAAGGTTTTGACATAAGTTAAATACCTAATAGGCTTCAAAATTTTTTGTGACAAAACTTGAATTCATTCTTAATCAATTCGATTGTTGAACCTAGAATATGCACAGAGACCTATACTTGAACCTCTATGATTATAACTTATAACTTTAGTTCTATAAGGGCCAGATGTTGAAGGTTAGGGTATTTAAATTAAGGTTAACTAGGCTAGAGGTAGGATTAACCTAGCGAAGCAACTTAAATATAATACCTAAACGAAAAGGGTTGATTTGGTATCTTCTGTTGTAATTATCGGATCTTTAAGGTTAATGTCTTAGAATTAAGGTAAAATCTCAGGCTACAAATTTATGTGACAAAACAACATCTAAACCAATGCGTTTTTTGAACTTGACCAACGTCTAAACCAATGCGACTTTGAACTTGACCTACGTCTAAGCAAATGTGATTTTTGAACTTGATTTACGTCTAAGCCAATGCGATTTTTGAACTTGACCTACGTCTAAGCAAATGTGGTTTTTGAACTTGACCAACGTCTAAACCAATGCGACTTTTGAACTTGACCTACGTCATAAGCAAATGTGATTTTTTAACTTGAACTATACGTCTAAACCAATTCGATTTTTGAGCTTGACCAACGTCTAAGCCAATGCGATTTTTGAACTTGACTTACGTCTAAGCCAATGCGATTTTTGAACTTGACCTACGTCCAAACCAATGCGATTTTTGAACCTAAAATACGCAAAAATACCTACTAGTGAATCTCTTTAATAAACTTACAACATTAGTTCTAAGGGCCAATTGTTGAAGGTTAAGGTATTTAAATTAACATTAATCAGCCTAGAGGTACGATTAACTTAGCGAAGCAATTTAAATGTAGTAATCGAAAAGGGTTGACTTGGTAAGCTTTTATCTTCTGTTCTAATTATCGGATCTTTGAGGTTAAGGTCTTAAAATTAAGGTAAAATCTAAGGCGATTATTGAATATTCATAGGTACTGCAATGTAATTGAATTTCTTTAATAAACTTATATAGATTTAGATCTAATGTTCAGATGTTCAAGGTTAAAAGTAGAAATATAATAGTCGGATGCCGACCTATGTAAGTGGTCGTACGAAACGAAACGAATAAAAAAAATTCATATGATGTGCCCATAATTGAGTTTTGCTTGTTTTGACCAATTTTTTACTTTTGATTCCGGAAGTGAAGAGCGCTCACCGACCGCTCCATGCGTAAGTGAACTGAGAGAATTTTCTTCCAACATCTTCCGACTATTACAGTTCTACCTTAAGGTCCTCAAATGAAAAAAAAAAACCATTCAATTTGGTTGTCAACTCAGCTGTCAACTTTATTGGTGCTTTGCTTTTCATATACACAGATAAAAGAATACTGCTTAGCTGTCAAAACCATTTATATTGTCTGAAGAAATTACACGACTCGAGTTTATTATATTAAAAAATGAGTTCAAAATGCAAAATATTATAGAATACCTAAAAACAATTAGGTAAATCAGGTTTGCATTGAGTTTGAGCTACACATCAAATTATTTATAAATTTGGTCTCGCGTTAAAAAGGGTTCACTCTGATAGTAAATCAAATAACTTGCCTATAATATATAAATAGTTCAATAAGTTGAGACTTGTAAATCAATTTGAGTAAATTTGAGCAAATATTTGAATTTCTTCAACATCAACGCCGTGATTAAATAAACTGAACTGAATAAAATTAATTTAACCGCCAACTGGGATTCGACATTAAAAATATCTACATATTGTAATTTCGGGCTGAAGAATGGTTTCTTAGACATCTTCAGAAGTTTTGGTGCAACTATAGGATACAAATTAGAAATCACCAAGATTATTCATGTTTTTATTTTATCGAGCTAACACAAGTCATTTTCAATGTCCCCATAGTTACTCTATGAGTGAAATCTGTAAATTTTTTTTTTTTTAATTTCTTTTGTGAACTTAATATTTCGAAAGCGACTTAGTTGGTTTTTGTTAAATTTGGTACCCAGCAGTTTTTTAATATTATCTAGCTGATTTTGAATGAAAATTATTCTTATAACCAAAAGTGACGTTACCTACCATATAAAGCCCGCATCACACGACACTTGTTTTCCTGCTAGAAATGCTTGCTGGCTTTCGTGCTGGCTATTGAGCTGGAAAATGGCATCACTGCTGGCTCTCTTGATAGAAGAGCTGCTAGATTTCAAAGTTAGAACCGGTGCTATTTTTCTTGCTAGTTTTGCTGCTGGATTTTAGCAGACGTCAAAAGGTACATGTATGTATATTTTCAAATGTCATTTTTTCTATTTCGTTTTTATTTATTTTCTAATAGTTTTTTCAACTTTAAACAAAATTAAACGTGATTTCTTTCATTTGTATGCATTTTTGTAAAAAATTGTGTAGAAAAATATTGTGAAAATTCGTACAAATTCGCAAGAAATGTCAAAAAACCATCAGCGAGTGAAGCCGAAGAATTCAAACCAGCAAAACATCCAGCACCACACCATGCAACAAAACCAGCACGAAAGCCAGCAAGCATTTCTATTAGGAAAACAAGCGTCGTGTGATGCAGGCTTAAGTGTTTAAAAATTCTTTAAAAAAATCTAATTTTTCTCAAAAAGCCCTCCTACGATTTTAATTGAAATTTTTATATGAGCTTATATTACACCCCTACTACGATTGGCGATTATCAATACGATATTTGATGTTTATCAACAAAATTAATGAATCGGTATTATCGTTGTCAAAAAAAAAATCAATTTTTTTGATGAAATGAACGCTTTTTGATCAATTGTGAATGATTCAATTGACAATCTTGGTAATATGCGTTGTCAAAATTATTGTTTGTTTTCAAATTTTAAGTCAATTACAAATTCGACGTTGATAAATTATTTTGCTGGGATCGTGTAAGCTCAAAATTGAATAATTCGCATCTTTATGTTTTCAATAGAACTTTTTTCTGGTGAATATGATGTTGAAGAAGCAAATACTTCGGTGCAACCGACATTCGAAGAAAATTACGCGATGTTTTGAAAGAAGTTTTATAAGTTTTGGAAAGAAGTAGAATCCACCATGGAACTGTAGTTTTTTTCTTATTTGTTTTTCTAAAAGTTCCAGTCCAGGCTGTGTATGTACATTAGGGTGGAGCGTCGATGTATGGAGAAAAATAAAAGTTGTTGTATCAATTTCGAATACCTCCATTTTTTTGCGTTTCGATGAGTAGAATAATTTGAGATTAAAAAAAAAAAGTTTGAATTAAGTCTTAAGCCCTCTACCTTAGCTCAAAGTTTCGACTTTTAGGAACAAAAAAATTTTTTTTCGGAAACGTTGAAATTATTTAACAATTTCGAAATAAATTATATGATATCATTTATGAAAAAAGAAAACACAAATTATAATATATTAACTTTATTTAGACAAATAAATTAACACAAACTTGAAAATAAAAACTTACAAATTCAAAATACGCCATTCAGAAACTAACCCAATTAATCTTTTTATTTTTCAAGTTGTAATTTTGTTTTTGTGTGGAAAAATGGCAATATATTTCGAAAATATATCTTATTTTTTATTAGCCCGTCTCTGGCCTTTTCACCAGCTACTGTTATTGAAGCTTCGGTCACCATCTTCACACAGCGCTCAACAGCTTGAGTGTGACAAAGGAAGTCCGGAAATGACATGCCAATAAGAGATTTTTTTTTTAGAAATTCTTCCAAATCCTGATCGCTAGTTCTATCCAACAAAGGGGTTGATATAACTTGTGACTCGCTCCAGCTAAAAAAGATTTCCATAGCGCAAATATATGAAAAATTTGAATTTATGTAGCGCCTTTTAACATATATCTCGAGAACGAGATGTTGTACATTTTTTATAGGAAATTTAATTATCTTTCTTTTTACTATACAAATATTATTTTGTAGGATTTATACTTTCGGAAATACAGAATAAAGCAAAAAAATTTACGACTTTTTTTTCCAATTTTTCAAAACTTTGACCTGTGGTAGAGGGCTAAGAAAAACAATTTTAATTTTTTTTTTATTTTTTACGGGTAGCTTACGTAACTACTCAACTTTTTAGTGGTATTCGAATAGCTAAATTGGAAAAAAAAATTTGACGCTCCACCCTAATGTACGTCGCTTTCCTTTTACTATTTTCCCCTTCTGAATTTTTTGTTGTACCACGTATTCTTGTGAAATCTCCCTTCAGCAATGGAATTTACTGTTCTAAGCGGAATTCAATTCCTGGTGGATCGATAAAGGTACCAGTCACAACAATTTTTATTTTGTTTTGGGTCCCTTCCTTTTGGTTTGCATTTGATATCGGTCTATACTTAAGTTTTAACTAAACCAATAGCTTGCAGCAGATTTTTGTTGCAATTAGTGCTGGTAAAGGTGATAGTAAATACGTTCGTTTGTCAGTACATACGTTGTACCAGCATTACAGAGAAAAAGTGCATCGAAGGTACAACAATTCTGAAAATAGAATTATGTGAGGGAAACCACTTGAAATATCGCATTCCAACACCCTAGACTTTCGGACTTAAATAATTTTGACGAAGATGAAGAAATTAATAAATTGAATTAAATTATTTTTGTCATTTTTAGCTACAGTTGGTCATTTTTG
Source organism: Epistrophe grossulariae (assembly GCA_929447395.1). Taxonomy (NCBI): domain Eukaryota; kingdom Metazoa; phylum Arthropoda; class Insecta; order Diptera; family Syrphidae; genus Epistrophe; species Epistrophe grossulariae. Next base: position 131,579,061 of record OV839566.1, on the reverse strand, counting down.
TTTTCAATTTTGGACACAAACTTAATTTTCAAGTGGAAACCGTGATCTGGGTGCCAGCCACTAAGATGTCTGTCATGCGCGCATAGTCGCACTCAGTTAGTGGAGGTCTTTCGGATGCAACCAATTTCAAGTGGTTTCCCAAAAGTCTAAAAAAAGTTTATGAATAAAGCGGATAACTTATTACTAAAATAACAGTATACTCAGCTTTTTTAACTTTGTAGAATAAGGTTTTGGTGGACCTAAACAGTTAAATTCAACAGTAATTTCTGTCCACTTATTATAAAATAATGAATCAAATTGAAATTTTAATCGAAATAGAAACTATTCAAAATATTTTTTTCTTTGTTGTTTATAATGAGTCAAAAATTTATCAATTGTTTTTCATAATACCGAATAATCAATTATTTGACAAAAGCTATCAATAGTCAAATAATTGATCTTTGACAATCTTGGTGTTAGTGAGATCTACCATATTATTAAAAAAAAATTTATCTATCGATTAAAAATGGTATTCTCTCATATAAAAGCATTTTTTTTGCTTACGACTATCTCTTTTTCTGTTTAACCGATTTAATGACATTTTTTACACAAGATCTTCTAATAAATTTGAATAATACTACATGACAAATTTTTTTATAAAACTATATATTTTGGTTTTTAAAAAAAGTTTTCAAAATATTTATTTTTTGAAAATTTTATATTTCGAAAATAGATAGATGATTTTTTTTCAAAATTAATTTTTTAACTCTGCATTAATAAATGCAAAAAAATTACGTACCAATTTTTTTTTCTTCAAAAATGTTTGCAAAATTTTGTTTATTAAAAATTTTTTTTTTTTTTGAATGCTCCAACGATTTTTATAATTTTTTTTGTTCGTTTTTTAATTCGTAATCGTGCAGCTGACGGCAAAGTTCAATAAGTTGGGTTGTTCTGCAATAATAAAAACTATACATACGATTGGATTTTATTTTGTGTTTTATTATTATATGCAATACATAGGTTATTTATTAAGTTGGTCATGTTTAAAATACATACATTGATTTTACAGTCTGTTTATATCTAGTTAGATAATTTAGATAATTGAAAATTAATTCTGTAGCGTTAAAGATTAAACTGTGTATAATTTTGTAAGTTTGTTTGGAACGGACTCGTCTATTATGGATCTTTGGAAAATGGTTTCTTTAAGGCGAATTATTTATAGTTTAACTTAATTTATAGTAATAAGTAAACCGAAAAGTAGGTTATGGTTCGCGGACCACGGAACGTTGGCAATTGAAGTCAAACGGTTTGGCAAATAGCCTGCAGTTTCGTAAGAAGATTAACGATTTAATTATTTGTCAAAAAATCATCGAAAAACTAATTTATTATCATTGATTTGCGACAATTTTCAAATTGAATTAAAACAAATTTAATAAATAAAATTTGAAGTGCAAACTTTTTCCATTCTTCACTTCTTTCTTCATTAAATATTTTGTGGCACAAAAACTTAATTGCGATAAATCATCCAATTGGTTTATCTCATTTTAATTGAAAAAAATATTGGTTTTTACAAAATAAATTCGTATTTTATCTGCGTTAGCCGGCCAGTTGCTAAAAAATTTGAACTCGTTTAATTTTGACGTTTGATACGAGTCACTTAACGATGTTCTTTCTTATTGTAATTCTGAATTGATTGATTCACAAGCTATTTATTTTTAATTCAATTGAAAAGGGATCTTGTGATTTTACTGCGTGTCAGTAACGTCCCAATGCAATAAAACTGCGCGTTTTTGCAAAAAAAAATACCAACATAAGGAAAATAAGGTTTTGTGCATTCGTATCCAAATATTTTCCCATAGATTTAAGACCAAGCTCATAATTCAGCACTGCCAGATCGTGGGATTTATCCCTTTTTGTGGGAATTTTACGTCTAAAATAAGCTAAAAGGGAAAAAGGGATTTTTCGAAACGCATACTACCAAAAAATGGGATTTTACGTTGTGCCCAATTTTTTTCCTAATTTGTTCATTTTATGATTAAATAAAACATTTACATGCCTTGAAAGAACTCATTCTAAATATATATGAATGAGGTAATTTTCAAATATGAATTTGCCTATAGTATACCTAACTAAAAAAATTTGCTGCTGATGAGAAACGAAAAATCCCATCTAAAATATCAACTAAATCATAAAAGAAAAATGTCGTTCTGGTTTTCGTTCTGCTGTACTAAGTTATTCGATAAACGAAATTGATATAGTTGTAGCAAAAAAATTTGTGGAAGTCTCTGCCCTCTTTTCTCGCACATAAATAATTAAATGACATTATTTGTGTTTTATTGTGTTTAATTTTGTTGTTCGTATTGATTGCTGTGCTTTTGAGTCTTTATGGAAAAATGGATTTATCCATTCAATATAAATGTTCAACGATTATATTTGTCCAGCAATGTGAATTGCATATTTTTTTTCTAATTTTACTATTCGCAATGAAAATGTATTACAATAAATTTTATATATTTTCAAATTTATTTAGTCGTGGGGTATTTATCACAATGGCGTGGAAAAATGTATTTTTTGAGTATACAACTGTGGAAAAACTTGCTCTAAGTCTGGCATCAGTGGCTATATATCAGAGTTAATACCAAAATAATTTTTGTTGAAAGTACAGTTTTTGAAAACTTTAGTGCTTCTATCGTTTTCGGTTTACTCAAATTTATTACAAATCTGCTTACAAATTTTACTACTGAGGTTCTGACCGTGGACCTTGCGAGGGATTTCTATGCACAACTTTTCGTTTTATTTAAAAAAAATTTCAACATGATTTTTTGAAAGTTCTGGGATGTTTCATGAGTAAGTTAGGTTTGACAATTCATTATGAATGAACTCAGACCCTGGAAATATGTATATTTCAATTCAAGAATTGGGTTTCACGTGCATTTCATGGTGCTCAGAACGAAAAACACTTTTGGCTAAATGGACACTAGATATTCGTCACGAAATCTACGTATGATGAACTGAACTTAACAAAAAATTGCGTATTGACAAAGGCTAGTCAACTGATGAGTCCAAGTGAGATCGCCGGGATGAAACGCCAAATTTTTGTAGGACTAAAGGCCGTTAAAAGCTATTTTAAATGGGTTTTGTCAAAAAACACAATTGCCGCATTTGGAGCGATGATAATCCACAATCCATTGTCGAAATACTATAACACATCTAGAAAAAATCACTTATAGGCATGGTGTGCTTTATAGGCCATTAGAATCATTGATTCATAATTTTCATATGTTTTCAATAATGATTAAGCGTCAGAACGTTTCAGTCAACGGTGAGCTGCGTATACCTCAATTGGAACTTGGAAGAAATTAAATCTTTCAGTCATGTGGTTTCAGTAGAACAACACCATAATCCCACACAGCGCGCAAAACAAATACTTTCTGAAATGATAGGAATATTGAGTAACGAATAATTTCACAAATGGACCTATTAACTGGGTTTGAACCAAGAATATTTTAGTAAGGAGTTTTAAAGTAAAAAAAATTATTAAGTATCTATATATAGAAACATGCTAATGCCTATACCTTATAATATCAGGCTGTTTCAAATTTTGCGCCAACTATCCCTAACTAAGAAGACGCTATAAAAAAATGGTAAATAGTTAGATAAAAATATCTTCATATATTATATAAGTATATACATAGAAGAACCTTTTGGAATTCAGTGGACACATGGGTTGTATTTGTTCTTCGATGAAACTGCTACTATATTGATGATGTGTATAGTTAAAAATTGGGAACTTCTTCCTTTATTTGGCTTATTGTTTATAAATCATGGAGTTTTGAGTTTTTTATAACTCAATGAAAGTCAGGGGAAGGACTCCATTTGTTTCCTCATTCCTGTAAATAAGGAAACAATTTTCAAAATCGATTCAGCGACCTTTGCTAAAATCACAACCGTGCCTGTTGATCTTTTATATATTGAGCAATTGAAATCATTTGTGCAAAAAAAAAAATCATTTCTTCAATGTACCTACATATAGGTAATAGGTATCATTTTCTTTACACAAAATCCTTTTTGAAACCGCCCCTAAACGTTTAAGAAAACTCTCGTCGTAAAAGAATTTTTTCCTCATCATCATCATCATCCACCCAAATATCGAATGTCACCAGAAATTAGCTGATAGCTGATATCCTTGTGTACAAATCGCTAGTTTACCGCAACTAAATTGCTACAGTCGTCGACAGGAAAACATTTAATTCTTTGATCGAGCACACAATTGCCGAAGAAAAAGTAGAAAGAAGTAAGAAAAATGGAAATTTGATACTTTGTCCTTAAGGCGACAACTGACGACGTGCAATGTCCTTGTTCTTTTCTTCCTGTAGTTTCTTTGGATATTTTTTTTTTATTTTTGTACACTGATGTACTATTCCTGTTCACATTAATCTCCGGTTTGGTGCGCATGTGGGATGTGCCGAGACTATAAGACTTTCTCATAGTCCTTCCGCCTATCAGATCAAAATGTTTACAGGGGGAAGGTTTTGTTGTGATTTGATGAAAATATATTACAAAACAGGATACCTATAAGCCTAAGACTTCGTTTTTTGGTTTAATACACTTAAATGTGGGATTTTGTGCATTTTTGTTTTTAGATAATTTTATCAGAAGTTTTGTTAATTGCTTGAGATTATTTTTGCAGACTTTGATGGGAGATAAAAAAATCGCTTTAAAATAAAGATAGGTCATTTTGTTATGCGATATGCTGATTTTCTATCATGTTTCATCGAGTGCTATAACTAAAAGAACATTAAAATTCATTTGGCTTTGAGTATAGGTAAACACAAATCGAGCATGACAAATTAGTAACGAATAATTAATTTTAAAATGAAAAAAAAGAAGTTTCAAATTTCATAGAGTCAGGCACACAAAATCTTTATAGGAGTTATATATAGGTACAAAGGTTATACCTACATATACATAATATACATAGGTACGAAATCTCTCGATGGGAAAAAATTTATTTTATGTAGGTACCAATACATTGAAGGTTAAAATGCAAAACATCGTAAGTCGTTTCTGCATGTTTTTCAGAAATAAGAAAAACCGCTAAATTTTGTATGGTGATACCTATACCATGGTATAAGAGGTTTTGAGTTCTGTCTTTTTTTGTAAAATGTTCAGAACATCACTCTTACGCTGAAATTGTCTTTGATTCTGCTGATTTTTTTGCATTATAATAATAATTTTTTTGGAATTTTTCGAAATCGCCAGAAATTTTCGCTTTTTAAATTTTATTTTTCTTCACCAAGAAGAAATTGGTATCTCTAACAGTGATTTATATTCAAGTTAGCTCAAAATGGAGCAGCCAAAATCTAAAAAAAAATAAGAAAATACATTTTTTTTGCATGAATTTGAATTCCTCCTAAACTGAATTAAACGTGCAAACCCCGATATTGTATCTTGCATAGTTTTATTGTTATAAAAGTTTCCGCTATACAAAAAGATATTATTCATATATGTAGGTAATGGTGAAAATTTAAAAAAAATTAATTTTAGAATTTTTTTTTCTCAGAAAATGTAGCTTTTAAAATGATTATTTGTTGCACAAGGATTAATTTTATAGCTTTAATGGATCAATTTGTATTTGCATTTTAATTTTAAAAAAACTTATTTCCGCTTATATTAAAAATAAAACCGAATTCGGTCGACAAAATCTAAAAAAACTAATATTCTGAAAATTTTGTTTTTGCCAGAAATTGTAATTTATTAAATGATATTTTTCTGCACCAAGTTTTTGTAGCTTTGTAACGGTTTTTCAAGCCGATTTAAAAAGTAACAATTTCTGGCAGAAAAATGTCGTAATCTATTTTTTTTTTTTCAGATTTTGTGCTCTAACTTCATGACTTATTTTAGCGGAAACTTTAACAACTAAGGAACTATACGAGCTAAAAAATATTAATTTGCACAACAAATTAGCATTTCATTAACTAAAAATCAAAATGAATTCAACATTTTTTGATACTGCTGAAAAGTGTCCGCCAAAGTAAGGGACGTTTGTTTCGCTTTGCCAATCCCTTTTTCTTAAAAAAAAGTAAAAAAACAAAAATTGATTCAATTCTAATTGACAGAGTTATAAGAACTTCAGTCTATACGGAACTGTATAGTTAATTAAATAATAAGGCTTATTTCCTTAATCTTTTAACTTGTAGTTATTCTGACTGTGCCAGTCTGCATTTTTAACAAAAGTAGAGTTAATTGCATAAAAGTTAATTAACTGCGGTACTTTTTAGCTGGTTTTATGCTTTTATCGAGTTGAAAGACTGCATTATTGTGGATTTTTGGCCTGTGGACTCATGACCCTGCACCGCATTGCCATAGGAACTGAATTCTTTTACAGTTTTAATAAATTAGAGTAAATAAATAGACGCTAAATTAAACGTACTTTAGGGCTTTTGTGAGGGTTATAAGTAAAAATAACAAAAAAAATTCATTGCGGGATTTTTCTTTAAAAGCATTTAAATTTAAAGGTGCCAATAAGCGCGAACAATTTAACAAATGGGAAGTTAATGAATAGAAAACATAATGGGGCATATTCATAGATAGTTTTTAAAACGGTTACTAACCTGTGACTATGCAAACCTGAGATTTAAGCTATTCATAAACAAATTTAAACCTTTATACTTAAGAATTAACCTGGAGTTTATTTTTAATCACAGGTGATGCTGTGTTTAAGTTGCTATTACGCTTTTAAATGTTAAAATAATATTTGATTAGCCCCTTTATTGATCTTGATAAAATCAACAAAAGTATTTGTTCAGTGAAAATTGTTATTAATTAAGCTACTGCTTTTTTGTTACCTACATACAAAAAATGTCAATTGATACTGATATTGAAAAAGATTTCAGTGTCCTGGAAGACATTGATGTATCTATGTAAGTATAGCTATGTAGTTGTGCAGTTCAGCTTTTTTATTCTCTGCTTATTTACAATAAATTAAAATCTTTTCAAATTTTATTTTTAAAATTTTGAGTTTAAAAATCATTTATTCAAAAACTAAGCACTAAAATAACTTCATTTAAAACATACATAAAGAATGAATATCTGGCTTTAAGATAAGATATAGCACAATATTGTAAGTGTTGCCGTTGTGTTTGTATATTCATTTTATATTTTAGAAAACAAAAATTAATTTGCCCCTCCCACCTAAAGAGGTGAACAAATAGAGTGGACCGATATCTTAAAATAATGTCCATATAATGTACCAACAACAAAAAAAATGGTGCTTTTATCACAAAATACACAATTTTTGAATTATGTAAGTCGCCCAACTACTACAACTAAAGTAAAACCCTTAACTATTTTGATTGGTTTATTTCAAAAACCTTTAATTTTATGAAAAAAGTATTTTCTACGTTTTTGTAGGAAATTTTCCAAGCTACAAATTAGTCTGTAACAGTGATGGAAATCGACTTTTTTCGATTGTACTGAACGCTGAAACAAAATAGTACTGAAAAGGAACAAATAGTACTGGGCTCTTTTAAATGGATAAAAACTAGCAAACACACAAATTCAAAAATAAAATTGATTTATTAACATGAACAAAAAAAAATCTTTTGTTATAAATATTAAGGTAACATAAGGCGTGTTTTTTTGCAAACCCGGGGGGAATTGGATGACAAAAACGAGGTCGGTGCTAAACAATTAACATGTTAAATGCAACAACAACTAATCCCCTGCGGGCTTAGCTAATCCCAGAGAATTCTCGGGGCTTAACTTAAGCGCGCGGAAAAACTGTATTACCGGCGTGAATTACATACTTGTTATCTATAGTTTGTATGAAAACTCCATTTTGTTTCTGTGATGGCATCTCTAATCCCCGTTGTCGTTTTTTTCAACCAATTCCCCACGGGCTTGCAAAAAAACACGCCTATAGTAAAGGAACTTCATTATTAGGTATAGCTAAATAAATAACGGACGGATCCCGTATCACAGTAAGGAGCCAGTTGTAGGTTTCATTGAATCTCATTATTGAATATTTAAATTTTTAGTTTTAAGGTTTTTAAAATTCTAAATCATTATTTAACTGTCAGGTTTATTTTGCCATTAAAATAATTACTGATTTTGCTTCCTTAACATCTGAAAATTAAAAATAGAATTTTCAATGAATATTACGTATAACTGGTGCCTTAGATAAGAAAATAATAGTAATTTAGGTAATTAACGTTTTTTTTACTCTAAAAGTTCTTCTTTTTGAAGAGGATTGTTTGTAACGTTTTTATTCGCAAGATCTTTTTTATTTACAAAACTGTGACAACATTCCTTTTTTAAATGATTTTTGGTTTCAATATGTGTAGAACACAATGGAACTCGATTTCTTAATTTAGTTTTTATTATATTTTGATATGAAAAAATTCTTTCAACGATTGTTAAAGAATGAGGAACACAAAAGGCACCCGGAATAATTCGATGAATATTTTCAAACATAAACTCATTGCATTCATTTTTCAAAAACCAAATTTTTGCCCAAAATTCCGATACAGATACATTTCTCAGTTTCTTAATATATTCGCAGTCAGCTAGAGCTCTATATTCGTTGTTTATAGCCTCAATATTTTTGTGTTCATTAGGAAAAAAACTTTAAACAAATTGAATGATAGAGTTAACTTGACCATCCAATACTGCGCTTTGTGAGAAATTTTGAAGTGCGTTTAAGAAAACGCCATCGATCCAATCAAATCCAATCTTCTTCTAATCTTAGCAGAAATGTTATGTAAAACAGAAATGTTATGTAAAACATGTTAGCATGATTTTTGAAGCTCTGTAATCTGTATAACTTTTTTACTGAACTTTTTAAAAGTGTATAAGATTTCCCATTCGGTGACGCAATATATCTCCATAACTGGTAGGTGATTTTGCAAAAGCCAATAAAGGCTTTTCATCAAAAGATTCCCTTACCATAAAATGTCTACATATATGTAACTGTTTAAAAATAAATTTCATTGTTGGAAGCAAAATAATAACGTAGATGAAGATAATTAGAAAACTACTTCTGTTTAAGTGGAGCGATTGAATATATGATGAGCCCAACTGTCGTACCTGGGCGAAAAGCAACTTTCACGGAGTTGAGGTCACTTGAACTTAAAAATTGGAAGCTAAATATGTACTCTTACATATTCAGTTCAGTATTAAAAAGCAAATGAGCGCCTTCAGCCCAAGTGGGGATGGTTTTGATATTGGGTAATTGGGCTTTGAGTATGTTCGCATCGCACATAGATTTTTTTAATAAATGATAAGAGAAAATTATCAATTTTGTACAAACAATTCAAAAGTGTACTGAATATGGCAAAGATGTACTTATGTACTGAGAAAATCAAAATGTATTGAATTCAGTACAATAGTAAGACTTTTTCCATCAGTGGTCTGTAACCCTTTTTTTGTACAACTTACCATTTGGGAGTTATTCTTGAGAAACCATTTTGGGGGGCCTTCAACCCCCCCGTAAAGTTGTTAGCGGCGCTCATATCGATGGGGACTTTTGACAATTTCTTAAGAACTCAATGAGGAAGCTTTATACCAAAATCCAGCTTTCCGTCGATTTTTTCCGAGTCAAATGCTTCATTGACTTGACTATTACCCACATTTAGGAATTTTAATTGAAGTTGTCTCCATTAGCTAATTTAATTCTATTTATAATTTAAAACCGGTATATTAAGAATTTTGTTAAATGTAAATAGGTAATTATAGAACTTCGAAAACCTAATTTCAACACATATAGAAAATTTTTAGCCCAAAATTGTGAAAACTTTTTTTATTTGAAAAAATTAACACCGAGAATAAAAACACTTTAAATTCCTGAACTTTGATTTAAACCTATTCTTCTTAAAACTTGTATACAAAAATAGAAAAAAGATATAAAATTGAAATATTCGGTCGTAAGACTGGATTTCACACTTACTTCACTGGGGGCCGATTCTTGTTCTGTAAAAAAGTTAAACGAATAACTTTTCACCCTAAAATCCGATTCTCGTTCTGTTAAAATGTGAAAGTGATTTCGTTTAAATTTAAAGTTTCCTAATTTTAAGCTGCAGAGAAATGTTTTCCTTTGAAATTCAAAGTAAAAACTTCCAGCCCTATTAATAATCACCAAATAGATATGAAACAACACTAACACATGTTTTAACTTATAATTCTTAATAATAAACGTGTATTAGCCTTAAATGACATTTGACAATGAGCGGATAACTTATCTCACCAATTTTGGTGTTCAACGAGCGGATAACTTTACTGTTCACAATTCAATTCAAAGCTGACTGATATGACAGTTAGCTTTCAAAAATGAAAGAACTACTTGAATATGTAGTACAATTGAGGGAAGTGCTGCCTTCTTTTCGGTGTTATTCAGTGAACCGATAAAATGAAGACAGAATAAGTTTATTAATATTTTATTTTATCAAACGGATAAGTCCACTATCCATGTGTTAGGTAAAACGTGTATTTACGAGCGGATGGTGTATTTTTATTAATAGGGCTGTTCAAATTTAATGACTCACGCTTTAAAAACATTAAAAGTTATTGTATTAAGACTAAAATGGAACACCTTTATTTTGAAACTGATTTTTTAAAAGTCATTTGAAAGCATTAAATGATGTAAAATTCGAAGTGTAAGTATATAATTTAAAATAAATATTTTTAATTTTATAAATTTTAATTTCTAAAAAATTTGCTGAGACATAATATACTATCTTTAAATCTTAATCATTTGCTATAGGTATACAGGATGTCCCATAAAAAATGGTCCAAACTGAAAATGGTGATAAGCCTGGTCATGACCACTCACAATTTAATAACTTGTCCGTAGCGCATCATAACGGTTTTCGAATAACGGCAGTTTTTTTTTAATTTTCGAAAAATCCCTACTTTGAACCAGGTATGTATTTGGTCACCATAGTAGCCATAGTCTATTTTTTTTTTTTTTTTTTAATTTTTTCACTTAAATATTGTATGATAGTAATATTAATTTTCTGGATTAAAATATTTCAGATAGTGCAGGAGGGGAACATTTTGAACAATTTTTGTAAGTTAAATAAAATAAGTTTCAGCTAACTGTAAAAAAAAATAATTAAAATTAACAAAACATCTATTATTTAAAAAAGTTTTTTTTTTCATTTATTTTACAACTCTGTTTGTTTGAGTTAAAATTCTTATAACTGTTGATCTAAGGCTGAATTGGAAAGTTTTATACCTTTTAAGAAACTCCAATAACATGGCCAATTTTTAAAATTAAAAACCAGTATTAAATCATATAATTTTTTTTCAGGATGCTCTTTTAAAAAAAAGGTTTGATCAAAATGTCATATTATCAATTAATTTTGAGCAAAATGGTGCAGGCTATCAAAAATATTTTTTAATGCAGAAAATTAATCTTACTATCATACAATATTTAAATTAAAAAATTAAGAAAAACAAGAATCAATTAATCAAAAAACTCATTTTCATTACCTTTAATTTTGAGGAACTATCTCTATATGTGTATGCAAAAATCTGAACAGAAATGTCCTTAACATATAGTAGGATGTTTCTAAAATCTATTAGCACTGGACTAAAATCTAAGTAGGTAGCTATATCTCATCTTAATCTGCATTTCCAAATTCAACAAAACCAAACCTGTACACTTCAAATTTTCTGCCCCGAAAAATACATAAAAAATCATTTAATTTCGAACAAATCTTACAATGATTAACCTCTTCAACTTGCATGAAGTGGTTCGAAATTAAATATCACCTCATTGTATCTCATTGTATCCTTTCAACCCTCCCATTGTTCCCAATACCCACTTCAAGCTACTGTTGCAAATTTATTAAGCCTAAATTCAATGAATCTTCCACTCATTTGTATTATACTCGGGGACACAGTAAGAAATATTTTCTATTCAACACAACATCAATTCATTGAATATAATAAAATATTAAGGACTCAACTCATTGAGCGCCCAAAAATGATTTTTATTAAATTTTCATAAAATATCCCCTCGACCTATAGGTATGTACACTCACTCACACATGGAAATTTAATAAATGAACACATCAGAATCTCGCCCAATAATATGATATTTTGTAACGAGGGAAGGACAACAAACAGAAAAAAGACGCCATATTCATTATGGAACCTCTTGAACTGTAAATCCTGTATACAAAAACTGTAAGAGAGATGGGAATATAGTAATGTTGAAAAAATTCAAATGACTTAATCCCGGCATTATATGAGATTTTGCAACAGTCTCATGATATCCTTGTAAGAAAAAAAAAAAAGGAAAAACCTAGAGAAGGTAATGTTCAAATTCTTGTACGTCTCGTCCTCGTCTATGTCAAATGAACCGGCACTTATAATCCATGATGACTTGCCATGCGTTGCCAATGTGCTTATATATCTCTCACGTGTGTGTGTGTGTTAGAAAAATTTACAATAAATCATTGAGATGTAATCAAGGATCTATACTGTACTCGAGTCTACTTATTGACTGCAGCATTATTTACCAAACATTTCTATTAAGGACCTTTTTATAGATTTCTTCAATTTTGTTGCACTCAAGTGTGAACACGCGTTAATAAAAATCATATACTCTTTCAGTCAAAGAAACGATATGGCGAGAATATTAAATTGAAATTCTATTGCATGCTGCAGCGAGAGAATGAGAAAAATGAGAAGGAACGAAAAAAAAAAGGATTTGAAGGATCGTCCAAAAGTAAAATTATATACACCCATCCCCATTAAATATACAGGATTTTCCCAATAACTCAAAGAAGAATTGAAAATTTTTGTATATTTGAAGAAGTTTTCTATTCAATAAACATCTCATGAAGTCCTGCGTTCTCAAGGATCATTTGGAATCATTGAATTCAGACTCGCCGCGGGGATATAAATTCAATTTGACTCACGAATTTACAACAAACTCTCTTTCTCTCTGCGGGCAGCAAATATATGAAATTTATCAAGTACCCTGGATGTTCTCAAGGACTCCAAAAGAGTAACTAAGTTGTGTGCTATTTGTGTGTGCTCGTCGTAAGGATCTCGGGAGGAAGGATTCATGTACCTACCTTTACCGCGCGGTGATGATGGGAAATCATATTCATCATCATCTTCATCATGGTTGGTTCTCGTGTAATTGTCGTCGTCATCGTCGTTGTTTATAAAGGACACTCGAAGGAATTAAAATCAAATGAAAAAAGATTTAAATATTTCTTCTTCGTTTTGAACAACTTGTAATTCTGTTTCGTTGAATAGGATTCATGGATCAGCTATGTACCAAAGCAATGCAAATGAGGGGGAGGGGGGGGGGGGGGAATTTTAAATAATAAGTAATTTATATAGACTGAGAGTTGTACCGGGTCAGGAAATACAGAGCTACAGCAGGGTTGGGTTTATGTGGGAGGAGAGAATTTAATCTCTGCCACAAAAACCTAGAATTTCTTTTCTCTATGTTTCCATTTCCTTTTAACCACAGAAAATAATGTCCTTTTTGCAGGTCCCGTTTTACGGTCGGGTAATCGGTAAATAACAAGAGAATCTTTTAATTTCATGTCATTTAGAATTTTTATTGGAAAAGGACTTTTGTGTGTTTCATGAATGGTGGTATAATTTTTTAAGACTTTGATAAAAAAAAAAAAATAAGCCATCATATACCTACGACCACAAGGATACGAATAATGGGACATATATAAATGTATGTACCAACCTACCTTTGGTTCGGGGGAACTTAGTGAAATGAAATACTAATGAATAGAATTCAAATGAAATGAGGACGAATGATGTTGATGTGGGTTGTGGTACTGGAACTGGTGGTGGTAGTGAAAGTTAAGAAACAGAAGAGTGAAATCATTGAAATTGAGACAAAAGTCCTTCTGTTGTATTATATATAAAGAGAAATTTAATCTTGTACTTTTGGAGATTTGCACTCTTGTAAAATCAAGATTTGATTCACAGTTTAGCAGAATTGAAAAGTTTAATTACAAAATGGAGTGTTTTAATTCCTGTAAATTGAATTTTTTGAATCATAGGTTACAGAACGTATACTTTTTGCTGTGTTTCAAGGCTTAAAGTTAAGCTAAGCATTAAGTATTGGATAAATAATATAATAATATATTTAATTAACTGTTAAAAATCTGAAGAGAATTATTCAACCAATAATTCCTAAATTTTGATATCGGTGAAGAATCCAGCAGGAAAAATACAGTTTCTTATTATAATCAATCTGGATTTTAGACAAAAGTTTCAACCAACCATCAAAAGTGATGTAAAATTAGACATATCGCAGGCGAGTGGTGACAAATATGCTCAAGACGGAAGAATATTCGTATAGACGTTCCTGCACCAAATCATTCATCATCATCATTCTTATAATAAAATTAATAAAAACAAATAAATATCTCAGCAGCTGACTGACTTATACTCTCAACCATTTCACTGTGCTGTAAATCGGAAGGAACGGAGGGGACCTACTATTTTTTGCAGAATCCGAACGGCTACTTCTTCATGCAAAGAGAATTCGTCATTTTGTAGCATGATGCAGTACCCATAAGAAAAATATTTTGTTTGTGTGGCAAAGGCTGGGATTCGATCCGAAATGATTAGATGACCAAAACCTCAAGTGGTACAATACGGTTAGATACAAATATGGTCGATTAATTGAAATCTTAGTATTATGAGTACTTTTCATCTGTCTGAACCCAAAAAGTGGAGTTCTCCCACTTAGAGGTCGTCATCTATATAATTTTTTGCAGGATAACCTAAACGGCTAAACCATCTTATTTTTAGAAAAGAGAGAAGTTATGTACACATATCGCTCCATATTCTGGTTGATTTATCCCTGCTAAACTGTACGATGGACAAATACTCGCTGCTATCTACGTCCGTAAAAATTGGAAAGAATTCTATTGAAACCTTTGTAACCACAAAAAGTTAAGAAAAGGTAACAAACACATCTGTTTCGAGTCTCGGTTGCTGTATCATTAATAAAACGAAACATTTCAGTATTGTCTAGGTATCGTTCGGTGTCTTGTATAACTAACTTTTACAGTCTCGTCAGTCGTCATCTCCTGTACATGATCAATTTTTTTTATTTGAATAAATGTAAAAATTAATTTCGATCAATTGTACTTACCTTTCAGCAATGGTAATGGTCACGATGAGTGAATGAAGAACGACGCTCATACGAGAGGGCTTGATTAACTAAGACATACTTCATCGTCGATGATATGAACTGTTACCCACGGGTAGAAATGAACTTCGATAGATTTGGACAATTGGAAACGGTCATTTCAGCTGTTGTTGAATCTTTACTTCCAAACTCCACCGCTACACACTGAACTGAATATCGATCCAAACTTTTTTATTTTCAAAATAACCAGAAAATGTTCAACCGTTTTTGAAATGGTTCATGTTCTAGAAGAACCGGGTAGATCCAAATCGTGCATTGGGCAACCTACAGGTTCTTTGAAATACTGATGTTGAGTTGTCTCCTGGTGTCGGGCTTGCTTAGAGATTAAGATAGTGTTGCTTTCCGACACACAATAAATTTCTCCATATCATCTCCTCGTTGTTGTGGTGTAATGAATTAACGAATCCGTGGATACTTAAAGTACTGGTGGTAGTCATAGTTGTCAGGTTTGAAAAAGCGGAATCGCCAAACGTAAAGTCTAAATCGCCAAAAAATCGCCAAATTTCAATATCTTCCACCCAATAAATCACCAAAATTAAAAATGAAATTAAATTTCGCAATTTTTAGTTTTTACATAAAAAAAACCGTTCTTTAAAAAAAAAACAAAAGAAAACAATTCAAAAACTAAAAAATTAAAGAAAACAATGGCGCAAAATTTTAAACGATTTAGTAAAATGTTAAAGCCATTTTAGTAATTTACTAAGTTAAAAAGAAGATTTTGGTAATTTTAAACGATTTTAGCAATTTACTAACTCTTAACAATTTACTAAAGTTAAAATCAGAAAATGGCTCCTTTAAATTTTAGTAATTTGCTAAATCCATATGAAATCTGTCATTGTTCTCGAAAATAATTTCTTAGCAATTTTATTTGAAAGATTTAAATTGTGTTTTTTTTTTGTGTGCTAATTCTTTTCAAAGTAAATTTTCATCTGTATTCACTTATTTAACCAACTTTTCCACACATTTTTGAACTAAAGATCTCCATGTTGGCAGCTTCAAATGGTTATTAAATTTTTTTTAGTTATATTAAATGATTTCTTTGGTTTGACTATGACAACTTTACAATATCTTACTTTATCATTATCACTTGCAGAATCGATTGCTGTGTCCAAAACTCAAACTAAAAAAAATTATTAAATCTTCCCAACGATTGGAAAAGCACATAAACAAAATAAAATAAGAAAATAGTTTTCACAAATAAAAAAATAACAAAATAAATTGTAGGTTGTCACTTTGACTGCTGACATTCCAAATATTAGGTCCGTTCCCTAAGTTTAGGTTTGTTTGCTTTGTTTTTCTTTATGAACTGTCATTGTTTGGACGTGTTTAGATGCACCTATTTTAATAAAAGGGAATTAGTAATTTACTTGTTAGTAAAACGAAAAAAAGGATTAAAATTTTGGAAGAGCTAGTAAATTACTAAATAATTTAGCAATTTGCTAACTAATAATATGTTAAAATTTTGCGCCAATACGTTTAACTAGCTTTTCTCAATAAATTCAATGTATGTATCAATTATTGTCCATTGGATCTTTTTCATATAAAAAATTAAATCTCCAAAAACTAAAAATATAAGTCTTTTATGGTGGTAGATCGCCAAATCGATTTTCGTGTCGCCAAATGAAATTTCAAATAGCTTGTTTGGACGATAAATCGCACAATCTGACAAGCCTGGCCGTAGTCTATATGTTGGCTCCTTAGTACTTTCAGATATTTAATGTACGCAGAATGATCAATTTGGTTGATGGTTCATAGATTCGAAGACCTTGAACTATGTCTTATGTATATTACAAGTTTGGAAACCTACAGCCAAATTAATAAAAAAAAACGCTTATTCCACCTTTATTCCACGACTTAACTAAACCAGGGAATAAGAGTTAAGCTATGGGTAAAAAATTTCCATGAATAAAACCAAAATGTTCCTGGAATAGTAAGTTGACGTCTACCAGAAATCCCTAAGAAAATCTACTACAATAAATAAGATGCCTGTTTGGTAACTTGAAATTTTCCCCAAGTTGGGTATTTTTCGTATGGGTTCTGACAGCAAATTGTGATAATTTGTTAAAAAAAAGCTCAAGTTACCGAACAAACCTAAGAATTCTCTTGTTAATATATTTCTGTCAAAATTGTTATCATTTTTCAATTGTTTGTGTTGTGTTGTGTCTGTTGTCGGTTTTTTGTTTTGAAATATTAAAATGGAAAATATAAACAAAAACCGACAGGAATGTGTCCACCTCTTGGGTCCCCATTTAAGTCATCTTCAACAATTGCAATGAGTTTCTGCATATTTTCTCTGAAAATCTATGCTTCTTCCTAAAATTCTCCTCACTTAGCACTTCCATTGGTTCATATCATAGTTTAATATATTTTTCATTTTCTGGTGGTTGATGGCAGGTTGTCCAATAATTCGAAATGAGTTAAAAATTCGATAAATCTAGCAGACATTATTATTTTTATTCAAAATTAAATTGGCAATCTTCACTTAGGTATTTTTTTTTATTTCAGCCTATAATTTTCCGTATGTCCTTTCCATCTCATCCCTCCAACTTCTAGCTTTTGTCCATCCAGGTTCTCCACTAACTGTTGCACGTGGTCTCTGCCACTGTATCCATTGCTAGAGTCATCGATTTTTGAATCATATCCAAGTAGGCTGACCAGACGTCCTCTTTTAGACCTAATAAACTTTTTTCCGGTATATAAATATGATTGAAATATAGTTGATACAGGCTCAATTTCCAAAATTCGCACCAGTTCACGTTGTTTGTTTCGTGTAGCGCTCCACCCTCTGCTGTCTTTTTTTTAATGGCAACACCTTGCGTGAATTTTGGGACACCTTTCAAAATCAAAGCTGAAATGGTTCAATAGTTCTTGGAAGAAAAATTTTTTCGGATGCCCTCTTTTCATTGCGGATAGATCTGGTCAGTGGTCACCCTATATCCATGGCTTATTGCTGTTTCTTAATTAAATTTTTTTTCCGTAGTGAAATAACTCTTAACACAAACCCCCCACTCTGGACCTTGTTTTAACTTAAGGTTAAGTATGAAATTACTTGCTGTAATTCTATATTTTCTCTGAACAGGTACACCTACATGTTAGAACAGTATGTTAGGTCCTAGGCTTTCATACGTATGACGATACCATTGTTTCACTCTTTCGAATTCATCCACGAAATACTATCCTTCTGGTGAGCTCGTCTAAGACTTCCCCCGACTTATTGACAGTAATCCAGTAATTTCTGACAAAGAATTGTACAGTTTCCTATATTTTTGTCTCAACACGAGACGAGACTATTACCGGAGTATATTGCTAAGACTTAGGAGCAAAACAATTGCTGAGTATTTGTTAGTGTTCATAGCCCAGTCGCTATGTAAAAAAAGAAAAAAATTTAGTTGTAAACTTTTCTATCAAAATTCATTATTAAGTTTTTGGGAAAATCGGGCTGGAGCTTGAATTTACTTAAAATAGAAAAACAAAAAAATGACAACGGCAACACTTACAATGTAATTTCATATCTTTTTTTGAATCCAGAAATATATTCTTCAAATCTTTTTTAAAATTAATTTAATTTCCAAACTCTAAATTTTAAAAAACAAAATTAAAAAAAAAAATTGAAATTATTTTTTTTCATAATAGGTATTACGTCATTGAGTAGTATTTTTGTTTCTAGTATATTCAATGTTCTTATCAATTCTTAGTCAAACGCTAAAAAACAGATGCTAAAATGTCTCATAGTTTTTGAGAAAATTGAAAATAGCAAAATGTACTTTACTACTTTTTTAGTGGAAATAGGATTGTATTGAAGCCAAATTAATGGAAACGTATATAGATACAGCCTTTTTTAATTCGTTTTATGGGATTATTACAACCATATTTGTTTTTTCGGGAGAATCGAGGTAATAAGGCGCCATCTTGGATTTTCTAAAAAAAAATACATAAAATAGAAAAAAAAAAATATTTAAAAACACGGCAACATTTAAAATTTCATGTTATATCCTTTTCTTAAGCCAGAAAGCCATTCTTGAAGTCTATGTTTAAATCAAATTATTTAAATGAATACTTTTTGGAAAATTAATTTTCAAACTCAAAATTAAAAAAAAATGGAAATAATTTTTTCTAAATTTTTTATTATTAAGTTGTATTTTTGTTTTTGGTAGGTATTCAATGCTCTAATCTATTTCAACTCAATTTTTAAAGAAAATGCAAAGTTGGCGGCTTAAGCTCCAGCCCGATTTTCCCGAAAAACATAAAGATACCCATTTATGCTCCCAACCCAATATAAGGAATTGTGAAAGAA
Organism: Epistrophe grossulariae; assembly: GCA_929447395.1. Classification (NCBI taxonomy): domain Eukaryota; kingdom Metazoa; phylum Arthropoda; class Insecta; order Diptera; family Syrphidae; genus Epistrophe; species Epistrophe grossulariae. Next base: position 131,559,583 of record OV839566.1, on the reverse strand, counting down.
AATTGTAGATTCCGACAGTTAAATTTTTTAAAGGTCAAATATATATTCCGACTGGAATATCAGTGCTTTCCCGGTGCCTTCAACAACAAACCACTACACCATATATAATAGTGTGCCTACCTATTTTTTCATTTCATTGTGAATTGAATTGTATACTGTATAGGTAGCCTAGAAATGGCTATCTTTTTTATTTGTTTGAAAAACATACAAATTTCAAATCAATCGTGCATTGAATTTCTGCATTCTACCAAGTCCATATGACATTAATATTGTTTCCCAACAATTAACCTTTAATGTAAACAATTATTCACAGTCCTTCAAAGCCACCTGTATTATTTCCGAAATTAAGTCAATTCCTTTTGATTTATTTCGCATTCAAAAATAGAATAAAAAAAAAAACAACAAAAAAAAGAAAACTAATAAAATTCAAACACGATATATGTAGTAGACACAATCATATCCTTTTGCCAACCATTTCTAAAACAACATACATACTTGTATTCTTGTTGTTGGTTTACCTTCATATAGGTATAAAGCCCCAACCCCATAATAAATATATTTATATGAACACGAGTTAGGGTATCCGTTGCTGCTCGTAAAGCATTTAGCATTTAACATTTAACTACAATACAACACCTGCCGTGTAATTAAATCAATAGAAACCCTTGCAACAGTTTCAACAGTTAACAACATCGACAGCGACACCGACTATGACGACTATGCATGACACGACCCACGACGACGACGACGATGATGACGATGACGATGAACGGACGCATGGTATAGAAAGGGGTAAGTTCCTGTTTACTTCGTTTGTCCCTACTGTATGGTCAGGACTAACTTCAGTCAAATGGGAGCCTAGTCACATTGTAGAATTTGGGGCCGTTTTGCAGATAGATAGCGGTAAAGTTACCAAAAATCACTCAGGTCAAAACATAAAGAAAATAATGTTTGCGAACTTTTCCCGTGGTTTCTATCATTTAAGACACTAACTTAACATAGTGGGACTTAAGATAACAACAGCTTTAGATATTATTTTTTTTAGATTTTTTACTTGCTAGACCGTCTCTTAAAGTAGTTTAAAAGTTTTGGAAATATGCTTTATTTAATTTAATAAAGTGTATAATGTGACATTTTATTAAAAGTTAAGACAACTAAATTCCCTTTTCAAAATATGATTATTCTCAAACAACAATTAAAAATGTTTATTTATAACTTAAACGACTGTTTAAAGTTAGATAACGTTTATAAATATCTACGACTGAAATATTAAAAATTTACAGGCGTATTTATTAGATTTTTTATTAGTTAGAAAGTGTCTAAATATTTCAAAATTATTCGAAATAGTTGGAAATATATGCTTTATTTAGTTAAATAAAATGTTACATTAGCAAAGGTTTAGACAACCGAGTCAACTGTCTAAGTTCTATTGCTCTCAAACATCACATACAAATGTTTATCTATAACTGTCTGTCTAAAGTCAGACAACGTTTATAAATACGACCGTCAAAGTCTACAATCTAATCTCTCCGACCTTAGCTATAGATAGGGCCCTCAATCGAAGGCGCCAAACTATGTCATAATAAGGCCCTGTCTATAGTACCTATATGGTTGCCATAATACACAAATACTAAGTAAATATTGTGAGACAAAGTTTCGGAAATTTAATTAAAATCAAATAAACAAAATACCTTTTTGAATTATTATTAACAACTAGTAGGTATAACGCGCTGTTTTGTGTACATTGTTGGTGTAGTAGGTGCGCGCTTTAGGTTATAATATACAAGAAGGTGCGGAGGACTAATAAAGAACAGAAAAACAAAACAGAAAACAAAAAAGGAATCAAAACGATGTTAGTTTTATTGCAGCAGATGTCGAAGTTCTCAAACGGAACATGATTATTTTTTACTGAAATTATAACGACGATGATGAAAAAAAAAAATTAATTGAATTTAGTTTCGATGGCTAGAAGTGGTGGATTTGAATTGATTAAAATGAGCGAATGAGTTGTTGCAGTTGAGTGGAGCAGGGAGCTTATAATATAATATGTTAGCTTGAGGGCGCGAAGGCAAAATGTAATTATTAAGTAGGTAGGTATACCTTAACAGGGGTTATAATCAGCCCTCACCTATAACTTGTTTACTTTCATTATTATTTTGTATGGGTTGTTTTAATTCGAAAGGCGTCCTGGTTGTTGTTAACACTTGAAGTCTTGACCAAACTTTTTAGTTTGTATATGCGTATGCGTTCAAAGTGTGATTTGCTTAATTTCCTCATATCAAATAAAGTTGCTCAACTTTCTCAGTTAGGTATAGGTACCTAATTACCGAATTATCATTGATATTTTTGGGAAACTTAAAACACTGCTTCCAATATCCATAAGATGCGACAAAAGGCAAGGGCTTGACTTTGCTTTTTTAAATATTCACAGTATATTTATTAATTTAAATTACAAATAAATTGGGTTTGGATGCATTTCGACTTTTTTTTGTCATCCTCAGCGAGTACTTTTAAACTAATCTCAAAAAGTGACATATTATTTAATAAGAAAATTAGATGTAAATAAAAAGAAGAAAAAGAAAAAGAAAGTAGGTATAAGACAAAAAGAAATGCTAAAAAATTTGTTGTCTATGGGGCGTCTATTTCGCATTTTTTAAGCGGAAGGAGGAATTTTCTAAAAAATCAGCTAGAAATAAATAAAAAATAATTAAAAATCAACGGAAACACTTATAATGTCATGTTATACCTACAAAAATCTAGTTTTTAATTCTGTTTTAAAATCTAATGGATGCTTAAATGTCTTATATTTTTTGAGAAAATGTTTCTCAAGAACTAGAAAACATTTAAGCAATTTCTTTTTTCAAAATTTTGTGTTTGAAAATTAATATTTCCAAAACTTTTCCCCTAAAAAATTTGCTTTGAAAAAGGGAAAAGCTGACGGTTTAAGTGTTTTCATTGATATTCAATTATTTTTTTTTATTTATTTATAAAAAATATTTATAATTATTTATATTGGGTATTTTTTTATTTTGTGGCACATCATCAGAGTATGTAATAAACTATTTTAGTGTTACATTTCAGATCGAGAAATAACATTTCCACCGAAAACTAAATTTGTAACCAATTTCGACTAAATGGACCACTGTGCTTCGATCAAATTCTCACACTCCACACATATTTTGGAAAAAATACAGCAATTTTAAAGTGTATCGTGACAGGGTGACCAGATCTATTTCCAATTATAAGAGGAACATCCGAAAAAATTCTTTTTTGAAGAATTATTAAACCATTTAAAATGTGATTATAAAATGTGCCCCAAAATTGGATGTTCCCAATAAAAAAAGGACAGCTTGACAGTTAAATGTTTTTAAAAATGAAGCGCTACAGAAAGAACAACGCGTTTTCATTATTACTGGCTGAACACATTGTCCTGCTGCAACTGGAATCGGAGCAATTCAATGTTACGAACACAACGCAAGGCAACTGCAGGTCGGTGCTGCAAAGGTTCACCAATAACTTTTAACTTTTTCACGTGCAGCACTTCTGACGTTTCAATTTATATGAAGAAAAAAAGAGCCGGAAAAAAATATTGAAGTTTTTAGTGCTCATTTGTGTAATGAAAAAAAAATATTAATTAAAAGAAAAATATTAGAAATAAAAAAATTAAATAATAAACTGGTGGTTGTTTTTTTCCTTTAAAATATATAAAAAGCTGTACAGCTTATTCTGGGCAGATAAAAAAAACGACGTACGACATTTTTTGAAAGCAGTTTCAGCTGCGAATCCGATTCCAGTTGCAGCAGGGCATTGTGTTCAGCCAGTGAAGCAGCAGTTTGAAAAAATAATTGAGGATAAAATCATTTTCAGTGATGAAGCTCATTTTCCTTCAAAGTTGTCGCATTTGGGGTTCAGAAAATACACAAGTGATTGTTGAGAAGCAAATGCATCCACAATGTTTGAATGTTTGGTGCGGATTTTGGAGATTGAGCGCTGCTGTATCAACTATATTCAATCATATTTATATGAGGAACGGTCATGAAAAATGCGTAAACAAAAGGGTAGGTACATGAGCCAGCAAAGTCGAGGTCACTTTCCCAGTAATCTATTCCAGACGCATAACCCTATGTTGCATATGTTTTCTGTTAAAGTTTTTTCTTGCGTGAATTTTCGGGACACCTTTTATTGGATATTATTTTCATTATAATGTCGGTACTCTTTAAAATTTAGTTGTAAAACTCAATACAAGACACATTCTGTTTTGATTTAGAAATGAGTGAATTTAAAATTTAATTTTAAGTTTTCGAAATATGTACTTTTAAGACCGTGTTCACACGATAATAAATTTTGTATTGTTGTTTTGTTTCATCAAAAAAAAATTTGAAAACCTAAAAGAAACCTAAATTGCTTATTTTTTCAAAAAGATACCGAAAAGTTTATTAGGTCTAAAAGAGGACATGTCCTCTTAAAAGAGGACGTCTGGTCAGCCTAATCGCGACCTCTTTTTTATTCAAGTTGCATAAATGAAAGCGTGGATATAGAGACAAATTATACAAAGCAACGTCATATCTCGTTATCCCTGCCAAACTCATCCGCCACTTGATGTGCAGATTGCAGAATGACGTTGGAGAAATATCGCTTTCTTGCGAACTCGTGATAATATATTTTGATCAAACGATGATAGGGAAGACGAAATAAGTGCAGTGTCGAGATTTAGCTTTTTCAGCGAGTCGAGTGAGATGACTCGCCTTACTCGCCGACTCATCTCACTTCACTCGCAAAAGTGATTTAGCTATTAAAGTGAAATGAGTAAATTTCGAATTTAATTTCGAACACTTAAATGTCAAAAGTGAGTACACTCTATGTGTTATTTTGGACGGAAATAAGGAAATGTAAGCATCAAAAATATAAACAAAAAAAATAAAAAAAAATGTCATCAAAACAAATTTGTTATCTGATGATCATTTACACATATGTAAATTCAAAGGAAATAAATGAATAGATTATAAATGATTTAATGAAATTATTTAAATTTTATTCCTCACCATATTTTTATTCGTACTGATATTTGCCACTACTTTAAATTTTTCAACAAACTTAACTATTTTTTTTTCATTTACATTTACGAATAGATGTGACAAAAGAACACACAAACTTATCCAAAAATGTTAATTTTACCAACACATACACCAACTCGCCTTCGGAAAACCCGGCGAGTAATTTGACATTTCATTTCACTCGCCTACTCACTCACTTTTACTAGCTAAATCGATTTTTAATGAAAAGTGACTCATCTCACGCACTCGCCTCGATTTCGAATAAGCTAAATCTCGTCACAGGTTTCGAAATTCTGTTCGATTTTCTGTGCCTTTGGCTACAGGCTATAGATCGATTTTCTGATACTTACGCCCATATTATTCACTCGATACATCCAGATTGAAACTTAAATCCGGATGTATTTACATTGAATTTGTATACCTACTTTACATCTGGATTAAAGTTTTAATCTGGAAATATCGAGTGAATTATATGGGCGTTAGCGTTTTTTGGCATTCCTTCGAGAAATTATCTTATTTTTTTTAGGATCAAAAATAACGGTATCTTGCCTTTTTAGCAAATTAATGAAAGTATTATTTTTCTAAAAAAAAGTTGATTTTCGAATTTATAATGTGTGTATAATTTCTTATTAAATTTAAATTGTTTTATTTTCATTTAGTTTTTATAAAGTGCTGTGCTGTAGGTTTTTTATTCAATTTTGTTGGTTTATTTATTTATTTTCAAATAATGTTAAATAATTTATTTTTATTTCAGAAAATTTCAAAGTTTAAAATTATCATCATCTGTCAATAATAATTATTAAATGTTACAAAAGTTTTTTCATGTAACTATAACCATTTTTATAAAAAAAAATTCTTGACAAATTTTCAAATAGAAAAAAGAGACAATATTTAAAAAAATATATGTAGGTATGATGTAATTGATTTTTTTTTATTCAAAAATCAAAAAAAAAATATTTCTAGGGGTGGTCAATAATGTTTAAAAAGAAACCGATCAAAAGTATAAACAAAAAATCGATTTTTTGGGGTAAAACAGGGTGGTCAAAAATAGTCATTTTATTGGTCATCTTTTACAAAAAAATCAAAAAAAATCGGACTTTTTTTGGGGCCAAGTTAATACAGCTTTACGTTACTTATTATAGGTAGTTTTTTTTATATTTTTCAAATTTAGCATTAAGGATTTTATTTTGATAGTTCGTTCGTATTTATTTTTACAATATACCTAACAGCCTTATTTATTAGATTTCACTAATACTCGTTTCAACCTCGGAATAGTTAAACCGAGTCGAAGCATTTACTCCGTATTTACGTCACGTCAAACAAATTCTTATTTAATAAGTCGTTTTAGCGACGGAGTAAATTTACTCCGACTTTACTTCGCCTCTAATCCTGAAAAACTTATTTATAAAAAAATAAACGATGCTTAGAGGCGGAGTAAGCTAAAACTGGTACATAGTAGGATTAAAGCCGTAGTAAAGCCGTTTTAGTATCTAAATGACATGACATTTAGTGTAGAAGAAGTTTTTTTTATCTGTTTGTTACTAATTGTAAGGCAAAATGGATAGTTATTTTGCATTTATAAATGATTTAAATTCTTTAAACGCTTTAGTTGCAGTAAAAAACTCGTTTAATCCCATATTATGTATAATAACCAGAGAGATTGTTTTTTTTTTGATAATATATATTTGACATAAGGAGGGTGTAGCTAAAACCGTTTGACGTGGCGTTATGACGCAGTAAGTGCTTCGACTCGGTTTAACTATTCCGAGGTTAAAACGATTATTAGTGAAATCTAATAAATAAGGCTGTAAGTGTTTGTAGTTCTAACTGAACATACTACTGAAACCATTTGAATATGACTTAATCTATGACCCCTATATATAATAGGTGGTTACTGAATTTTAAAATGTCCGTATACTAATTGCTTATTTAAAAAAAATTGCCTTCTTCATCATCCTTAAACCAACCCATTTGGTTTTAAGAAAAATTATTATAATACACATAATCGTCCTCTAAATATCCGAATCAAATAAATTCATGCATATGGTCAATTAGAGAAGTCAGTAGGCATAACAATAGCATCAGGGGGTTACATGTTGCCTATATAATATAATATACCAATTATTATTCTTTCCCATTTAAAGCAACAAGAACAAACAAAAAGAAATAATTTAAAAAAAAAAAAAAAAAATAATAATAACAATAAAAAAAGGAAGAAATAGAATTCGCCCGATCGATTAACCATCAGACATTTAACATTCACGCGTACACGCTTCAACTAACATCCTTTTCCTCACTCAACTTCTCATCATTTCAATAAACACAAAAGGATATACATACATACATATACATATTCATCAAAAACTAAAAAAAAAAAACTTCGATTTCATAGACAAAGAAATTACTTCCTCCACAAGGGGCAATAATTGTTCGCTATACACCAATTAATTTATTTATTTATCCTTACTCAATCAAAAATATTAATATACATATATACCCGTTCGTAAAAAAAAAAAAAAAAATACCCAAATTGAGATCGTCGAAATCCATTTTCGACAATTTCGTGGGAAAAGCATTTTCGAAATCAATTTTACACAAATCAATGAACATCATAAATTTCATCATCACATTCACAAACGAAAAAAAAAGAATGTATTTATTGAACCTGCTGACGAATAAACGTCAATGAGCCTTCAAATGATGCGAATACAAATAATGACAAAAAAAAACTCGAACCCTCCTAAGCCGGAGGTTGATATTTTAGCAAAAATCTCGCACTTAATTCCCCCAATCAATGGGTGGTGGCGTTGGTGATGGTGAATTGTTGGTGACACATACGCTCATTTCAATTTGGAAAAAGGATTTGCGATGTACGTGCACAAGTGTGAGTTGGTATGAACTGGATTACTAGAGGTGGAAAATGATGATGGTGTTCAATGTTCACCCTCAATTAATTTCCATTTAGTGGAAAATCTATATGACAAAAAAAAGAAGAGATTTCATGGTTGGTAAAGGACTTTTTTTTTGGAAAAGGACGTAGCTTTGATGTGATGCTTTTCTTGTCAGCTTTTTTTTATATTCTTTTTATAATATTATAACCCGTCAAATAAAAATAACAAAAGTGCGAATATACATACATAAACCTTCATATAAAAGGATATATCATATATGCAAAGAATGGTAAATTGTTGGTATTTCTTATACCTATCCATGTGGAAAATATATGAATTTATTGCCAAGTCGGCGAATCCTTTGAATGGGCGAAAAATCGACAACCTATGAGTTGTTTTTCCAATAACAAAACATAAAAGAAACACGGACACGTTTCTATTGAAAAATTGGCTTTACTTTTTCAAGGATTTTCCCACAATATATTTTTTACGATAATTTCAGTGCGAATTTTGTAAGGAGGAAAAGTTTTTGTTTTTTTTTTGTAATACCAACCCAAACAACAGTCACAAACTCGACTCTTTTTGCTTTTTTCATACATTTAAAAGCAATTTGTTTTAATAGAACCTTTAAAGGACAATTAGGTGTAAATTTCATGCTTGACTTATGAAAATCAAATAAGTCCAAGCAAAAAAAAAAAAAAATCAAAATTATAAGGAAACACCTCAGTACTCACTTCAGTGAACCATATCACAGCTTATTTATATTATATGTCAAGTCAAGTCAACCATCCTTGAAGAAGCTATTGTATTTAAGGTTTTTGGAGTGAGTGCAATGTGCGATGTGTGTCTTAAAGGAAACTTCAAGGAATATTTAATGTTTATGAATTTTTGAATGTTAAGTGAGTTTGTTTTGTTGGTTAATCAAATATTAAGCTGTAACAAAAGTATAGGAGTAACATGACCTGAATTCGGTTATAATCTTAAGAAAATGGGAAATGAACAAAAACATTGGAACATATAATTTTAATTTTCTAGAACCATTTTCTTGGTGTATATTTATAGATACCTTGAAAATTTCTTTAGCTTTTGGTTCTTTTTGCATAAAATGCAAAAAATATAAATCTTATTGGCAAAGGTGATTAATTTTTAACCACAAATAAATTTTCATTAAGGCAGACTTTAAATCCAAAATATGAAGTCGCTCTTAATTTTCGGTCTATAGGCAGGTTTTGATTTTAGTTATTTAGAGGAGAAACAAATTGTACAAACCTGCTTCGCATCAAGATTTTATTCCAACCATTTCGGTGGATTAACTCAGATTCAACTTAGGCACGGTTTAATTATTTAATTGCCTATCAGTTAATTTTTGATGGCTTATATTTTTTTTTGCATGATTTCTATCACTAAAGCGAGACCAAACTTAGATTCAATGATGAAACACGTTGGTACAATGAGCGCTTATGGTTTTTTTTGGATATGGATATTAAAATTAAAATTAAATGTAAATTCAGATAACGCAAGCTTTGCTGTGATTGTTTCTTTTTTATAGTGGGCCCCTTCTGTGCGGTGATGTACAAATCCTGGGTCTAGTTGGGACTGCCTTGACATATAATAAAAACTGATTTTTTTTATACAAATTATTGGTAGGTAGGTATCGTTTTTGAGAAAAAAAATTTATTTACCTAAATAAATTACAAACATTTTTTGTAAGCTAAATAAAAACACTTAAGAAAAGATTAAATTAACTTTTTTACATTTTTGCTCTTATATATCCCGGGTAGAATTTGCGGCTCGGTATTGCCTTGGCCCCAGCTAGTTTCACCTTGTTTATGTCTTGGGCCTATCGAGCAGCAACTATAGCTTGGCCCTTGCTAATTTGTTAATGCTCTGTATTCCGTGGGCCTTGCTAGTGGTTCCCATATGGGCCCTAGATAGATCTTCCAAGTCAGGAATGGGCCTCTTGAGCAGTAACTAGCTTGGCCCTTGCTAATTTGTTAATGCTCTGTATTCTGTGGGCCTTGCTAGCGGTTCCCATATAGGCCCTAGATTATAGATCTTCCAAGTCAGGCTTTGGATAACTAAAAATTTAGAGATTTTTAGTCACTAGGGCTTATCGTCTAAACGATAGCGTTTGGACGATAGCTAAATTGGTATCGTCTTGAATTAATTTTGAAGTTTTTAGGTACTGTAGTCCAAGAAGAAGTTGAAAAATAACCAACTGTTCACTGTCTTTGTGTTATTTTGCTCTCGCATGATAACAATCCTTACATAAAAAAGGAAGAAAGGATAAAATTGATAATAATCGCTATTTCGAAACTCTTCGAATTCTTTGCAATACATTAAGTTTTTACACAAAATCGTTTATTGAACAAACATTGGCTTTCTTAAGGTTGTTCGACTGTCACTTTCCTAACGGAATCAGTGGAGTTTTAAATTAATTATTTTAAAAATAAAAATAAACGGATTCTGTTCTGACATGATTTTCAAGCATTTAATAAACTTCAAAAAGTGAGTAAGTTGGGGTTTAGCGGCAAATTCATAGCTTGTCTTAAATTTTATTTGCTTGACAGATCCAATCTGTGAATTTTAAGTAATTGCTATCAGTTTTGTTGTGAATTCTAGAGTTCCACACACTTCCATAATGCAAGTTAAAATAGCAATTTGAGATTGCGTGACTGCCCTATTAAGTTTTAAAATGATTTCCGTTTAGTTTCAATCGGCACCAAAAAACAAAAAAAAAACACTAAAAATTTATTTTATTGACAATTATGACAACCAATTTGATTTTTCAACTACAGTTTGAGGGTTTCTGAGTTACATAAAAAGCTCTGGAATTACGAACGATAGACGAGACGATAGTGACGAGTTACGTGAAGCAAATCCTGGACGATCTCGTCGACGATTATCGTTTTGACGATTATCGTTTAGAAAATCACGGAATGACCACCCAGTTTTTGGACCCATTAAGAAATCGTATAGTTTTTGTTTCGTAAAGAAAAAGTTTGACTTCTGCGCATTGCTCAGCATTGAAATTAGGATTCAAATTTACCGTGAACTATTCTGATTCAGAATCAATCCAAAACATTTGCGACTTTTTAAAATAATATCAATGCAAGATATTAAAAAAAGGGAAAATAAATGTGTGCCGCAGAAACTTATAATTAATATTACTGATTTTTTACAAAAAAACTTATGTTAATAAGTACTGGCTGAAAACTATAGATGGTGCTATGTCTTCTAGTTTTCGAGAAAATTGAAAATAATCTAAAACTTCTTCTAATAATAATTTTTTGTATGTATTCACTTTTTTTTGTATTTTAACAAAATTAAAAAAAAAATTACTAAAAATAGTGCATTTACGTAAAAATTGCTTTTTTCAATGACTTAATGCAATAATAAACCAAAAAAAAAAAACAAAAATTAATTTTGGCCATTTTTTTGGGAAATTTTACCTGTGTGCGTCTGTCTGTCTGTTCGTCTGTCATTCCGGTTGCAGCGTAAAAAGGTGCGTCGATTTTCTTTAAACGTGGTACATACTAAACGGTTTTTGGACATTCTCCCTATATATTATTTTCAGCTTTTTCTAGAAAAAAAAAAAAAAAATAACGGTACTTGTGAAGGATTTTTTTTTTGAGCAATTCTTCTTTCTTTTTTTTCAAAAACGTGCCCACAACTTAAAACAAAAAATCATTGATTTTTATACATATCTATGGAGTATGGGGTACCGTTTAGTATAAAAAATAATTTTACCGAAAGTGGTTTGCATAAATGAATTTTCGATTTTCTCGAAAACGAAAACGACTTGGTCGATTTTTGATACTACCCAACAGTATTTTAACATTATCTAGCAGATTTTAATCAAATATTATTCTTTTAGCCAAAAATAACGGTAACTCCCATATAAGTGTTTAAAAATCGTTAAGGGAAACCTTATTTTTCTCAAGAACGATTCCTAAGATTTTGATTAAAATTATTTGTTCTATAGGTAATTTCAGAAGATACGATCTTATGTTTTATTGGACCAGGCATCTCATCAGTTAGATGCTGTCCGTACCTTCCTAAGACCCAATTTTTTTAGTCGATGTTTAAACCGACTCTTATAGAATCTGCATTCAGTTTCTGATTTCGAGTACCTATATGTATGTACCTACACAGTAGCTTGAATTACCTCTTCAATCGACTTTAAAGAAATTTTGTACACAAAACCATCTAAAAAGTTTAAATATTATTTCGAAAATGTATAATTTCGAAAAAACAAATTTTTGAAAAAAAAAGAATGTTTAAGGTAATTTTTTGTTCAAATTTGATAATTTAAAAATTGGCGGAGGATTTTTTTTTTCAAAATGTATTTTGTTACTCAATAAATTTTTGATCATTTTTGTATTTTATTATTTAAAATTTTTTTTTTTTTGATTTTTAAAAAAAGTTTCAATATTTTCATTTAAAAATTAATAATTTGAAATCGAATCGCTTGATTTTTATCAAACTTAGCGCCAAGCGGTTTTTTAATATTACCTAGCAGATTTAAGGCAGTACCAACCATACAAGTGATTTAAAGAACATTCAAGAAAATCTTAATTTTGTTCAAGAACGACTCTTACTATTTTGATTAAATCACTACGGTAAAACATTATATTATTGGAACAAATTTTACATTACTCCATTATTAGTGGAATCTCTCATATTGAACGAATGTTTTTGTTTTTGACATATATGTAGAACCAATTTTTTTGGTTTTTGCAAGGTATCTTATCTATTCAACCGATTTTAATGAGATGTTTTAAACAGGAGCTTCTAATAAGTTTAAATAATATTGCTTATCAAAATTTAAAAAAAATATGTACAAAGTTTATTTTTTTTTTTTAAAGTTTCAAAATAATTTTTGAAGTAAACTTCTTTTGCGGCATGGGGGTAAAAAATGTTTCTATGGAGCTGTCAGTGACATGTCAAACCGACATACAAATTCCCGTCACGAATTACAAAATTCAGCGTCACGATTTTGCAACGGTTCTGAGTTTCAAATCGGGTGCTCTGAGTGGTAGGACTTGAAAAATACTTGCCCTGTTGTCGTGAAAGAAGTTTTACTTCTAGCGCGTGTACATAAGTACGCACACTCTTTTTTTTTTTAAATTCGATATTTCGAAAGTGGGAGGATGATTATTTTTTCGAATTGAACATTCATAAACATGTTTTTAAAAATGTATGTATACAAAATTAATTTTTTAAAAAACCGCTCCAACGATTTGGAATTTTTTTTCTTATATAAACCGATATTTGTTAAAGAAATGAGATGTTTTGCATCTAGTTGGTGTGAAAACAATTCCAGAAATTGTTAGTCAAATATATATGTACATATACAGGGTGTCCCGTAACTCAAAGTCAAGCGGGTAACTGGTGATAGGGTATGTTGTACCTGTTCTGGAAAAAATAAGAAAAAAAATCCATCTCGCTTGGTTAAGTAATAATAGCAATATTTAGAAAAATAGTGACAATCGATACCTTAGACCACATTTTTAGGTAGGTACTGTGGTCACAAATTTCCGAATTTTGACGTGTTTATTTTTTTTACGTAATCTTAAACGACCATGCTGTTGATTGCAATCACAAATTTAAAAATAAATATTGTAAGTTTCGTAAGAAAAATAAAGTTTGACTGAGTCATGTTTCAAAAAAAATTTTTGACACTTCATATTTTTAAAAAAATGTGTACTACACTACCTTGACGAGTTTCTTAAAAAATTGGCGCGTTTCATCAAGATTTTAAAATGGTACAACAATTGCTACTTATTCATTCGTAAAAATATTTTTCATTTTTTATTTGCAAAAAAAACCTCAGTTCACTTCAATCACTTTTACCAAAATAATGCATTTTTGTACTCAAAAATCCATTTTACCTAGGTGTATGTAACATTAACAGAGGCACTATAATCAGACATTGTTTGCCGTAAATAAGAGTGAGACAGATCTACATTACACAATATGGTACGCTACAATCTACGTTCGGTACGCTACGTTCCTTGTTTTACTAGCAACTTTAAGGGTCTGTTTCACAATGTCTGAGTAAATTCTGATTAGTTACTTGGCACGTTAAATATTGACACGCATGGGTCATAATTTCACAAAAGAGAAAAACTAACAAATCTTCTTTTAACGACTTGAATAGGTTATACAAGTAAAAGTAATTTTATTTGGTTTGTAGATTTATGACTCTGATCCGATATTTATGTGTCAAGTAACTTATCTCAACTTTACTCAGACATTGTGAAACAAGCTTTATAAGACTTTAAAACCATCAGTGTATTTATAAGGTCAAGCTCGTGCGAGCCAGTCGAGAATTTTTTTTTAATCTGCTAAAATTTTTGCTAAAAATAATATTATTTATACATTGAATCAATTAAATTTTATATTTAATATAATATAATTTAAAATTACAATGTGGTGTCCATATCTATAAAACTATTAAATCTTTGCATATTTCCTGTCTATACACTAAAAGGATTTAGCAATTTCCTTTACATATATACCTACAGAAATATCTGACCCAAATTCGCTCATTATTTAAAATTTTAAAAACTTCCTTAAATAAAATGCATTACAACTCGTCATTCAGCTCATTTGTCACATTTTAGAAGCAATGAGTTGGTTCATTAAATGAACACAAAAAAAAACAAAAAACCTGAATAAGAAGCCTATCCTTATTTTTCATGTATAATAACCATCAACAGCACACAATTGGTGCATAATTCATATGCTAATTATCTCATTCATTCATCTGCCCAACCACTTTAGTTTTCACCGCATCCTTCGTCACATCACACACAACCGCATATTTCTTATCTATCCGCAAGGATTTAATATTTTCTTAATGTAACATAATCTTCTTTTAAAGGACTCACTTAAGGAACATCAAATGGAAATTAAGGCAGCAAAATGTATAAGGATCTTCTCTGCGACGCATAGTTTTAACTATATATATACAAAAATGCTGAATGGAAATTTATTCACAGTTTGCTAACATCCCTCTATATAATGATAATAATAATATGAGAGAGCGAGAGAAGTGAAAATTAACACCATAAAAGGATATACAACTGATGGAAAATAAATAGTGAATGAGTTGCTATTCAAAACAATGAACAACTAAATTAGTACAATATTCATCATACAATATACTCACTCATTTTCTTAAGTATCTATGAGATTCATTAGGGCTTGATTTATCATCATCCATGCAAAGTGGACCGCATCCATGTCTTCGTGTAGAACAAATCCTTGCTTGCCAGTCAAAGTGAGATAATTATCTCACATTTAGAACGCATTTTGTGCTGAATGAAAAAAACTAGGACTTGAGATTTTTTTCTCACTTCTCATTCCAAAAGATTTCACCTTCATTAGGTTTTTCAATTTGCATTATTTCGAAAGGACTTATATTATATAGAAATGATCATTGTTTGGGGGCATTTATACCACTCGATGTGACAATAAGTATACTTTCACCTATAGGTACAATATAAAGGTATAGGTACTTGGAGTATTGTGTTGGTGGTATAATCCTTTCCAGGACTACAGCTCTAACCTTTGTATATACAATGATGATGATTTATTTTTATTATTTTCAGAGACTTGTACCTAATTTTTTGCCTCAATGAACAACAATTGTAATGGAATTTGTTATAAATAAATATTATTGCAAACAATAAATGCACTTGAACGGAAAATACCACACAAATATTTTCTTCAATATACACTTATTCTACTGCAGTTTGGATGCTTATAATTGAAAAGAAAACGGATTTTAAACAATTTACTGCCAATACTTAGTAATTTTTCGTCCATTATGAAGTGTTTACTTGAAAATTTGTCAATGAATGCCGACTTAGATTTGAAGAGGGTACACTTCACAATTAGGGATATAGGAAAATAACACCATCTTTAATCTTATAGGACAGTTTGTCCGACAACTTTTTAGCGATCTCAAAGTAAAAATAATTGGCATAGAGTTTAAGAAAAATGGACGACGATAAAATTATTTATTCTTTTTTTTTCTGAAATTATTTGCTCTAATTAATTCTTAGTCAAAAAATGAAAACTAAATGATTTTATGTCCTGTAGTTAGTTCTTGAGAAAATTTAAAATTACCAAAACTACTTTTTTATGAGATTTTTGTTTTTTTACTTGCTTACATAAATACAGTGCTAGCCCCCAGTATTTCGGCGGCGCGGCGAGCGTATGAACAGTGAGGTATGTATGCCGCCCTCTTCAACTTCCCTGCTTGGGAACACATATAGGATTTGAGGTAGGTGCGAGGTTGGGTGTACCGTGTATGCAAAGTTTCTTTTGCATTTCTTTCTTTTGCATGCAATGCATTATAAAAAATTCACACTTCCTAGGTATTACTGTACGACTGCAGAAAATTTATATAATTTCTTAATATCGTCCTGTAGATCGAATACCTTGGAACCCAGAAAAGTTAATTTTTCAGGAGAAACAAAACACTTGATATACAATTATTGAGGATCAATAACGATGTATTGCTATTTATGCGTTTAGCTTTGAAACTATCGTTCGTAGGCCAACAAGGTATTTTTCATTAGACCCGGAAAGTTGTTTACAATAAAAGTACATCATTACCTAAAAAGTGAAATTTTGTGGGTTACGAGGTATTCGATCTACAGCGACGATATGTACATATATGTTTGTGTCTTACATACCTATATATAATGCAACTGTAACGCTAAATGAATAAACAAATAGTTTTAATAATTTTCAATTTTTTCAAAAATTAGACGGCATAAAACCATTCGGTTTTTTGTGTTCCGATTTAGAATTGATATTAACATTGACCACAAAAAGCCAATTTAGCACTTCATGGGTCTTTTTTTTTCATTTTATGTATCAAAATTTTGAGTTTGTATGCGAATTTTTCAAAAATTTATTGACCTACATATGTAAATAATTTAATTTAAATTAAAAAATAGAGTTCAGGCTTTCAAAACCGGTATAGAACTTCATTGTAAGTACATGTTGCCATTTTTTTTTAAATAATTTTGTTTTCATTTTAAGTAATTTGTTTTCTAAAATTGCCCCTACCTCCTAAACTGAGTAAGATAGATCCCACAACCCGTAGTAAAAAATGCTTATTTTTGACCCCTCTTCAAAAAACCGTTATCAATTTTTGACGTCTAAGTTATCGTATATTCTCCCCAGGGTTGCAAAAGCTTAAGTCACTTTCTAGCTTAAGCTTGGCTTTAATTCACAAGCTAGTGGGTGACTTATGAATTAAAAAAAATGTAATTCAGCAGCTAGTTACTGACTTATGAATTAAAAAAAATTTAATTCATAAGTCAGTTGGTGACTTGTGAATTAAAAAAATTTAAGTCATAAGGTAGTAGGTGACTTATGAATTAAAACAAAATTTAATTCACTACCTACTAAGTGACTTATGAATTAAAAAAATTTAATTCACTTCCTACTAAGTGACTTGTGAATTAAAAAAAAATTTAAGTCATGAGCAAGTTAGTGACTTATAAATTAAAAAATTGTAATTTATGAGCAAGTAAATGACTTATGAATTAAAAAAAATTAATTCACAACCTAATAAGTGACTTATGAATTAAAAAAATTTAAATCATGAGCAAGTTAGTGACTTATGAATTAAAAAAAATTTAATTCACTATTTACTAAGTGACTTATGAATTAAAAAAAAATTTAATTCAATACCTACTAAGTGACTTATGAATTAAAAAAATTTAATTCATAAGCTTATGGATGAATTCTGATTAAAAAAATTATGTTTTTAAATACTTAAGGTAAAAAGATTATAAAAAACTTACTTTAAAAACGCATATGTATATTTTTTAAACTTTTTAATATTGAATATTCACTTTTTCACTTCACAATTATGTATAAATTTAATGCGCACTGGTCACTAGTCACTGAACAATTGATGGGTGAATGATTTATGTTTGTAAGTTAAAATAGTTTTTTCTATTATTTTCATAAAATCTTCGAAGAGAGAGAATGATAACCCATCATTTGCTCAACACAAATATTTTATCGATATTGCTTTTTTATTCTATTGGGTTACAGGGACTGCATAGACGTAAACTCACACAAAATTCTTAAATAGCTTGAAAACCACTTTCGTTAATAATGAAAAAATTATGTAGTCAAAACAAGCTTAAGAATTTCCAATATACCAACTAGCTCATGACTTAAATTTTTTTTTAATTCACAAGTCACTTAGTAGGTAGTGAATTAAATTTTTTTTAATTCATAAGTCACCAACTAGCTTATGACTAAAATTGTTTTAATTCACAAGTCACCAACTGACTCATGAATTAAACTTTTTTTAAATCATAAGTCACTAACTAGCTATAGAATTATTTTTTTTTAATTCATAAGTATCTGACTAACTTATGAATTAAATTTTTTTAATCCACAAGTCATCTACTAACTTATGACTTAATGATTTTTTTAATTCACAAACTCGCAACCCTGATTCTCCCCCAGGACAATTGTAGGATATAATAACCCTGACCTATAAACAGTTCAAGGGTTATATTATTTATCACTTTTTTATCTAAAATTATTTCTATTATATCTTCACTTAACTCCCACTTTTTGATCATATTGACATAGGGTCGAGATTCTCAAAAAAAATGATGATTTTATCGCTAAGTGACAGATTTACAGTTAGTTTTCTTCAGTTTAAGAATAGGGGAGAGGGGGCACCTTTGAACGCGTGGTACCTTTGAACATGGCTAATAAAATCTTAAAAACAAAATATTTTAAAACCTAAAATTAGTTTTAAGCATGGCAATAGCCCTTTCTTTACACGTCAACGACTTTGCGGTGCATCTCTTAAGTTCATCCGAAAGTAGAAAAACACGCAGTTTTATTGCGTAAATTGTATTTTTGTAATATTTTTTTGTAAGAGTTTAAAATTTTTTGTTAAGGTTTTCATTTTTGAAAAATTATTATTAAATTCAAACCTTCATTTTGATTAACATAAAGTTAATGTTCTTGGTGAATATGCTAGGTATAATAGCTATGGCCGAATTTTATGTTGTTTAACATGATGGGGCAGCTTTGAACGAAACGGTAGGGGCACCTTTGAACTGGTTTAAAACTAGTTATTGAAAACAATTTATAAATTTTTTCTCCGTTCAACAGATGGACACTAAAATTAAAGTTTCAAATAGGGTTTCAGCTGCCAAAACTTTGTTTTAATCTATTTATTTTCAAAAGTCTATACTCTCTAAATAGTGAGTTAAACCTTTTAAAAGATTTTATATCCTATTAAAGTTGTTTGTATATTGAGCTCTTCATAATTAACTTATTCATACAATTTATTTTTTTCTTCAATAGATATGCGTTTATACTTTTATTATTTATTGTTAAAAATAATTGTAAATACTTCCGTTCAAAAGTGCCCCAGGTATGTTCAAACCTGCCCCACATGTGAGGTACCTTTGAACACAATAACCTAGTTCGTATTTTAATAAAAATAAAATATCAATCTTTATCAAATTTAATCAAAAATGGGTTTAAATTAAACTTTAAATACATTTCTTGAAGTGACGATAACTTACAGGCTAATAATTCCATCACACTGGCTTTTTGGAGGCTCTAAACCAAAAAGTGTTCAAAGGTGCCCCCCTCTCCCCTACATTGTTGTGCCAAGAACTTATATAGTTATTGTCAAAGTAACATTTTTATTTGAAGCTTAAGAACAGTTGCATTGTTAAACAAACAATGTCTAGTCTTCGTTTATATTTCAAGACCAACGGGTTTAGCCTGCCACGTTGGGAACGTTGGGAGCAGTCGATAATATGTTAGTCCGCAAAACCTTGTAGTTAATGAGATCCGAAACGAGATTTCCTTTTTGAAACCAGGTGCATTAGGGTGTCCCTTATATAATTTTTTTTTTTGTAACGCATACCCCCTCATTTTTTTTTAGTATTTATTAGACCTGATCATATGCAAAATATTAGCTTCGTAGATCTATAGGCAGGGCCGGCCTCAGCCAAATTTGCGCCCTGTGCCAGATTTGTAGTAAGCGCCACTTTTTATATGTGCACACATATATACACAATATGGCAAATGGTTATACATATTTGTTTGCGCAAGATTAGATTACATTTGTGTTAGGCAAAAACGCCAAAGGAAATAACTCCCAAATCGATTTGGAAATATCGCCCGAAAAAAAATTGAAATATCGCCGAAATTTATATTTTTCCAAATCTTAAGTTGGAAATATCGCCAAATATTTTCAATGTTAAATGTTTTTTTTAAATTTGGGTGTTATTTCTTCAATTTTGGGCGATCAAACATTTTTTAATTTGGGCGTTCTTTCCTAAATTTTGGGCGATATTTCCAAAGTGAAATTTCAATGATAAGATAATCTTAAAAAAATCGCGACGCATAAACAGTGAGGTTTTTCTTTGGGGGTTTTTTTTTGGGCGATATTTCCAATTCTGGGCGTTATTTCCCATTTGACTTTTAAAATTTGTATTTTGTTCGTTCTTTCCTTAAAAAAAAAATTAAAAAATTGGGAATAACACCCAAATCGAGCAAAAAAACAACAACAATTGTTCAGAGTTTCTTTAGGCGATATTTAAAAGTCAATTTGGGCGTTATTGCCTAACGCCAATTACATTTTCTTGCTCCTGCGTAATGCGCCCCCAGAATTTCGTGCCCTGTGCATTTCCACAACTTGCATATATGGTTGGTCCGGCCCCTGTCTATATAGGAAGCCGGGCTTGACGTCAAAAATAAGAAGGGAAATTAATATGAACCATTTTTAAGTATTTATAATGAACTTTTTTTCTTTCAATTTACGAGCAATACAAATACAAAAATGTAAATATTCAATAAAACTTTATCAAACATGTAAAAATTAAAGTAGATATAGATATTTCCTTTTCAATGTTTTCCTTTTGCAGCCAGGCTACGATTTTCTATGTCCTACACACATTATAAGATTAACAGCTTCTGTTTTTCCTTTGCTGTGATGATTCCATGAAAGTCTCGAACCATGCTTAACAGTGAGAAATTATTTTCTTCCTCGTTTTTTCAAGCTTTGACAATATTATAAAATAAAACTTCAAAACTTGCAATTTTGAAGGAAGTTAAGCACCTGTTATTTGATGGTTTATATGCCCCACTTGAAAAAAAAATTTGAACTTTTTCTAACTTGCAATGACATCTTCAAAAAATTAAATGTACTTGATATCGATGTTTAAAATATCAATATATGTACAGTAAAACCCGCTTAAGAGAAACTGCAAAATGTCACAGTCTTTCTTTCATTTAAGCGGGTTTTTCACATACCTAAACGAACTCCGCTTAAGTGAAAAAAATTTCACTTAAGCGGAGTCCGGATAAGTGAAAAAAAATTGCACCTAAGCGGATTTAAAAATCCAAAAAGGGTTCTAACATATCAGAAATTCAAATGTCATTTTCGTGATGAAAATTTGCTGGAAGTGAAAAATAAAAAAGAAGTAAAATCGTTCAGCAAATTTTTTGTTCTGTTTTATTAAATTTTTTTTCACTTAAGACAGTTTTTTTCAATGAAAAATATTAAATTTAACTGAAAATATGTTTCAGGTATCCGGGTTTTTCACTTAAGCGAGTTTCGCTTAAGCGGAGTGTTATAAAGGTAATTGGTCGACAAATACTCGGGTATGAAAAAAGTATTTCAGATAAGCGGGTTTTCCTCTTAAGCGGGTTTTACTGTACTAACAATTATTTGGGATATGCGATTTTTTTCCTACATAAATTGCATGGCATACTTTTATTGAAAGTCGGGTTTAGTAAATGAAGTTCCAATGACGCCGCAACGGTTTTAAGCTATAACAAAATTATAGATTATAAATTGCACCTGCATACAGGCACTTTTTCAAATTTTGAGTTTACCAGAAACCTGCAATTTAAATTTTTCACTCGAAATAAAAAAAAAACTAAATTCTTTGAAAGAAATATATAAGAAATATAAACATTAATCCTCGTTACCAATATAATCCTTTTTGTCCATCATGTTATCGTTAATAATATTTTGCTTTTCTTATTTTCGTTACCCTTAAAACTTCCTCTGATTAATTTCGAATTTTCTTTGATTATTTTAGAGTGCACTCTTTTAACAAAGAACGAAAAGAACTTCACAATAATATACTGCCACTCAATTGACTTCATTATAGGAATACTCACTTTTGCTGAAACAGAACATTTATTCGCACCACTAATTTATCAGTCATGCTGAAAAGTAATAGAAGAGGCCCGATTGCTCTCAGGAGTGTTTAATCGAACCAAAGTGGACACTTATTGAAGAATCAAACGGCTGCCTTTGCCATTCGTCCTTTTATGTATATTATAAGTTCCAATTTACAATTTTCATTGTCTCTTATTATTATATCGAAAAACATGTCATGCAGAATGGTAATTGTTGAATGCGACTTCCTTTTTCTATATATACCGATATTTCAAAGCCCCCGAAGGACACACTCTGTTGATGCTACTCTATATTATATAAATGATAATAATATTCCCATCAAACACGGAATTAAATTGTCCTCTGCGTTAATATTATATGAAGAGCATTTGTTTTGTTGTAGGTATGTTCCTTTTTATTCCTCTGAGATCGTCGTTGGATCACCCTCTCCATTAGTATATCTTCATCATGACAATTTGCCGCCACGATTCTAACAACAATAGTCCCAGGATCAATTATTTCGCTTGATTTAATCAACTGAATGGTCCTTTTACCGAAATAAGTGGCTGCTAATACACACCAATACACTTTGTATAATTCACATACATATATACACTTTATTCTGAATAGCTTAAGTGAAAAAGTGAACGATGATTGTAAAAAAAAAAATAAAAATACATACATATATTTTTTTTTGTACAAAAGGACTCGAATGAAATTGCAGAAAAACGAAATTATTTCCTTACTCAAGCTTATGTATACAAGAAGCAAGCAACAGAAAATGTATTCCTGTTCTCGTCGTCATCACATCACCAGTTGGCATCATCGTTGTCATTGTCGGCGTCTCGTCGGTCGTCATCCTTGTCAGTCGGTCTATATATCGACTTGGTAGATACTTATCCTCTTTTTTAGCCAAAACGAAACATCAAATGACATCAAGGACTTCAAAATCGTTTTGTATGGATATAGACACACTTCTGAAGTCAACAGCGGTGGTAGCGGCGCGGCGGTGGCGGGTTGAAGTAAGTTTGAACATCCATCCTGTGAAGATGTGGAAATGAATTTTATTGCTGTTGGATACGATGGATCTCTCTGTGACTGCTCTATAATGTGGCACTTCGTCCTTATAAATGAATTTCCTTTGGTGCTATCTCAAGCGAAATTCTTACTTCCCTTCGATTTAATGTGCAGGTATACAAAAATGTGAGGCGTATTAACTTAACCGCCTCTTAAGTGGTTATAGGACTTATGGGAGCATTTTCGTATAACACACATACTGTTGTATAGTGGGGAGGGAGAGTGGGTTATGAGAGTCCTTTTCTATATTAAAAGAAGGATAATTTGCAAATAAAACATGGTTTTTAGGAATAATTCGTATTTAATTTAAATACATTTTCTCTGTTTTTTTAAGAACCTAATTTCAATACTTTTGAATTTTAGGAAGTAAACTAAGACATGCCAATTTATAACAATTTTGTATTTATGTATTTACTCTTTATTTAGTTAACAAAAAAACAGTTTACAATGAATGCTTTTATAATTAGCAATATAATCTTTCGGCTGTAAATATATTTCATAAATATGTATTGTAATAAATTTTGACAGGCGAAAGATTCGTCGTCGTTCCGAATGTGAAGAACATTTATTTTTTAGATTTGACATCAAAAAATATCTATAACGCAGTGGCGTAGCGTGGGTTTTTACCGCCCTAGCAACTTTTTTTTGAAGCCTCTATTTTTTTTTTTTTAAATCAAGTGTAACAACTTACCTTGTTATAATTTATTTTTTTTTATTGAAAGTACAATTGAAGTATTCAACACTAGTTTTATCAAAAACGGTTCGCTTGTTTTTAAGTGTTCAATAAAAGGTGATAAATTTACCACAGCTAGCTAATTTTAATTTTTTTAAAGATTCATATTTTAACATTTTTCAGAACAATTTTTGATAGATTTTTTTTGAGTTTTTAAACCAGTAATAAAAATTCGTAAAATTTGTCATCTTAAAAAAAATGCTAACATTAGATTATGCGATAGTGCCATTTGACATTTCAGAATAATTACTAAATTTAAATTAAGTGGCATTTACATTTATATTTTGGTTTGACTAAGGAAATTTTGAAAAAAAATTAGCTCAAAAGTGACGGAGTAGATTTATTTCCCTTCTTAAAATTGAAGGAGAATTGCAATTATTGGCTGTGTCACCGCTCGAAAACTTTTAAATAATTTCTTTGGACTATTTTGAAGAAAAACGGATCCAGATGAAAATAAAATACATACATAAACAGAACATACAGAAATCTTTTAACACTAACGCCAGTTTTGATAAATACATGTTTTTAAAAATTGCCGTCCCGAACCAAACTCTCTCCCAAAAATTTTGAAAATTTTCCGCCCCTAAAATGGATCCAAATGACAAAAAAAATATAAAAATAGAACACACAAAAATCTTATATGTATGTACCTACATTAACGACTGTTTTTATAAATATTTTTAAAAAATTGCCGCACCCTTGCAAACTGCCTTCCGGATTTTCGGAAATTTTCTGCCCTTAAAATTGGATCTAAGTGAAAAGAAAATATATAAACAGCATACAAAAATCTTTTACATCAAAGTCTGTGTTGATTAATATTTGGGAAAATTGCCGCCCCAAGCAAAGTGCCGCCCGGGGCCTGTGCACTCCTTGCCCCTGCCACACTACGCCACTGCTCTAACGCCAAATTTTCAACCTTCTACACCCACCCCACATTTTTTAATCACGATTTAAGTATTTTTGTATGAACAATCGCGATTTTATGTAGTATTTTTGTATGAACAGTATCCAAATAATTTAACCGTCGCGTAGTCGGCATCGTTCGTTTTTCAAACAGAACCAAATTATTTATGTTGTTAAATGATAGATGGCGCTAGGTCCGCCTCATTGACCTCCACACATGCGCAAATACTTCGTGAAGTAAAATACTTATACGCATGCGCCTTGCGAAGTATCAAAAAATTCTTTAATAGAGCTACAATAAAGTGAATATAAACACTCAGAAAAAAAAATTGTAAAATCAAGAATTTTATACTTTGACCCAATAATTTTCGTAGGTTAAAATGAACCCAAGATACTTACAATTCTTAACATAACAATGTAAGTGTTAGCCATGAAGAAAGAACTTTTATTCTTGAATTTAAGAATCCTGTGATCTTGGGAAGCTATTTGACACTCGACTAATGCTGATATCCCGTCGTAGGATAAACCCCAACTTATAAACAGTTCCAGTGTTGCAGTGTTTAGGTATATTATTGTCACTTGTTCATTTAAAATATTTTCCATTTTGTTCACTTTAATACACTTGCACTTTTTAATCGTGTTGACAGGATCGCGATTCACAAAATAATGAAAATTGATCTGCTTTTTGCGATAAGGGACAGATTTACAGTTAGTTTTATGAATCTAAGAATACATTTTTGGGCCAACAATTATATTGTTGTGCCAAGAACAAGTTATTGTCAACGTAACATTTTTTATTTGAAGCTCAACAACTAATTTTTAAAAGAACAGTTCCACTGTTTCACAAACAGTGTTTCAAGTATTAAATAGTTGAACCAACAATTTTTAGTGTTGAAGGATTTTGTTTAGTTTTTTTTATTTTCGGTATCTCAAGCGTAGGTACGATACGAGACTAAAGAAGTGAGAGTCGAATTTTATGTTGACGTACCCGCAAGACAAAAAGAGATAATGATATATATATACCTATAATGTTTGTCTTAATGAACAACAATTTTTTATTGACCCAAGAACAAATTCTTGAAAATAATTTACCTAGAGATAATTTACATTTTTCATTGTTCTGCCAACTATTTTTATTCTTGATAATAATTGTTAACTTACGAACGAATTGTTGGATCAACAATTTGATTGTTAAAAGGATATATTGTCTGTAGAAATATTTATGACAACAATTTAATTATTGGCGTAACAACTTTTCGTTTTTGAAAGTGATTAAGAATGTTAAAATTGTTTTTCCAAGAACTTAATTTTAAAACTAAAAATCTAATTATTAAAAAAGTAACACTGAGTTGTTGCTGTAAGAACTTTTTATTGAGCCAATAATTTTGTGTTTACAATTTTACAAGAATTTAAAATTCTTGGGATAACAATGTTTTTTTTTCTGAGTGAAGCAGTGTATTTAAGCGATATAACAGCTCGGTATCCACAGTAATTAATATTGCATTGCAGCTCTATAACAATTAAAAATATAGCTCAAACCGATTTAACGGCTCTATTAATGAAACCTTTTTCCCTTATGAAAACAAGGCGACGAGAATGAAAATTAATGCAGTATTTTCTTTTATTCATTTAAAAAAAGAAATTCTTTCCTCGCGCTCACACTTAAAATCAAACTAAATTGTATTTTTTTACCAAAATAAATAAATTATTTGTCAGCTTAAAATACAGAATTTGGAAAGCGCTATGTAATTTACTAAAGTACCAGCAATACGTTTGTGAAAAATTTAATTCGCACTTTAAGTAGGCTAACATTTCACCGAAAAATTGTAACTTCTTTTAATATTTATTTTCGTAGAAAATTATAATTGGCATATCTTACAAATTTATATGTAATCCATACTATTAAACGATTCATTTATTCTATGGTAGTATTCAAGCGTGCCTGCGTTTATATTTTGTATTATAATATGTATAACTCAAACTAATACGAACAAACATCTATCAAAAGATGTTTTTTAAAGGTGTATGCCATAGAATTTCAGACTTCAGAGTCACTTGCCACTTATAACGAGCTTCGTAAGAGCAAAAAATTGCTTTCAAATTCAATGAATTAGCTGCTAATGAGCTCAACTTTAGCTTTAAATACTCTTATAGAGCTCTGTATAAAGAAAACGATCTTAAACATTAGTTCTGGAAGCGCTGTTATGTTACCCAAGGCTAGAGTCTGACGTCCGATTTTCTTTGAATAACGACTTGGTAACGAGATTCTATGTGGCTCTGCAGACGCAGTATAGAAACTTGTCATAAGCTAAGGACGCACTATCTACACAGTAGACAGTATCCTAATTTCCAGGTTACAAAACGGAGAGCATAATTAAGATGATCAAAATTTTTTTTTTAAATGTAGCTTCAAGTTTTTTACCTACTGAACATAATACCGTTGTTATCTTTGTGTAATTGAAGCCAAAAACAGTCTGTTCCGAAATTTGTATTATGTGTTCAAGTTAAATAAAAATTTTTTTAAAACTAGATTTTTGAAAACGTTATAGGTAGGTCCTGTTTACTGTTATAATTAAAATTTTATAACTGATGTTTTCTACTTCTACCGAGACTTCGAAAATATACTTACTACTTTTCCCTCCTGTTTCTGTGGTCCTGAAATTTTGTGTGAAAGCTTTCCTTTAAATGAACTGAAAGGATATAAAGTTTACTATAAGAATAATTTGGGGTCTTCCCTGGGTTACCAATGGGGCCAGAGTAACTAAAGAATAATTAGTGTGGGGCCCCATCAGCTTAACTAGAGTTTTCGTTAAAATAATCTTGGGATCCAACAGCTTTGTGCTTATTGTGGGGGCCCCCATGAGATGTGTGGCCTTCCTGAGATTCTTTTGGGGCCAAAGGCCCTTAGAAACCCAATTTTATAAGAAAGTTTTCTTTTAAACGAACAGAAAGTACTGCAGACTTTCATACACTTTTTATACTTCCATGGGGCCCACCGAGCAAAATCCCGGTTGCCCGGTGGTCCAGTCCGCCCCTGGTTGAAATCACCTAATATAACTAAATTTGTTGCCTTATCTGTAGATAAAAAAATACCTAATTCATCAAGGAACATTATAAACGTACTGTACTGTTTATACGGCCCACCACTGCAGACAACCAGAATTTGTTTAAAGTCGCACAAATACTTTTAAAGGCGAAAAATTGAAATAAATATAAAAACACCAAAATAGAACAAATTTGAAGGCAGCTTTTCGCATGCTTCGCCAGTTCTTTGATTTCAAAACCAAATTTTAAGTGTGAAATAAAAATTTGAGATTTTCCAAATGTTTCTTCAATCTCACATATCATTCAACACTCTTGTTAATTTTCATTCTAAAATTCCTCTTTATATATATAGAAACCCCAAACAACCATCTATAAACCAAAAATATCAAACGAATTTGAAAAATTCAACTTTTGCACTCAGACGACAGTTCATTTGAAAATACAAAAAAAAAAAGAAATACAATTTCAGCACCACAATCCATCCCAAGCAATATAGGTACCTTCATTGCAATGAATTGGCAACATTCCAAAATAATATTCCCTTCGCACCTTTCTCACAACATTTATCGTCTCGGTAAATTAATTAGCAAAATACCACAGCACATCCCCTGCGAGACCAAAAACATTAATTTTACATCTTAAATAGTCAAAAGGCATGCATATATGAAATATGCATCGAAGATATGTGATTATTTAATATTCATCATCATTTATGAATTATTTATTATGACAGCCGCCAAAAGACCACGATAAATGTCGCAAAGTGACAGCGCACCCAAAGTACCATGTCAAAATAATGAGAAATAAAAAAAAATATAAATTAGATTTTTAAATTTGTATATAATTTTTTTTTTTTAATTTTTTAATAATAAATTCGTTGACTAGCTTAAAAAATAAAATATAAAGAATTATGTCCTTAAGGACGAATAATATAAATCATAATTATTTTACAATTGGCAATAATAATTTCCTAACATATATAATTGTGTGCATTAAAACTAATTCCATATTTATACAAAAAATTATAAAAAAACAAATATTAACAGAAAAAGTCAAAGGATACATCAGTCGGCAGGACGAAATAATAATAATAATAATAATATGTGCACTCCTGGTTAGCATCAGGATCTCGATTGATCTGGTTGATGGGGTTTAATTTTTGGTTGAGCTCTTGGGTGGCATTTTTTTTTGTAGGCGACAGTAATAATATCGAACAAGGATTAATTGTTGACTTAGAAGCATTTACGGTGAACAATTCCTGGGCCGGATTCGTCGTATTCTTCCTTGGAGATCCACATCTGTTGGAAGGTAGAGAGGGAAGCGAGGATGGATCCACCGATCCATACGGAGTATTTCCTCTCTGGGGGAGCAATGATCTTGATCTTGATGGTAGATGGAGCCAAGGCGGTGATTTCCTTTTGCATACGATCAGCAATACCAGGGTACATGGTGGTACCACCGGACATAACAGTGTTGGCGTACAAGTCCTTCCTGATGTCAACATCGCACTTCATGATGGAATTGTAGACAGTCTCGTGGATACCGCAGGATTCCATACCCAAGAATGAAGGTTGGAAGAGAGCCTCTGGGCAACGGAAACGTTCATTACCAATGGTGATCACTTGACCATCGGGAAGTTCATAGGACTTTTCGAGGGAGGTGGAAGCAGCGGCTGTGGCCATTTCTTGTTCAAAGTCCAAAGCGACATAGCACAATTTTTCCTTGATGTCACGAACGATTTCACGCTCAGCGGTGGTGGTGAATGAGTAACCACGTTCGGTGAGGATCTTCATCAGGTAATCGGTCAAGTCACGACCAGCCAAGTCCAAACGGAGGATGGCATGGGGCAAGGCATAACCTTCATAGATGGGCACGGTGTGGGAAACACCATCACCAGAATCGAGCACAATACCGGTGGTACGACCGGAGGCATACAGGGAGAGAACAGCTTGGATGGCAACATACATGGCTGGGGAGTTGAAGGTTTCAAACATAATTTGGGTCATCTTTTCTCGGTTAGCCTTTGGATTCAATGGGGCTTCGGTCAACAGAACTGGGTGCTCCTCTGGGGCAACACGCAATTCATTGTAGAAGGTGTGATGCCAGATTTTCTCCATATCATCCCAGTTTGTGATGATACCGTGTTCAATGGGGTATTTGAGGGTAAGGATACCTCTTTTGCTTTGGGCCTCATCACCGACATACGAGTCCTTTTGACCCATACCGACCATGACACCTTGATGGCGGGGCCTGCCTACGATAGATGGGAAGACGGCACGTGGTGCATCATCACCGGCAAAGCCAGCTTTGCACATACCGGAACCTGTAATGAAAAAAATAAGAAATAAAAATAAGTATTTTGTTGGGAAACATTGGGTGAGCTTTGGGAAAGGGGTTTTCTCAGGGAAGTTTTGACATTTATATAGATTTTTCCATAGAAGCATTTATTCAAGATTGTCTTCGTTCTTCAAAAACAAATTTCGCAAATTTCTCAATTTTTCCGACTGATTTCTTTGATTTCCTTTTTATTTTTCTTTGGAGAAAAAAAAATGGTAAAAAAGGGTTTTTTTCAATTTTTCATATTAAGGAATTATTTCCTGGTACATAAGGCAGCTGCAAACGATTTTGTGAGATTTTAGCAGTCTGAACTTGAAAATTCTTCAAAAAAGTTCAAAATGTTCGAAATATTGAAAAAAAAATTGTTAATTTGAACTGTTTGTCCCGGATAAACTTGAACACCGCTTAACGGTTTTTATTTATTTAGACTTTTTTTAATAGTTCTGATATTAGGCAATGCTTTAAGGTATAAATTCTTACGAGTCCTGGTTTCAGGACTCAGAAATCAAAATGTCTTTGGAAAAATTTAGAAGAGAATTTATTTTTTTTAATAACAAGCTTGGGAAGTTTTAATGTAAAGTAAGTTTTTCGATCTAGTTTTCAAAATTTTAAAAACTTTTTCTTTCTTTCCATCTTTACACTTAATCTCGATTTCAAATATAAATTTAAAAAAAATCACTAAAAAGAAATTTTCTATTTATTATTCCAAGCAAAACTTCACTTTATATCAATTTTTAAAAATTTTCTTTTCTTAAAAAAAAACGCACCGTTATCAACGACCAAAGCAGCAACATCATCGTCACACATTTTGAATTAGTTTTTTTAAAAATTAGGTTTCAACACTTAAAAACACAAAAGAATACTAAAATGATCGCGCTTCGGTATTATTACAAACCGTTTCCAATGGATCGAACTGACTGAGCGTATCTCGGCAGGCGAACATCAGTTTTTATATTCCGGACACCCCACAAGAAGTTGAGATACAAATTTCACAGATGTCGAGTGGTGGTGTTGCGGCCCAGTTTAAAAATAGATCTATGATGATGATGGGGCTTTGGATCATATCGGCGGCGACGGCAGCGGCAAATAGCCTGTGCTGAGTAAACCTACCGTATATGGTAAGAGATTTGGAAAATTCTATGATTTTTTTTTTCAATTTTGTTTAGTGAAATATTTGTGGAGAGGTAGTATGTATATGTTTGAGTTTGAGAGTTTATTGTGTGATTTTTCATGTATGGTAAACTCGCATACACATACAATTTTAGGAATTTTGTGAGTTGTTTTTAGTTTTTTTTTTCTTTTCGTTTGTTGATGGGGGAAGAATTCTGTTTTTGGCAATTTTTTAAGTAATTTTCAAAAACACCTACCTTCTAATCTATTTTAAAATCGATGTATTCGATGTTTTTTTTTGTTTTCGATGTTTGAGTGTTTTTTGGTT
The DNA here is from genome assembly GCA_929447395.1 of Epistrophe grossulariae. Classification (NCBI taxonomy): domain Eukaryota; kingdom Metazoa; phylum Arthropoda; class Insecta; order Diptera; family Syrphidae; genus Epistrophe; species Epistrophe grossulariae. The sequence continues at coordinate 131,527,893 of OV839566.1, read as the reverse complement.
GTTTAATGATTTTTTATGGTTTTGCTTTAAAGATTAGGTGATTGTTTACTTTTAGATTTTAATTTTGTTCAGTGAGTTTGGTTTATATTTTTGTTTTTATTTATTTTTTTTTTAGTTGAAGGAGGTCGAACATTGTGGGAGCCATGATTTCGTTGATTATTTTTTTTTTTTTTTAATTTATACCTATTTTATCAAATCAATGAATTATGAAAATTATAAATAGGTTTGCACTTTCATTGATTGGGAAGAAAATAAAGTGCACGACGAAGTCGTACGAACATGCTCTTTTGTACAGCCATACAGTGGTTTTAATGTCTAAGTTTAACCAATTATTTTAATTGTTAAAGAAGTAAATAAGTTTTAGAAGCTGTTCTGCATTTTACTTGACAAAAACATAGTTTGGTTTAGGTAATAAAATGAATAGGTATGTACAAGATGATCAGGTATTCATAAAAATGAACAATTAATAAGCATAGATCGTAAAGTTTAAATTGAAAATTTAATCAAAATATGTAGGGGAGACCGGGGACAAAAGTAACACGTCATGAAAATAACAAGCCCATTTACAGCCTCAATAAAAGAGTTAAAACATTTTCTTGTATGCAATTTTGTAAACAACTTAACTCTTCTCTTTACTAGCCAAATGTTGTCGATTGGCGTGAGAATGGACACGTGCCACATTAAAAAGAAAGAAAAAGTTAATCATTTGAAATTTGTTTGGCTGGCGGGTTTTTATCTAAAAAAGGGATTAAATCTCAATATTTGAAGGCAAATTTCTACCCGAGCATTCTTTTATATATTCTTTTTTTATAACTGGCCATCATTTAAAACAATTTTATAATCTGTATAAATTATTCACTTATTTTTCGAAAAATGGGGGCATGTTAAATGATTATTTGAAAGTTATCATGTGTTTTTCGTAATTAGAATGCCTCCTCCTAATGTATGAATAAATATTCAAGGAACGATTGACACATCTATTTATAAGCACGTTTATTTTTAAACATTAATTCAAAGGATCCTCTTTCATCTTTAACTACTGTGAATCAATAATTTCTTGGTCAAAATAATATAATGAATGAAACCCATATCATATCAGGCAATGTGATTGAATCATCGGATAAATACGGTATGAAAAATTAGTGTTAACTTCGTGTTACTTTCGTCCTTGACATATTAGTCCAGTCAATGAAGCGAAAAAAATAGCTAAATTCGGAAATAATCGCCGGAGAGCTGGATTTTGGTATATAGCTTCCCCATTGCGATCTTAAGAAGTTGTCAAAAGTCCCCATCGATATGAGCGCCGCTAACAATTTTACGGGGGGTTGAAGGCCCCCCAAAATGGTTTTTCAAGAATAACTCCCAAATGGTAAGTTGTACAAAAAAAAGTGTCAGAGACTAATTTGTAGCTTGAAATATTCAAGCTACAATGTCCATTGGGCATTGTTGTTTTTGCCAAGTTCATTAAGCCTGCCTATGCATTCCCATACAATTTTGGAGTTGATGGAATAGGAGCTGAGTGCCTTGAGCGCTGCTTGGCTATCTGACATTACGGCAATGTCTTGATTTCGGTAATTCCTTTCGAGGTTACGATCTGCACATTTACCTATGGCATTCACTTCCGCCTGGAAAATGCTAGTTGACTGTCCCATCGGAATAGAAATTTTGGTTCTTGGCCCAAAAATTCCTGCCCCAGTCCCTTCAGTCGTTCTCGATCCATCAGTGTACCACTTGACGGTATTTGCTTTGAGTGTATAGTTTGTTGTTTCACCTACTCACCCTTTTTTGTTGCTTAGCTTCGTTTGGAAATTTTTCTCGAAGTTATACGTTTTAATCATGCTATCTCTTGGGATGCATATACATGCGAGCCTTTGGATTTTATCTAGTACTTTCCTAGTTGTTACTAATTCGGTTCTTTTGTACCATGCAACTGCACCATAGGTATAATGATGGGTCTTACCATCATGGTGTACATCCATCTGAGGATGTTTGGTTTGCAACCCCATGATTTGCCTGCAAGTCTCTTGCATATCATTAGGGCCTTTGTTGCTTTCCCGACTGTTATTTCTACGTTCTTGTTCCAGAGGAGTTTGCTGTCTAGTGTAATTCCTAGATATTTTACTTCTCTCTTTGTTTCGATTTCTTCGCCAGCTAATCGAATAGGGTTCATGCGCGGTAGAAGTCTCTTTTTGGTAAATGGTATAATCGTCGTCTTAGTGGGATTAATTGATAGTCCTACCGATAGACACCATTTCCTAGTTATAGTTAGTCCTCTTTGGATTATATCACACAGAGTTTCTTCGAACTTCCCTAAGGCTGTGATTACTATATCATCAGCGAAGCCGATACAGTGTATGCCTTGGGAAGTAAGATTTTCTAGCTATTCATCTACTACGAGACTCCAAAGCAAGGGTGATAGTACCCCTCCCTGAGGACAACCTCTTGTAGTGATGATTTTCTGTACAGTTGTACCTGCTTGTGCTTCTGCTGTTCTAGTGCCTAATATTTCATTGATCCATCTGGTTAAGGTGATGGGAACGCCCTTCCTTACAAGGGCAATGTTGACTGCATCATGGGAGGTGTTATCAAACGCCCCCTCTATATCTAAAAAAGCAGCTAATGCTGTTTCTTTCGCGTCCAAAGCTTTTTGTAAGGTATTAGTGAGCTCGAATAGTGAAGTCGCATGTAGATCTACCCGCTCTATAGACATGCTGTCGCTGAAACCACGATAAACACGATCTGATTTTTTTTGATGAATCTTAATTTATGAGAAAAACAACTTGAAAAAAGTCGATAAAATCGTTTTTACTTCACATTTTTACTAAAAATGTTAGTACAACAATTTTAAATATACATACATATTTATTAATGTGCAGTTCAAAACTTCAGAAACTTCGAATTTCGAACTAGATATTGAATTTAAAGCAAATAAATATTGAAATATTCTTTTTTTAATAATTTAAAAGACTTTTTTTTTACTTTGGTGTTGGTAAAAACGCAAAAACTCCTGAAATATATTTTTTTTTTAGTAAATACATTTGAATATTTATTGTTAAAATATGAAAGGTGCGGCGTCTTCACACGAACTTGTTTTTGTGGTTACAAAATTTAATGTAATTAAATTTTCACGAAAAAAATATTTAAAAAAGTCAAAGGTATACGTTCGTCTGCAGCCCAAACGGTCGATTTTCTTTAAACTTGGTATCCAGCGGTTTTTGGACATTTTTTATTTTTTTTTAGATCAAAAATACCTCAATTTTTTTTAGAAAATTAATAAAATTTTTATTTTTCTCAACTTAAAAAAAATGATTAGTAATTTTTGTACATAGGCCTTTATAAAAAAATATTGTATGCAAAAAACTAAATAAAAAACAAAAATTATATAGACAGGGTTCAAAGTAGGGGTTTTAAGAAATTAAAAAAAAAAGCCGTTAATCGAAAACCCTTATGATTCGATATGGAAAAGTTACTAAATTCTGACCGGTCACCAGTATTTTTAAGTATTTGTAAATGCGGGATAAAAAAATTAATTTAAAAAAGAAATCATGAATCAATTTTCGAAATATCGAATTTTCAAAAAAAAAATTAGAATTTTTTTTAAATCCTAAATTAATTTTTTTAAATTTTCAATATGCAATATTATTTATAGAATTTCTTGCATAAATTTATTAAAATCTATTGAACAGCTTATGAGATAATCCAAACCAAAAAACTGGTGCAATTTTAATATAGCGTTAATAAAAAATTAATAATATATAAAATTTTACTTAAAATACTAATATTAACACAAGAAAATTTCAATCAAGTCGCAGAAGTCATTTTTTAAAAAAATAGATTTTCATTAATAGTTGTTATAACTTGTATGACAGGTACTGTTATTTTTATGATTTTTGTTGAAAATCTGCTAGGTTACCAAGTTTTCCAATTAATAAGTTAAAAAAAATTTAAACTTTAAATTTAAAAACCAAAAAAGGAAAATCGGAAATAAAAAATGGTTCTATTTTGGGCACGGTTAATTAATGGGCACGAATTAAAAGTCGCAAAAAAGTAAAGAAAAAGCAGCAAAAAATTGATGAAAAGGAAAATATAGCTGCTATGACGGTTTGTATGAAGACGGCATTTAAATTTATTATTTCTTTATTTGAAATTTAAAATATTTAATCAATTGTGTAATTTAAATATTATGTAATTTTTTTTTTTGAAAAGAAAAATACATAATTACGAGGCATGCCGAACCTGGAAGTTTTACCGCCCTTAGCAAATAGTTGTTTTGCTGCCTCAAATATAGAAAGAAGATATGATGACAGCATTAACATTTACGTAGGGTTTTATCAAGGTTTTCGACGCGATTTCATTATTGCAAATCTTGTTGCGATTTTTATCTTTTCGATCCTTAGTACCATTTTTTGAGCACAGGCATACTTTTAAGATTTTTAGAAAAGCAGCACAACTTTGTTTTTTTTTTTTGAAAATCGTAATTTTGCAAAAAAAAAAAACAAAATCTAAATTTAAAAATAATATTGCCGGTATTAGTTGAGCACATTAGAGCACAACTTTTTTTTTTATTTCTTCACTTCACACTTATTCGCTTCGCAAAATTTGCGTTCGGTCGTAAAAGCTGCTCGCATAGATATGCGATTTTTTTATTTCTTCGGTTCTTAGCATCATTTTTTGACCACAGAACAACACATTTTTAAGTTTTTTAGAAAAACTTAATTTTGAAAAAAATGTCATCTTTAAAATTTACAAATTTGTGAAATTTTCAAAAATATTTATTGCACATCTCAGACAAGTTGGGCGCAATTCATTTTAACTTTTTGTTTTAAATCGAAATTGGCGGTACTATAACTTCACGCTAAGAAGCCTCTAAAATCAATTTATTTAATACGACTTAATTCTTCACGCACATGAAAAAATAGGTATTTGGTTATTTTAACTTGAATTAAATATTTAAAAAAAATATTACGATGGTTACTCGTTTTAAATTTGGAAATCTTCAAAGATTTTGCGCCAATAATTCCAATAAATATTTTGTTTTTCAAAATTTGTTTTTGTTTTTTAAAATTTGGTATGATTTAAAAAGATATACATATAAGCTTTTAAAGCTTTAAAATTGAGGAGGCCGAAATGGAGCTTCCGACGTTAGCGTAATATTAGGCGTGTTTTTTTTCAAGCCCGAAGAAAACGGATGAAAAAAAACGATTCGGTGCTAAATAATTTTAGCTAAACCCAGATAATTTTCGGGCTTAACTTAAGCACGGAAAAAAACTGCGTTACCGGAGGGAATTACATACTTGTTATCGATAGTTTGTATGGAAACTCCTTTTTTTCTGTAATGGCGTCCCTAATTCCCGATATAGTTTTTTTCAACCAGTTGCTTCCGGGATTGAAAAAAAAAACCCTATTATTTAGTGTTTTGGTGAGAGTTTCTATAGCAATTCAGCAAAAATTTTACACCGAAGAAAATTATTAATAATCCCTTTTTTGTTGTAATATGGGTAGATACGTGTTAAAATTTTGCTGAGCTGGCTACACACACTCAATAAAATACGGTTATAGTAATTATAAGAAAATTCTTACAAAAACCATCTTTTTGGTTCATTGTGAATATCTCACTGATTTCATAAAATCTTTTCTACTGTGTGAAATATTTCAAAATTTTCTATGAACCTAATATACAAAATAGGAGCCTTAAAAAATAACTCTATATATCTTCTATGGACAGGACATCTTTGTTCATAATTATGCATGTGAACTGACAAGTAACCAAGATAGATTATTTGTTAAGTAGATATATTTGATATTTATTTTTCTTTTAAAAATAATGTGCGAGAAATATTCTTCTTTACATAATAAATATACAAACATTATGAATAGGTATACCTATAAGTAATTCTTTTAGAATATGCAACGTATATTTATCAGAAGATAATGACTAATTATATTGTACCTCCCAATTGGGCCTGCAAAACATGTTTGTTGTCTTAAAACGTCTAACAATTATTAATTGCAAGAACAAGTGTATTTCTATTTTTATTTAGCACACAATCATATAGCTCAAATTGGCCGCAACAAAATATTCAATTTGTGCATTTATAAAAGTTTTATATATATTTGAATTGAATACTCTTTAAAAGAATTTACAAAAAAATAAAAAAAAAATATCACCTGGGGGTATTAAGTGCTCCGGTACATAAATGGGCAGGAGAGTATATTTAGCTAATTGTATTATTGTAATTGTTTTTATTCAATTCAATTCAATTCATTATCCTTGGGTTTTATAATTAATATGCGTGTAGGAAAGGAATGAAGGCGGAAAGAATTTTTTTAGACGAATGTATTTTTAATGAAATCTAAAGGGTCATTCATTTTTCGGTTTCGAAAGTAAAGCTAAGTAAAATACACACAGCGATACATTTTTGATGAAAATTTTATTTCATTATAAATTTTTGACTTTGCCATTAAGTTTGAAAAAATAATATCATTTAAATGGCCGCCTGGGGAATTTTCGCAGCATGTGATTCTTTTGAAGTAATTTTTAACCACTTTTTTGCACATTTCGGGTGCTATCTCGGCCATAACTTGAGTAATTGTTGGTTTTTAATGCGTCTTGAGTTCGGGGATTATTCGCGTAAGCAGGATATTTTGCGTAGCCCCACAGAAAAAAGTCTAACGTTGTCAAATCACATGATCTTGGTTACTTCACTCTCTCCTAGAAAACAAAATAACCATTTCGGGATCGAGAAGGGCACTGTTAAGGAAACACCCATTTATAAAAGTTTTTTTCGCTAGACCTTCAAAAAATTCAAAACCATTATAGTTTTCTTTAAAGTCATAGTAAAATAAAATACCAATAACACAATGGTATAAGTAGGTATATGTACCCTACTAATTATACCTACTATAGAAATCCTACTGAATAATAACGGAGGGTCCTCATTATCAACTTATCCCATTCTTCTAAAATCCAATAACAAAAATCTCTAACCCTTTAAATGTCAATCAAGTCTCTCAAAGCCACACTATACAACGGATTGATCTCTTTCAAATCCTTTCATCAAAAATCTCAATCCATTTTGATTGTCCTTATACATACATATATATACAAATGCATAATATTTTATTAACGCCTAAGGACAAAACAAAAATAAAAACAACTTCATATCCAATAAATATATATAGATAACACGATTCCTTGAAAAACCAATTTTCCTGGATAATTGAATTGACCATCAGTGCGACCAGAAATCACATGGCATTCGATGTGGTCGATCAATGCCACCAATTAGCCAGTGCTAAGGGCTGCGGTTATTCTCCTCTCCTCTCCACAGCGCATCAGCATCATCATCATCATCAACAGAAGCCCCGAAGATACATATAACACAAACAGTCTACATTTATATGCAGCTTAATGAAAATAAGGAAAAATACGAGTAGAATAACAAGAAACATACATCAACGGAAAATCCAATAAAATTCCAAATCTAAACTGTTAATAATAAAAATCCTTTTTCGATATAAAATAAAAGGTACAAAAGGATGTTTGGCAAACAAAATCATTTCACCCTCGGTTAACATCAGTGGAAAATATTGTCACAGTCATACAACAGAACCGAATTGAACCGAGTGAGTTGTCAATATAAGGGGGTCTTATATCCTTAGCACTGCGCCATCTGACTGACTGAGTGAGTGATAAACCTTCAAAAGGACCTTTATATCCTGATGGTGGTTGCTATGCAATGGAAGCTTCTAAAAATGGATTCGGGAGTTTAGTTTTCGAATGAAAATCATCTATTTACTTGCGCTTGGTCGATTTTTGTTTTGTTTTTAGATGAGGGAAGCATCAAGGAAACATTTTCTCAAAGGTCGAAAAGGCGCGCCCGGGATGAAAATCCTTTATAGAGGAATTTTATAAATATTTATCCGCCTGCGAAAAGGACAAATTTTTATTTGTTTCTGAGCGTGTGTCCTTTTTTTTTCTAAACAGAACGAACGAGCAAAGGGGCTAAGGATGTAATGGTGAATTCCAAATCAGCTATATACCTACATCTATATGAGATTGGGATACACGTGCGCTGAGAAAACACTATACCAAGGTGAAGTCCATTTTATATAGTATATAAAGTGACATGTGATCCAAGTCACTTTATTATAATGCTTAACTGGGGCTATAAACGAGACTGGATTTATTAAATTTTGATTTGTACTTGATTTAGCAATTTTCCCAATTAAGTTGGATATTTTTATTAAACGACAAAGTAAATATTGAGCACACACTTTGTGTGCTGCCGCCTCCGGGGTGTTGATGATGATGGTTGATTTATTGTCCTTGTTTGTTGTATAAGGATTTAAGCTGAGAGTGATGTTGCTATAGATATATGTATAAGAAATTTGTATTTATAAGGAAGTCAGAAAGCTAGGTTTCAGTATGCGTGTTTCTAGAAATGAATACAGAAATAAATACAAATATCTATACTAATTGTTATTAGCTTGCGCTAACCAAGGAATAAAATAAGATATTTAATATATGATTAGCATTTAAAAAAAAATTGTACAGAGGATTTATTTGAATGATCTTCCAGAATTTTCAATTAAGTTCATCAAACGGGTAAGTATGTTTTTTTATTCCCAAAAAGTTTAAAAGATTTTGATTAAAATTTTGCTTTCCTCTGCTTTTATTAAATAAAATGCACCACTTTGTCGCACGAACTAGCTCTTATGTACGATTACACTGTGCTCTCAAAAGTCTTAATATTAAAAAAAAAAACTGTTCCTGTAAAGGACATCTGATTTTTAATGAATTAAAGTAATTGTATTGAATATTTTATCTTATGCTACCTGCCAAAAACGTTCTTTAGTTTAAGGTATTACATTATCAAATGTGAGTACATATTTATATGAGCAATATAGCACCGCGTTGCATGGAACTTATACAGTTTGTAGGACTGAACAAATTGCTAAAAAATCAATATACAGGGTGTCCCATAATCAATAGTCTAAACTGAAACTGGTAACAGGCCAGTTCATGACCACTCAAAATTAAGTAACTTTGTCAGATACCGAATCATAATGGTTCAAGTAACTTAACTGCAGTTTTTTTGAAATTTCGAAAAACTCCTATACCTTGAACCAGGTATATTTGGTCACCCTATACATAATTGATTTTTTTTTTTTTTTTATTTGGATATTGTATGATAGTAAAACCAATTTTCTGCATTAAAATATATTTGATGGTGCAGGATCCATTTTGCTCAAAATTTAAAGATAATGCGACATTTTGATTCAACCTCTTTTAAACTTCAATTTTTTTAGAGAGCGTTCTGAAAAAAATCATTTTTAAATCCAAAAATTTTCCATGTTATTAAAGTTTTTTAAAAATAAAACTTACCAGCCTTAAATCAGAAGTTATAACAATTTGAACTCAATCAAACAAAAAATAAAAATAAATATTTTTTTTTTTGAAATAATAGCTGTTTTATTAATTTTTATTTTTTATCTTTACGGTTATAGTTCAAATTTTTCCTTACTTAATTTACAAAAAATTGTTCAAAATGGTCGCCTACTGCACTTTTACAAGACCGAAATCTTCTTAAAAACTGTCAAGTCTTGTGCTTCCCTTTGAAAGGAAAGGAAAAATGGATCGGACCAGGGGCCTGTAACACAACGTGACAAGTTTACAAGTCTTAATTCACCTGTCCGACAATAGTCCACTTAATTCTGTAACACAACTCAATCTATAAAACTTGTCAGGAATTGAAAATTCCCTTGTCAATATGACAAGTGAATGCACATATTATAAGCAAAACCCAAAAGAGATTCTGTAACACAAAGTGACAAGTCTGCGTACAATTGGACAAGTATGGCAATGTTATGACAAGTGGGTAATTTCTAAATTTCCTTCTTTCTGTATCACAACATGACAAGTGTCAGAAATATTTACTTAGTTTATGACAAGTGAATTCAGAATTGTAGAATACGGACAAGTGAAAAAACTGAATATAACAAAAGATTAAAAATAATTTTTAATTTTACAAAATCGAGTTAGTTATTCAATGAAAAAATTATGTAGTTTTTAGATTCGATATTTTTTCCATAAAAAATTTAAAATCAGTGACGAGATCGAGATCTTATTTTGGCAGACACATTTCGGCTGACTCAACTTATTTTTGGATCACAGTTTGTAGCTAATTAAATGCTTATTTGTTGTTTTTAACTGTCGCGGATATTTTTTAGCGAAAAATTAGCTTTTTTTAATTTTAAATAAAAAAATATATCCATAGTAGTTAAAAATATGATTTTTAAAGCTTTTAAAAAGCTACACATTCAATTAAAAAAGCTTTAAAAGCAGTAACTTGAATATAAAAAAAAAACATTGGTGCTACAAAATCGGGGTTTGAGCAATTTAATTCGCTTCAAGTTCAAGTAGCTACCAATTAAAAAAACTTTCATTCGTATTATTTTAGATTTTGTCTGCTAAGTTCAGACTTATTTTAGCGGAAACTTTAATTACAGAAAAAGTATTTGAGCTAAAAAATTTTGGTTTGGACATAATTTCTTGTCCGCCAAAAAGTTTTTGAAAAATAAGGGGTGTTATTTTCATTCTATCTAGAAAAAAATGTATGATAAATTTCTTTATTTTTATTTTTGTTTTTTTATATTTTTGCTATTTTATTGTAATCTCATTAATTATTAATGAATTTCAAAAAATTGTTGTTGTACAGGGTGGCGCACCAATTGTGCTTCAATAAGAAATTCAAATAACTTTTTTTTTAATCGATGTATTTCATTTATTTTTTTTTATTGGTTAGAAAATTAAATTTTATTTTAAATAGTTAGTTGTTTTTAAAGATTATAGACCGCAAATGACCTCCACGCTGTCCCACGCATATGCGGCACCTGGTCAAAAAATTATTCATTGCGGCCTGAAGAGTTGAAGTTGGGATCGCCTCAATTATTGTCGTTATGGACTGCTTTAATTCAGTTAAATTCCTGGGCTTCGTTTTATACACCTCTTGTTTGACATAACCCCATAAAAAGAAGTCTGGTGCAGTCAGGTCAGGTGACCTTGGGGGCCAGCGAAGAGTGGAGTTCCTAGAAATTAATTTGTTTGCGAATTTTTTGTTTAGCTCCGCCATAACTGGTCTGGCTATATGTGCAGTTGCTCCATCTTGCTGAAACCAAACGCTGTTGAATGGTATACGTCTTCGGCGCAGTTCTGGGTAAAAAAAACTCCTTCAACATCTTTAAATAACGGTCCCCATTGACAGTAACGGTTACACCGTTTTCTTCAAGGAAGTACGGCCCGAAAATACACCTTGATGAAACTGCGCACCACACAGTGACTCGTTCTGGGTGCAGTTCCGTCTCATGGAGCATTTCTGGATTAGACTCATTCCATATACGGCAATTTTGCTTGTTTACATTGCCGTTAAGATCAAAATGGGCCTCATCAGACATGAACAAACAATTGATCAATGTGTTGTCTTCTTCGGCCATTGATATCATTTTTTGGCAAAATTCCAGGCGAACAGGCAAATCCTGAGGGTTTAACTTGCTAGTAATTTGGACTTTGTACGGAAACAAGTTTAAATCGTCATGAAGTATCCGTTGTAATGACCGTCTACTAATTCCAATTTGCCCCGATAAGTTTCGGGTCGAAACGTTCAAATTGGCCTGTATTGCAGATGATACTGCTGCGATTGTATCCTGAACCCGAACATTGGCATCTCGATGGTACGGCCTTCGTGCGATGCTTCCAGATTCGGCAAACATGTTTACAAACCTCATAATGGTCCATCTACTCGGGGGATTACCGCCAAACTCCCGCCTAAATTCCCTTTGGACGGAAATGACGGACTGCAAAGCATGGTACCGTTGCACTATCCAAATTCTTTTCTCCGTATCCCAAGCATCCATTTTTATAAATCTAAATAGTAACCTACAAAATAAAAAAAAAATAAGCCGATTACTCACACAGAAAAAAGTTATTACGTTTTATTTTTGTAGCACGATTCGTGCGCCACCCTGTACTTGTCGGACAAGTCTTTATTTTACAAGTGAATTTAAATTTTTTGACAAGTCATGTTCTATTATTAATAGAAAAAAAATTTCTGTTACGCAGAAAGAACAAAACCAAAGGATTTCACATTTGTAATATTAAAGCCGTAAGCATGACAAGTTTTGATCGTTCATACACTTGTCGCTTTGTGTTAAATTTTTTTCAAAAGTATAGCCCAGCAAACATTTAGTTGAATGTTCACTTAACATTCAGTGAAAATGAAAATATCCTATGTGCGTGAAGTTAGCACCGCCATTTTGGATTTTCGTTAGAAAAAACGGTTGTGCTGCGATGTGCCCAACTTGTGCTGCGATGTGCCGTATTTCAAAAAAAAAATCGTACTAAGCGTTTGGTTTAAGAAGTAAGCCATTTTTTTTAGCGCGTGAAGTTAGCACCGCCATTTTCAATTTTCAAAAAAAAAAGTTGTGCTGTATTGTGCTCAACTTGTACCGGTATGTGCCGTAAATTTTTTTTTAATTCGCAAATTTGCAAATTTTACGAATAAATTTTTTTGCAAAATTGTGATTTTCAATAAAATCGAAGTTGTCCTGTGTAAGGCTAAAAAAATAATACTAAGAACCAAAGAGATACAAAAAATTCGCATATTTACAGCTCTTAGAGGCCAAAAATATATTTGGCGAATATTTGCAAATTTGCGAATTAAAAAAAAATATTTACGGCACATACCGGCACAAGTTGAGCACAATTAAGTACAATTTTTTTTAATTGAAAATTGCGGTGCTAACTTCACGCTGTGCTGCTTCGCAACATTTGCGTTCGATCGTAAAACCTGAAAATATGCGAATTTTTTTTTATCTCTTCGGTTCTCAGTATTATTTTTGGAGCATTATACAGCACAACTTTGATTTTTTTGAAAATCGCAATTTTGCAAAAAATTTTGTTCGTAAAATTAAACAAGTTGAACACAATACATCACAATTTTTTTTTTTTTTTTGAAAATTGAAAATGGTGGTGCTAACTTCACGCTAAAAAAATGGCTAGCCTCTAAAAACCAAACGCTTAGTAGGATTTTTTTTTTAAATACGGCACATCGCAGCACAAGTTGGGTACATGGCAGCACAACCTTTTTTTTTACGAAATTCCAAAATGACGGTGCTAACTTCACGCACATAATATCCTCCGATAAATATTCATTTTAAGTGAATGAAATCTGAAAATACTCCAAAAGCAAATAATTTTGTTGTTGGGTTGTGCGGAAATTTTGTCAGGATAAAAATTATTGAGAATCCATTTTCCTTCATTCTATAGGTGAGTAAAAGCGAACGTACAAAGTTATTCTTCAAAGAAGTAAATATAGATTGTATTTACTTTTCTTTAAATGTACATCTCCTTCCGAAATAAACCCAGCTTCAAGATTGGCTTTGGAAGCGTTGTTAAAACTTTTAAACAATTACAAATGTTTCTTGGGATATAATCAAGCTGAATTAGATTTTACAATAAAAATTCTCATAATTTTGCATTATTTCTTTTAATTTCAGATTCAAAAACCCATTTTCTAAAACGATAAAAATTTTCAATTAAAAATTGATCTTGGAAAAATGCGTGCTTAACAAAAATTCTCTACACAACACAACAATCACATAAATCAAAAATTCCTCAAATGTATGAGTAAAACATTTGTCTATATATTTCCTGTCCCACAAATATTAAATTAATCATCATCCTGATTTATTGCAAATTATTTATCAAACGTCTACCTTCCCATAGCTATATATCGTTCGTTTTTCTCTATTTAATCTTAAATTTTTCATCGTGATCGTAAACACGATTTTCTTATTATTCAAAAATAGATCGATCATAAAATAAAGTCTCTATACCTCACTTATACCAGGCATAATTTATAAAATGGGGAAAACCGATAGAAGGGGGTTTATGGTGTAAAACTTGGATTTTGAATTCCTAAAGGGTACATACCTACTCAAACGATGGAAAATTAAAAATGTCTTCATCCATGAAATTTTAAATTCCCTTATATAAGAATTCCAATATAGGCAGGTACTGGACCTAATTTAAAATGCATTTGGCAACACTTTACGGAAATTACTCAATTTTTCTTTAATCCAAACTGTTAATGAAAAAGTAAACGTCTAGACTCTTAGATGTAACAATTAATTATATGAAAACTCAATCGCTTTGGCTGGTTATGTCATTCACGAATCCATTCCCACAGCGTTCTTCAAACAGACATCTAGTGCCCGCCCAACCACATCAGTAAATAACATAATTTATATATTTCATGTTAAAATACATCAAATGCCCAGTGCCATGTCATTAGACGTGAAACATCGCGTTTTCTTTTTCAAATTGAAAAACAATATTTCATAACTTGACGTATGTAGGTATTTTCATTCATTTTGCAATGAGTTCCAAATTAAAGCTAGATAATAAAATATTTTCTTTTTTGTAATTTTTAATTTTCAAGGTGATGGTGTGCCAAGCCAGATATTGTTTTCATCCACCCACGTATACTGGTATCCAAATATTTTCAGCCGCAGCGCAACCCAGTTCGAAAATTAGTCTTTTCTTCCGATGACGTGGACTTTTATGGTGCGAACTAAAAGGTGTTTTCTGGCCTCAGCAATACTTTTCTATACACAATTCAGATACAGGCGTCCACTTTGTTGGCAACAGCCCGTGAAAAATAAATTTCCTCAGACCTCAGACTTCAGCCCCCGCACATGTTTCACTTTTGTGCTAATATAATCAAGTTGAGAGACTTTTGTCAATCTGTCTTACTGATGATGTCTATCTATAATCTCGCCAACAAAACAACCAACAAGTGAATTTCTATTTCCGATCTGTTTGATTTTTGTTTTTGTTTTGCGGTACATTAATGGCAAAGCATCAGCAGACATTGCCATGAACGGAAGTCGTCGCGAGAGTATGATATGATGGAAGTGGGGATGACAATAAAAAAAAAACGTCACATTGACAATTGACTCATTTACTATACACGTGGTTCTCGAGATATTTTAAGAATGAATAAGAATTACAATTTTTGATGACAATTTTGTGGCGACTATATAAACGTGATGATTTCTCAGAGATTTGGTTTTTAAAGAAGATGCCTAATTTGAATGGAATTTTCGAAATTTTCATTGTTTTGAGATGATGATGAGGCGGAGTAGCTTAAAATAGTTTCTGTTGGTGGCGGCGACGATGGGAGACACAATTCTTAAGACCGTATATGGCAATGAATTGGTTAAGAGGGATTTAAAAATAGATAGCCATGCTTTATCTGATTGATTCACTTTTTCATTTTTGAATTGTAAATATAGACAGGTTTTAAGATGTTTTCAAAATGAGATGATTTTATGATATATTTTTAAGTATGGTGAAAATAGATGAATGAAGAGTGGTATGCGGTAGTCGTATTAAACAATTAGTTTCGAAAACTTTATTATTCAAGGGCAATACTTATTTTTTAATTCGTGAGGGCTTAAATCTAAAAACTATAATTGGAAAAACTTATATTCTGAAAGTTTTTAAATTTACTTAGAAAGAAGGTTAAATTGATGGTTTAAAAATATAAAAAAATCTTAATAAATAGTTTTTCGACGTAGACAATGGTCATTGACCCATTGCATTGTTAGATAAAAACGCTCCTAAGCAGCAACCATTTTGAGTATATATACAGTCAACCGGAATACTTTGGGACCGAGTTCATGCCGAATAGTCGAAAATTTCGGTTAAAAGAATAAATTACTTTCTCCCTACAAAATCGTATTTATAGAACAAATAGATATAGCATAATATATTTTTTATTTATTTATACATATTTATGAATTTCATTGAAATAACTTAAATAAAAAATACAAATTAAATTCATAAAAATATTCACTGAGCTAAATAGTTGGGACAGTAATTTTTATCAATTTTCGTCCAATAAACTAGTTTTTTTGGGCCAATAAAAAGCGGTTTATTGGACCAATAAACGTTTATTGTCACAACCAAAAGTTTATTGCTAGTGTTGATTAATTTATTATTCTTTTACAAAATTTATTTATTTATTAATTTAAATTAATTTAAATTTTTTAAATTATTTCGTTGATTCAAGCAAACCTATTTCTTGAGCCAATGAAATAATTTATTAAATTGGAAAAATTTGCATTCCAGCTTCCTTTTACTATATACCAACTGTTGCTTATATTATCTAGTAACTCTTCTAAAAATATCAAAGTAAAAAAACAATTCAATTTAAAAGTTCCAGCAACCTCAACTCCAAAATACGTTTCGCACAATTACGACAGTTGGGCTTATTAGTAAGATGCTGTCGTACCCTTCTTAGACGCAAATTATGATCGATGCTTACCGACTTTTATTAAAGTTACAAATTGAATATACTGTGAATTTTATAAGATTTGATTATAATTTGAAGAAAAAGAAACGCATTTGATTTACCCTTAAAAATATTTTATTGGGACAGAAAATAGTTTATTGGACAAATCAATGATAAAATCAATTAAAATTATTGGTATATTTAGTAACTTGTTTATTGCGCCAATATCAAAGTAAAAAAGTAGTTTTATAAAAAAACTTGTTTGAAGAAATGTATGCGTTTATTGTGTAATAATAGTGTGAGCTCCGGGGCTCATGGTTGAGATGTGTAAACATACGTAACGTCACGTAACGATACGTTAGGTTTTTTTTACACATCAAAAAAGTTTATTAATACTAACAACCGGTTATTAATTTTAAAATTTTAATTTTCAATAAACGGAGTTTAACTGAGCCAATAAAGCGTTACTTGAGTAGAAATTTTTAAAACAATATCACCACAAAATTTATTGAGACAATGAAAAAACACTTAAGAAACGGTGTTTATTGATATCACAAACGATTTTTTTTCAGTGTTGGTAGACCATTTTGTCCAAGCTCTTTTAAATAGATAAACACATTTTTAATTTTAATTTAAAATTAAACACTAGATATTATGGATTCTATTATATCCACGAAATACGGCTGAACGATGGCTGCGGAATCTTAGCACGTCATAATATTATGTGGAATATTAAAAAAAAGGGACATCTAAAAAGTCAGTACCTATAATAATTGGTTAAAAAAGAAATTTTCAGAAATTTTTCATATATATGTATATAAAATTGTTAATCAACGGTTAAAATTTGTCAAGCTCATTGAAGATTTTTAAAAACTTACTCGTAAAAAAAAGTAAATCATTTTAAATTTCTACAAAATTGCCATAAAATGTCAAGTTGTTTCAGTAATTGGTCAGCTTTTTTTTAAATCATTTTAAAAAATTTTTTTTAAAGCATTTTGAATGTTTTTTTAAATTGTTTACACCTCGTTTCTGAAAAAAAAAACAAGTATGTCATTTGATAGACCACTAAATAAAGGCCTGCTAGTAAAAAAGTGAAATAAGACCCCCAAATTTTACATACAAAACGATAAGGAAAATTCTCAAATTTTGTTATTTAATTTTTATTTTACCATATATTTTGGTGATTAATTTCATTTTAAATTGGGGTATTATTTAATATTTGAAAAAAAAAATATAAATATTTTCAAAACAAGTTGGGCTCTTTATTTCATTTATTTTTTTTTTTTTATTTCGTTATTGCAGGGGGCATAATTTCATTATGAAAAAAGCCCCAATTTTAGGGTTCTATTGTATTTCAACTTTTGTGGTCATATTTCTTGGGGCCAAATTTGGTAGATCCAGCTATAGTTTTAGTTATTGATGAGAAATATTTTTTTTCATAAATATGTAATTTTTTATAAGTTTTTTTTTGAGATGGTAAACAATTTGAGCATCTTATTTAGTTGAATAAAAAAAAAACAGTATAACATTTTAAATGTTACCAAACCCCCATGAAGGGCCAACTAGTTTCAGTCATGGATTTTGAAATGATTTTTTATTTTTATTTAATTTTTTTATTTTTCAAAGTCGAATAGAAATTATTAGCAACATTTAAAAAACAAAAAGATTCGTATAATTGAAGTCTTTATATCCAAAAAAACGAACAAACTAAATTTGACAAAATTAACTTACACAACTGTTTTCAAAAAATTCAACAATATAATTAAAATCGCATTTTAATAGTTTTTAAAAATCATAAATATATTTTTTTTTAATTTTCCTACCCAATTTTAGTACCTATCGCTATAAAGAAGCTTCCAAATCACTGAATCTAAATATCAATATCTAGTAACTCCAACATGATTCCTTTTGTCTCTATCAACCAGTTTTAAAACCTCTTAAGTCTATATTGGCGTTTAAATGTCCATTTAAAAACTCGTATGTCTGTCTTATGAGGTAAAAAAAAAACCTTCACAGTATCCTTTTTTTATTTTTTAAAACGGTTTTTTGCGCCTCCTGGAAAATTTACCATTTCGACTTACGAGATTTTGAAAGAAAGCCGACGATATACGAAAATTGGTTTGAGAAAGTTCGAAATAATAAAAAAAATTTACCCGATTTGCCATTCCAGCATAGTTGAGGTACATTATAAATGAAAAAAGCATTTACATATGTATTTTAAAACTTTGAATAAATTCTTTTTAAATTTGCCCTTCTTCACATACAAATCTGGAAAGCCTACGAACAGGGTTGGCCAAATTAACTACACTACATTTTCTACATCATTAACTACGCGTAGTTAATTTAATAAACTACACGTCTTATTTTCTACAAATTGTTACGTTTTCATATACATACAAAGTAAATTTAGAGAAATAATAAAATTTCAATACAAATTTGAACATTTTAACTCAAATTGAAGCTTCAAAGTTACAACTGACAGATCATTTGATATTTGAAACTATGTTTGCTACAATTTGTTTCACTAACTTCATTTAACATAACATTTAACTACATAAACTACGTAGCAAATGTGAACAATGTAGTGGCCATCCCTGCCTACGAACACTTCTCCTTTTTTTGGTGTCCGTTTTATCATCTTCTTCGTATTCTGTTTCCTCAGACCAGTAAGAACATTGCATGAACGCAATAGGCGTTTTTCTTTTTTTAGTTCTGAGCAGAGCCTGAGCTTCAAATTTGTGTTTCTTTTTTCTTTCTGAACATGTTCTGAGCTTGTTCAAAGCGCGCTCTATGAACTCAGAATAAAATAACTGAGCAGACCGAGTTGAATGCTGAACACAAGCATTTGACAGGTGAAATTGAAAAAAAGCTAAGTGTTCAGGTGTGTTTCAAAAAAAGTTCAGAGGATGTTCAGAGCATGCTCGATATGTTCGGACTCTGTTCAGAACTCTATTCTGATCTAAAAAAGAAAAACGCCTAATAATTTTGTCTATTCCCCTGACGTTTCGCCCTCTTTCTCTACTCGGCGTTACACTTTTTTGAAATTCTGTTGATTTTTTCACATTGTTAGTAGGTATGTCTCCGCTTAAACATTTCTAATGTTAAAAAAGGAATGAGAGGTACATACATACCTTTAATTATGGTTTTAAAAAAATATTATTTCAATCAAAAGATAGAACGATAGCATTTTGTACTAATGTTGTGGAAAAATTCAAAGTTTTGTCGGTAAATTTAGAATTTTCCAATTTCGGATCTTCAGTTCAGTAAAATATTTAAAATTAGCAAAAGTTCACATTTCTTTCGAAAATGTATACATTTTTTTGTATGTGTGTAGGTAAAATGTGTTTTTTTTTAAGGCAGATAACTTCAAATTTGTAGTAGCCTCTGGCGTTATGGTTAGTGCGTCCGACTGTTACGCTAAAAGTCTTGGGTTCGATTCTCAGCCTTTGCCACCTTCAACCGCAGGTTCTGCCACTTGCGAGGAATTGACAAATCCTCCAAGAGGAGATTAAGTGTCCCAAATTTGGTCCACCCTTAACCTTTTTTTTATTAAAACGACAAATTTAACTCGAATTCATATATTTTGTATTTAATAGTTTAAAACATCAAAAGGAACTTAATAAAAATCTATTCACAAAAAATTAAAAAACTTCATTACGAATTAAAAAAAAAAAAGTGCTGCTAATATAGCCCATTTTGTTTCAAAAATGGACCACCCTGGAAACAATGCTTTTCAAATGTCTTGTCAGTCTGATTAGTGCAAAATTCACATATAAAATACTGCTTCTCATTACCCGAGGAGACTTGAAGCCATGATTTGATTCTTTAAAAATACCAAATATGTACCAAATATGGCCCACTGGTCCAAATTGGAATGGGCCATTTTATCAACACTCTCAGTTTTTCACTTTTTTTAATTTTTCACATACTCAATTAACTTGAATCAAAATTTTAATTTCTCATTTTTGATAACATAAAATATAACACCACGTATATTTCGAAAATAATTATTTAATTTCGGCAAATTTTAATTTAAGAATCCTTAAGTAAACTTACCCAAAAATTACATTGAAAACGAATAAAAGTTATAAAATGTTCTATCTTACCCCGCTGATAAGCTATTGCCACCGACAAACAACGAAGCAAAACCGTTTTGAATGTATTTGATTTGAACTGGCAGTTGAGTGCTTACTTTATTTCATTCAGGAAATATTGCGGTGGGCCATAATACCAACGTGAGTCACATTTGCCGCACTTACTCTATATCTATATAATGTCATTAAAAAGTGCTTCTGACCTTAGCCTTTCGGATTCGGCAGGAAGTTGTAGGTCCCTCTATTCCGGCCAATAACACGCACTCAAAAATGGTTGGGAATTGTTAGTCATAAGGTCCTGATTCTACGCGAGCTGTTATGCCACCGAGTTTATTTTTATTTGACTTTAAATTGAAAACCTATTTTCCATGTTACGTCAATTTAACAGTTCTCTGTTCTTTTGTGTTTGGTTTGGAAATTCATCATGAATAAACTCACGCCCGAAGCAACGTAATAATAAACAGAATCGCCGCATCGGGAGCGATATAATAATCCACAAGCAACTGTCGAAACATTATTTCAAGGTTTGTCAATAACAAAATCTTGAAGTTCAATGTAAAGGTCCAATACACGAAATTATGCATTCATCGAATTCATCGCATTCTGCGTCTCAATCAGTTTTGTCATGTTACCTCCATAGTCTGCGTTTAAAAGCTTCAAATTCGAAAATTTCATATCAAACATAGCCCTGATGCATTTTAATTTCTTATTTAATTTAAATATATCTCAAAAAGAATTAATTCAAATGAAAGTTTTCGAATTCAAAATAAGAACGATTAAATTTAAAAACACTAAAATCTCTCTACTTACCGTTTTCATTTCGCCATCTAGCACTTACTAGATGAAACACTGTATTCCTTTCTAGTGCCATTGTGAGGACATAGATGTCGCATAAATCATATTGAAGTTGTTTCTTCTCTTTCCGTTAAGTTTCAAAATAAGCATTTACAAACATTTTCAGTTTATTCGTAAATGAGATTTTGATGTCCACATTAAAAATCCTGGGCTATTTTATCTGTGCGACCTTACAATAAAATTAAATCACCATTTTGTCAATCTCGATTGAAGGTCTATTAAAATTATAATTTAATTTTTGTATTCAACGTGCAGAGCGCAAACCAATATACATTTTTTGTTCACATTCATATTTATAGCAAAGGGTAGATAGGAATCTTTTTTTATATAAGTAGAGCAAAGAGAGAAGGACTAATGATAGCCTATATATTGTTGAATGAACATCACAACTATATTATTGCAACCCTTATTTCTAGAGCCATCCATTAAGGCACATTATTCTCACTTAAAATACCTAAAAGTGAAATAAACCTCTCTTTGTAAAACAAGGGTGCAATAAGTGAATGCACATCATCAGTGATGTTTTAAAGAGTACCTATACCTACCTATCAAGTGTGTATAAGGACGATTCATCTATAGGAGGTATAAAGGTATTCAATAGTTTACCTATTGTTCATATGTGTACACATTATATACATGTAGGTATACTTATTAATTTGTAGATTTTGTGCATTGATAAACCGTTAATTACTAAGACTAGTTGTATTGAAAAGTAAAAGGAATGTAAATCTTATCGATGATGGAAATGTTGTCCTTGCAGCATTTACCGTATAATGGAATTTAATTATATGCCTTGTTGTTGGTTAAATTGAAATGAAGGTGTATATAATGCAACTATGTACTTGGGAATGGAAAAAAGAGCGAACATTTAAATTACTGGCATTTAGTTATTGTGTGGTTGGTTTAAGAGGTTATAACTATTTTGTGGGCATATTTGTGGTAGGTGGATATTATTGTTAAGCGATTGTACCTACACCTACGGCATTTTGTTTTTATTGCTTTTAATTGTGTATCCCAGAATTTAATGATATTTAATTTGAATTTTCAACACCTGACCAATTAATTAAAGTGATAAGATGAAATTCTTGGATTAGAATTGGTAAAGAAAAAAAAGGGAGCCATACATAAGAAGCTGAAAAGTGACATGTGCGCAGAATGAAAAAAGACAGGTTTCGTGCATTAAGGAACGAAATTAAGTAGGTACGTGCTTTTTTTTCTGTGTAATGTAAGTTGGAAGTCTTTTAAATCATTAAGCCTAGTGCAAATTTTATCGTATATTTTGTAAAAATTGGAATATGAATGAATTTCTGTCCAAGAAAATTTTTTGTGATTTTTTTCTTGCAAGGTTTTCACCCCTATAATCTGCATATTTCTACAAGTTATGTAATTTACTATCCAAAAATACAGAAATGGACCTTATAAAAATTGAAAAATAGTACTCCATCATGTCCTTTGTCCGCTTATGAGAGATCCAAACATATATTGCGGTTATTAAATTTGGTGTCCGCCTCCGGTTAGTAGAGAGTCCACTTATGGGAGAGTTATTATTATGAAAAATTATGAATTTATAATTCTGTTCTTTGATATCTGTCCGGTTTGCAGAGAGTTACATTGTATACAGATATTTGAATGTGCAGAATTTTGAAGTACTGGATTTTGCTCATACATTATTTTCAAAATAAAAACTAAAACAGAACTTTGGACACATGATATGCAAAATTTTGAAATCCTGAATTCTGATCCGCCTCTATTTTTGCCCAAATCTAATGAAATAACGCCCAAATAATAATAAAACTCAATATGAACTAACATTTAGGTACAATATGGATTTTTGAAAATTAAAACGGAAAATTAAACAGTGAGATATGTATGGGTGGGCATGCAACCCCCTTGCTTGGGCACATTATAGGATTTGGTAGGTGCGAGACTGGGTGTATGCAATTTCTTTAAATCTAGCTTCTTTAAATGCAAAAGAGACTTTGTATATACTCACCCTCGCACTTACCCCAAATCCTATAATTTGCCCAAGCAGGTGGTTGCAAGGGGGCAGCATGCCCCCCATACATACCTTACTGTTTATGCACCGCGATTTTGTCTAAGATTATCTTATCATTGAAATTTCACTTTCAAAATAATATAAATATATACCTATCGCCTAAAATTTAGGAAAGAACGCTCAAATCAAATTTTTTTTTTTGGAAATATCGCCCAAAATTGAGGAAATAACGCCAAAATTTTACAAAAACAATTTACATTAAAAATATTTGGGCGATATTTCCAACTTAAGATTTGGAATATTATAAATTTGGGCGATATTTCCAATTTGTTTTATTGGCGTTCTTTCTTAAATTTTTGGCTATATTTCCAAAGTGAAATTTCAATGATAAGATAATCTTAAACAAAATCGCAGCGCACAAACAGTGAGGTTCCAAATCGATTTGGGTGTTATATTTCCTTGGGCGTTATTGCCTAACGCCTATCAATTTATAGAGTTTTTTTTGATTTCATAATGATTTTTGAAAGGCTGTTACTCGTGAAATGTAGTCGCATTGAGAAAAAATAAAATGAATTTTTAAACTTGGCGATGTCATTTTTTTTTAAATTTAAAGATAAAAAACATTTATAAAAAAATAAATTAAAAATTTTAGAATTTGTTCTTGGACTTAAAGAAATTTTGCTTGGATTAGCTATATTTGCAAAATTATTTAGATGAATTCTTTAGGTTCTGCAAGTTTTTTTTTTGTTTGGTTTTTGATGAAAAGTTGCATTTTGCATTTGATAATCGATAGCTCAAAAACTCTGATAATCTTTGAAATTTGAATATTTTAAGTGATTTAGGAAATAGGAATCATTATTACTGAGGTTGTTTTCTCTATATAGAATCGAAAATACGCATGTTATTGGGGAAGAATTTTCTCTGAGCATCAAAAATATGTTTTTTTCCTGAATTTGTACTAGGACATTACATATTTATTTTCTTAAACTTCAAATATTCTATTTCTAGATTATCTCAGAATAGTTTTAAATGTTAAAAGTGAAAAATCGTAGCATCAATGACTTAGCAAAATATAAAAGTTCCCTCGGGCAGCAACGTGTCTGTGACGTTGGCATATCAATTTTCACCTAGACTATAACAACAGGAATTTGCAGTTTTTTTTGCATTTTTGTTTGCATTTCTATAACTCATGATTTTGCTGTTCATCTACTGCTAACTTCACTGTGAAGTTGACAAAATATTTTTTCAACAACCAAACAAAGCTTAGTTTGAAATAGGGCACCAATTTGCAGTTCTAGAAAAAAATTATAAAAAAAATTTGCCCCTCGCAGTAAGCGCTTCAACCAATATTGACAAAAAAAATTGAGTCGATACTCAAAATGTTCAGTTTAAAATTCCGAAAATTTTGTTGTATCACAGATTAAACATTCTATATTTATAGCTTTTAAAAAAAAGGTAGAGAGCGAAGAAGTTCCAAATAATCACCAAATAATCACCTACAAAAATTAATCAAATCCAATAAATAACTGTCTTATGAAAAATAAGATCGACTAAGCTCGGTTATGAACTAAAAAAAAAGCCCTATTTTATGCGTCCTCATTCTTATATTCAGGTTCTAATGACAAATGAAATATTTATGCTAAGTTTCATCAAAATCATGCATCATATAAAATATTATTCGTATAATTCTTACATGTGGTACCTACTACCTACACCACAACAGCGAGAAAAATTCCTGAACAAACTGAATACTTTAAAAGTAAAAGTTAACATGTATGAAATACATAGGTACCGTATTTGAAAAGTTTTGATTTGAAAGTTTAGGTTTTCGCTTCGTTTTCAACTTATAAAGGTTTGTATGATTTTTATTTTTTTTTCTAACTTTGTCAAACTACAACCGATTTTTGAAATTTTTTTTATTAAAAAAAAAAATCAGTTAGAAATTTGTATCTACCATACAACATTTTTCAGTGTGGATAACGGTTTTCCCGCAATTTAATATCAAACAGATTTTTCAGTATTTTTAGGTTGTTTTTTTTTTGCTTTGATATGATTTTTTTTTTCACAAAAACACGTTATTGAGTATATTTTTTTTTAATTATAAAAGCCCAATATGTGTTCTTAAAAAAACTTAACACTTTTCTACCAAAAATACAATTTTAAAATTATATAAAAAAATAAAAAAACAAAAAATTAAGGAATAAAAACGAATACAAAAACTACGCTGAGTGTTAATTGTTAAAGCCTAGTACGCTGCTGATGCGAAACGAAAAATCCCATACAAAAATGACACAACGAAATCACAAACGGAAAATTTCGTTCTGCTTTTCGTTTTGCAGTACGCTGTTCGAAGAGCGAAATTTATAATTGTAGCAGATTATTTGGAGAAGTCTCTGCTCCTTTTTCGAACTGAATTATTTATACAGACTATTTATTGTGTGCGGAAAAATGACATTTGAGTTTTATTTGTGTTTTTTTTTTGTTTCTCATTTTCTTACATCATGGGTTTCTCAGATTTTTTGCGTTTGCGTTTATGTTTGATTTTGTTTTTGGAATTAGTGAAACTCTCCAAGGATATTTTCCGTTGTGTTTTCGCAAGCGTTTCGTTGTTTTTTTTGGAGATCACAGGAAATTTTCGTTTCGCATCAGCAGCGTACTAGGCTTTAAAGCCCTTCCACACTATCTCACTGAGTATTAATACAAAGTGGAAAAGAATTCCATGCTACTGCCAAGTTTGTGAGAAAGAAATTTCTTTTCATTTTTTGACCACACACAACAGTTTAATTTAACCTCAATAAAAATGTGATGAAATGTGTGACAGAATTAGAACCATTTCTAAAAATTCTCATGTATTAACACAATGTCAAATCGTGTAGGCTGGGAATATCATATTATGTTTCCACACTATTATACATGATTTGTTTCACACTTTTTTGACATGTATTAATACTCAGTGGTATAGTGTGGAAGGGCTTTTAGAAAGAGTAAAGTAAGAGTAAGACCATTAGAAATCTATGGCTAATGGCTACGTAATTTATTTCGAAGAATCTGGCTTCTTCTTCGCTTCTTCTTTTTCTCTTTCTCTTTCTTCATAAGCTGAACGTTAAAATTTCACTTAATGTCCACAAAAATTGGCGTTTTAATACGCAATATATAGTCCAGTTCATCTTACATATAGATTTAATTACGGATATGTAGTGTGAACTATATCCAAACAATCTTTAGAGATTCAAAATGTTTCTCCTCTTAATCAAAGCGTTGGTTTTTAAATCACGGCGTTAATTTTTCTTTTCAAAGTTTTTGTATCAAAAGACAATTGGAACTAAACTCATAAATTAAATTAAAAGCAAACACTTTAAAATTGACTGTTGGAATTTTCAATTCAATGGCTTTTATAACATTTGAACGTCAAATTAAAATGAACGTTTTAAAATTAAATGTAATATTCTTTGATATCTCTTCCACAAAAAATAACTATAATAACTATAATGGCAAAGCCTATAACGAGATGATATTGAAATTTTTAGATTTTAACGACACCGATACGAAACTTAAAAAAAATTTGAAAAATTCATGTTATATCGTCTCGTGTCCAACTCTTTATCTTTGGAACAGGGTTGCAAAGGCTTAAGATCTTTTTTAGCTTAAGCCCTTGTTCAATTCACAAGTCAGTACTGGACTCGTAAATTGAAAAAAATTTAATTCATAAGCTAGTTGGGATTTGTGAATTGAAAATTATTCAATTCATAAACTATTTGAAATTTGTGATTTGATATAAATTCAATTCATAAGCTAGCTTTGAAAATTTTCCATTAATAAGCTAGCTTAAGCTTGCTTCATAAGCTAGCTCAGTTGAAAATTTTACTACTCATAATCACCCATTAGCTTATAAATTGAAGTTTTTTCAATTCACAAATCCCAACTAGCTTATGAATTAATTTTTTTTCAATTCACAAATCGCAATTAGCTTATGATTTAAACGTTTTTCAATTCACAAAATCCAAAAAGATTGTGAATTTTTTAAAAACACAACCCTGCTTTGGAATAATAATTAATAAGTTACTATTGACTTATAAGGGCCAGTTTCACAGTACACACTTAACAAAATAAGTGGCACTTAATTTTCCCATTTTTTCATTTTAGCCGCAGTTTTAATACCTGAGTAAGTGGAACTTAAGTGGCCAACATGGGAGACTTAAGTGTCACTTATTCCGAAAAGTTTACACTGCGTAATTGGGAATTAGTTTTCCATATTTGTTACTTAAGTGACACTAACTTCACTGTGAAACTGGCCCTAAAGCTATATTTGATATAATTACAATATTCCAATAATAATTTAAACATTTTTCAGTAACTAAACTAAAACAAAAAATTTATCCAAAAACTGATTTGTGAAATATACAACTTAAATTTAATTAACTCTGAATTGGATAACTTTTGTGGTAGGACGCGCTGTGAAAACTTATTTATGTATATGTGCTTGTTGTTTTGTTACTGCTTTTAGTCAAACAAATGTAACCACATTCACCAGTGGCCAATCATTATTCTAAAAAAACATTTTTGAAAGCCCTTTTCAGATTTGAATACATCTTCACTAACACTCATGCCATATAGCTATACCTATACTCAGAATCAACCCTTGATATATCTACATTGAATGTGTAGTAGGTATACAAACATATTCACCCCCCAAAAAAAGCAAACCCAACAACAATAATAGTGTAAAAGTTAACCTCTTATTCGATCAGGGTAAGGAAGCAAAGGGTCCCATCATCAAAAGTTAAATACAAACCAACCAAACATCGGATGCGGATGCCTTCTACAACTATACAACCTGCCTGTCCTTCGAAATGTTACCGAAGCAATAAAATGGTAATTAATGTTTGCACAAACCAATCAATCAGAAATTTACAGACGAAGTATTTCGATTAATCGGTTTGAGGATGAGCAACGAGCTGAAGGTACAAGGAGAGAGTGGTTGGTGGTGGTGGTGGTGGTGGTGGTGATGGTCTCGGGTCCTTCATTGCTATACAAAGCGAAATATGGGGTTGTGGTGGTGGGCAACATCGCAACTATATACATCCTCTTGGCTTACACCAACACCAATCCATTCCTATACCCACATAACATACCTACTCACATTCAATTGGATACATGTTGGAAGTTTTGTTTGATGCCCGGGCCGGGTCGGTGAGGCTCTGAACTCGAACTCTGCATGAAATGATGATGATGGGCAAAGCAAAGAGGCCGGAAATGCCAATAAAAACGGAAAATTCATTAGGCAGGATGATGGTTGATGATGGCTTGAATGGGTTCGCTCGTTTGTGCGTATTGATTTATGGAACTTTCTGATTCGGTCAAGTTTTCTGCAGTGTATACTCGTACCTGCTGTATAGCTGCAGAGCAGCTCTTTGAGCGAAGAGTAATACAAATACATACCTGTCCATCCGTTTAGCGGAACAAAAAAAAAGTTAGCAAACCATTTGGTAATAAACGATCTGTTTAATTAATTTTTTTTTCCTGTTTTACTTTGAGATTTGAGTGTAAATATAGGCAAACTTAAGAGTATAGGTATGTATACATTATACACGTGCATAGGTTTGAATGATTCGATCAATTGAACTTAATTAAATTCCGTTTTTTATTTGCATAAAAATGATTTTTGTTTGTATCGCATGTGCGAGCTATAGAAGAGATTTGTTGATTTTTCAAGGGTGTATCATTTATATACCCTTTATATGATTTTTTTTTTGTTAACTTAATAATAGTGGACGAATTATTTTCATTTATTAAGAATTCGAGAAATTTTCCTGGGAATATACGGTTTTATCGATGGTCATAAGTTTAGACAAAATTCGCCAGTAATGGGGATAATGTTTTTATCAGAGGAGGATATAATATTACAGTAGACGCTCGATATAGTGAATCTCGGTAGAGTGAATTATCAAAAAAATTATCAAACTAATTTTTACCTGGAGTTGTGAAATGTATCGGTTTTTATTAATAAAAAACAATTTTTTTTAATGTTATGAAATGTTTGGTTTTTTTTTACAAAATTGAAATTGTTGTACGCTTAAATAAAAATAAAATAATAAATAAAATAAAATAAAAATATTTAATTTACCTCGTAAATTCAATACCTCGTAACCCAGAAAAGTTCACTTTTTAGGTAATGATGCACTTTTATTGTAAACAACTTTCCGGATCTATAATTAAAAATACCTTGGTAGCCTAAGAACGATAGTTTCAAAGATAAACGCATAAATAACAGGTCAATGTTACTGGTCCTCAATACTTTTATAAAAAAGAGTGTGCGTACTTATGTACACGCGCTAGAAGTAAAACTTCTTTCACGACAACAGGGCAAGTATTTTTCAAGTCCTACCACTCAGAGCACCCGATTTGAAACTCAGAACCGTTGCAAAATCGTGACGCTGAATTTTGTAATTCGTGACGGGAATTTGTATGTCGGTTTGACATGTCACTGACAGCTCCATAGAACAATTTTTTACCCCCATGCCGCAAAAGAAGTTTTACTTCAAAAAGTTTTTTGTTTCTCCTGAAAAATTAACTTTTCTGGGTTACAAGGTATTCGATCTACAGCGAAGATATGGTTTTGAGGAAGCTTGGTCTAAGTTCGAGTATCAGCTGGGCAAAAAGTTTTTTCAATGAAAATTTAAAATTAAATGTACCAAGCCTGGGCAGTTGTGAAATAGCTATAACTCCAGCCTATAGAAACTTGCTGATAGCTGGACCTAAGTATTGTTGTTTCGTTCAAACCTTCAATAATAAATATGTAATTGTGTTTAAAAACAGGTAATTTTATTAATTTCAAAAATAAGTAAATTTATTATTCTTTTTTAAGAAAAAAGCCACGTCTGTTCGCTCCTCGTTAAATTCCAGAATAAGGGGCCAGTTATAGATTTCATTGAAACTTATTATTGAAACACAAATAAGTGGGATGGTGGAATTTTTTTTTTGACATTTTGGTCATAGCAATCATTGAATCTTGGCTGTCATCGAAAATTTCTATCAAAAGATAAAGTAATAACATTAATTTTATGGTAAGAGTTGATCATTAAATGAATTAATGACAGATGAGAACAAAAAGAAAAAAACGAACACATTTCATTGGCCGCGTTCAGGTTGCACTAGGATAGCCTATCTAAGATACTCGAGTATCCAGTACGTTTCTGAACGCAAATCAGCTGTTCTTGACATTTCTCATAGGATAGATGAGTATCCCAGAATTTTCAGGATAGCTTGAGATTTATTTTTCGCCAACAGCTGCTTTGTCATTCAGCTGTGATTTTACAAGGGATTACAACAACACAAATCTATTCAGATCGCTTTGGATACAAACCTGAACGCGGCCATTGAAACGATTGTGTTCCACTTTTCTGAAACGAAAATCAGCGTTCATTGATAACCCGATTACGTTCATTGAAATAATAAAATTGATTTAATTAGAAAATATGTGAAGTAAATGAAATATTTTTTTGATACAAAAACATTGTAAGTAATAAGCTTCACTTTGGTAACAAAATTTGTTTAAATATGCCTGTTTGGTAACTTTTTTTTCTACAAATTTCCCCAAACTGATTTTTTTTTTCTATGGGTTTTGACAGCAAGTTGTGAAAATTTGTGCAAATTCGCAAGAAATTTCACAATACCAAACAGACCAAATGTCTCAAAATCGAAAGAAAAAAAATTCAATGATCGTTTTCAAGGAAAGCTATAACTGGACCCTAATGGGATGAACCGTTTTATGTATCACCCCCTCCCCTCAGCGCCAGTGCTGTCAACGACCACCAAGCTTCTCCTTCTATTTCATTACATGTGCGTTCTTTTTCAGCGTGAACACTTTCAAATATTTGGATAATTTTTTGACGTGTCCAAAAAGATTTATATTTCAAGCCATTTGTACGGTAAGTTGTTGAAAACGAAAAAAAAACACATATTGGTAGCTGACCGCGTAGGGTTATTAAAAATGGAGCGTTACACGAAAGAATAACGCGATTTCATTTCATTGTTAAGCCTAGTTCCTACGCTGCTGATGCGAAACGAAAATTTCCTGTGATCTCCATACAGACAACGAAACGCTTGCGAAAACACAACGGAAAATATCTTTGGAGAGTGTCACTAATTCCAAAAACAAAATCAAACATAAACGCAAAAAATCTGAGAAACGGCCATGATGTAAAAAAAGATAAACAAAAAAAAAAACACAAATAAAACTCAAATGTCATTTTTCCGCACACAATAAATAGTCTGTACAATTAATTCAGTGCGAAAAAGGAGCGGAGACTTCTCCAAATAATCTGTTACAATTATAAATTTCGCTCTTCGAACAGCGTACTGCAAAACGAAAAGCAGAATGAAATTTTCCGTTTATGATTTCGTTGTGTCATTTTTGTATGGGATTTTTCGTTTCGCATCAGCGCGTACTAGGCTTTAAGCAAAGGTTTGAAAAAATAATGAAGGTTTAGCGTTGATTTTTCGAAAAAAATCATTTCATCATGATGGCTTCGTTATAATCTTCATAACTGTCGCATTTAAAAAACTATGTTTTCTATCAATATATAACTTCTTGGGTGAATTTTGGGATACGCTTTATTTTATTCTGATGGAATTTCTGGACACTTTTAGAAAATTTTCTCTGATTGACAGAGATTTCTAAAAAAAAATTTATTTTAAATACATTTTTAAATTAGCCAGGTCACGTTTCTGAGATATCATTGTCAGCTTTACTGAGGAGAAACCTGAAAAAGATTTCTCCTTTAGAAGTCAAAAGCACACTCCATCTCTTTTTATAAATTCATCAACTGTGATAAAAAAAATAATAAAACAAGCGAATCCAAAAAAATATCATTCTCAGATTTTTGACAGCAAAAGTGAGGAATCCCATTGAGGAATTACGTTCACATTTCTGAGATTGCTGAGATCTCTGAGATCAAACGAAAAACGTCAAATTCGTTCCGCAATTTTCAAGTCATAGTGCCTGTTTACATATTAATTTTACTGAAAGCGTGTCATGATCATCATAATAGGTGTGTTCCCTTACTTTGATGTAATCATTCTGTAAACGTATAGTTAAGTCACGTTTATAGAATGTTCGTTGGCACGTTGATGATTGTGTCTAAATATGCGTGTTTGATAATTTACTTTTATTTTAAATTTTTTTTACAAAACTTATTTTTTTCCTATGAGTTTTGACAGCAAGTTGTGAAAATGTGTGTAAATTTGCAAGAAATATCACGTTACCAAACAGACCAAATACGTTTAATTTTCTATACCAGAAGTTCATTCGGAAGAAAAACTGCTGGGGAATTTTTTAGAGATGTCATATTACATGGACATCGAATCCATTTTAAGATGACATTTGACAGTTTTATAGTTTAAGAGACAGTACTGTCTATATAAAAAAGAGTTCAAGATTTCAAACCACCGATTTTGATTGGTGGATTAACCATGAGGTGCAACTCTGTTTGAAACACTTAGGGCCAGTTGTACAAATATTTAAACCGTGGTTCAGCAATTTTTATCCACCGATTTCGGCGGATTAATTGAGTTTCAATTCAGTGCTTTACTGTTCAAGTGTGTGATAGTAACCAATTACATACTTGAACTAGCGTTGAACGTTAGTTAGGGCCAGTTGTACAATAGTGGTTCAGCCTCGGTTCAAGATTTTAATTCACCGATTTCGGCGGATTAACTAACGTTCAAATCTGGTTCAAGTATGTAATTGGTTATTATAACACACTTGAACAGTAATCCACTTTTGAAACTCAATTAACCCGCCGAAATCGATGGATAAAAATTGCTGACCCACGGTTTAAATATTTGTACAATTGGCCCTTAATCCGCCGAAATCGGTGAGTTAAAATCTTGAACCGAGGCTGAACCTACAACTGGCCCTTAATGAACTATTATCTCATATTTAAATCCTGCACCACGTTTTATAATCAATTAATTCATTGAAATTGATGGATTAAAATATCTGTTTTTAAAACCGACACTATTTTTTATATTTCTCAAAGCTCCATTGACATTGTAGCATTTATTCAGAATTCAATTCAAATATTCATTTATAGCAAGTTTTTTCATTATGTAAATTTACAATAGTTTTTATGAATTTTTCAGCATTGGCTTAGATGTCAGTTCGACTGTTAACTTTAAAATATTTAATATAATTGAACTAGTTAATGGTATACAAAATAAAACAAATGATTTTATACATAGTATATGTATTCGAATTATACATATCACCCTAGTATTACAATACGGTTGTATAACTCAAAATTCGGCTTTTTTCAGAATCGACGAAAAAATGATTATTAACTTATGAATATTCCGACATTATAACCATTATATAGCAGGGTTGCGAGTTTGTGAATTAAAAAAAAATATTAAGTCATATAGGCTTGTAGGTGCAGGTTTTTGAATTAAAAAATTTTATTTTACAAGCTAGTGAGTTATGAATTGAAAATTTTTCTAAGATAGCTTAAGAATTTAAAATTTGCCCACTCATAAATGAGGCGCTCAGAGCCAAAACGGCCTAACCCACATTTTCAAACAAAACTAACTGAATGCGCAGATCGAACCACAAAACAATCCTTATATTATAAAAAAAAAACGAAGTCCAATTAAGAATGGGGTTGTTTTTATTGCGAAAAAATGTTTTTACTCTTTAAAAAAACATCAAAAATGTTCGAAGATAAAATGTCGTCGCATATAATTTTCAAAAAAAAACTTTACTTTCGTTAAGCGACAAGTACATATGACCTTTTAGGCAATTAATTAACTCAAAACAGGAATAAGAAACAATTTTAATTTTACTTTTAATGAAAATTAAAAAAAAAAAAGATGTTTAAAATAAGCTTCTCTTTAAATTCATTTATCTCAGTTCGAAAATTTTGGGGTTAAGCCGTTTTGACGCTGAGCGCCTCAAATCACCCATTAGCTTATGAATTAATTTTTTTTTAATTCACAAATTACCAAGTAGTATATGAATTAATTTTTTTTAAATCATAAATCATCAACAAAATTAAATTTTTTTTTAAATCATAGGTCAGTTATTAACTTATGAATTCATTTTTTTTCCGGCGTCCCCCACTATAGTCATAGCTTAAGCTACGAAGTGATTTAAGCTTTTGCAACCCTCTTCTATAGCGGTAGCTTACGCTGACAAAATTGACAAGTTTCGCCCAATCTGTTCCATATACAGTGTTTGATTACAAGTGTCACCTGAAAGCATTTTTTTCCTTGGCAATAAGTATTTTTTTTTTTGATTGTGTCTCTTCGCCTTTTCTGTTAATTTTCTAATTAGCTTTGTTTCTCTTTTATTTTTATCAGAAAAGACACAACAAGAAATAACATACAACTAGTTGCCTATTTCGTTTTACATGTTTGCTTAAATATTTGACATTTCCCTACAAAAACAAATTTTTGATGTGTAAAAATCTATACTGGCGGTAGGGTGAAAAAAAACGTAACGTATCTTGTGATCGTGATTCTGTGATTGTGATTCACGTTACGTAACGTATGTTTACACATCTTAACCGTGAGTCCCGGCACTCACACTTTTTTAGAGTTACCGAATAATTTGGTGATCACTGAATGAGTTTCTCTTGTACATATTTAAAAAAATATTTTTCGTACAAAAGCAAACAATCATTCAAAATGTACGCAAAATTATAAACAAAGTATTTGTTAGAAACTGTGTTTTAGGTTATTGCCAAAAAGTCTCATAAGGGTCAATATTTCAAATATTAATATTATGCGGTCACTTGTTTAAAGCTTATGAAAAATATTGGGGCATATTCATAGTCACTGTTTAAGTTGTTTCTAAAGAAAATGCTGGGTTTATCCTATCTAATTTACATTGGATAAACTCCAGGCTAAGATAAACAGGGGTCTAAAAACGACTATGAATATGCGCCATTGTTTTTTTTTTTTTTAATATTTCTATCTTTCTATAAACTCCTTTGATGGGGCATTTTAAAAAATAAAAATTTACATTTATTCTGAAATTTTAACTTAAATACCAAAAATATTATTACCATGGCATGTCCCAAGCTGTACCTTCCCTCACCAAATGCATAATATTTAAAAAATAATAAATATCTTTCGGTGTCATTTTAGTATCATCACTCATCACTTTTGTGATCAAATTTGGTCATTCCCGTGTCAATTTCATGTTATAAAGATGTTATAGAAGAACAGTTAAAAATAATAAAAAAAAAGTTGGCCCGCACTGGCCTAAAATGTTGAACAATGTGTTTTGAATGAAGATTAACAAAAAAATTATTAATGTGTAGGTACATACATACATATATTTAATATTGGAAGCAGAATTTGAGAAAAGACATTTCAAATTTTTCAAGACCGTAATGGCAGAATACTGGAATACGTGGGACGACAACTCGATCGATATTTATTACTTTTTAAGTGCAATATTTATGAATAATGGTAGATATTTTCCATCCAAAATATTTTTATTTACACAAAAATTTAAATTAATACAAATGGTTGTACTCAAATTCAACTGAACATTTTTTTTTGCCAACTTTTAGTCCGACGAATACTCTTCGCTCAGAAACAACAGTTGGGCTCATCAGTTAGATTCTGTCGTTCCCTTTTCAAACGGAAGATGTGAGTCGTTGAATTCCCACATTTGGTGAACTAAAGGTTACAATTGAATTTTACTCATAATACAATAATTTTTATTTTTTTCTTCTTCTTAATGATTTTACTATTTAGTCCAGTCAATGAAGCCAAAAAAACAGTCAAATTCGGAAATAATCGCCGGGAAGCTGGATTTTGGTATATAGCTTCCTAATGGTGTTCTTAAGAAACTATCAAAAGTCCCTATCAATTTTACGGGGGGTTGAAGGCCCTTCAAAATGGTTTTTCAGGAATAACATCCCAAGACGTAAGTTGTAGAAAAAAGTGTCAAAGACTAATTTGTAGCTTGAAATATTTCCCACAAAAAAGATTAACATATTTTATTTCATACAAATAACGGGTTTTGAATTAAACCAATCAGAAGAGTTAAGGGTTTTACTTTTCTATGTACACCGAAAAAAATAAATGGTAAATACAACGAAAAATTTTGTAGATGCTGCGAAAACATTCGTTACCGTCTGAAAAATTATCCTTTTTATTTAATAATATTTCGTGCAATTCAATTTTATTAGGATTTCTGGCATTTTTTAAATGATTTGCCAAAATTTTGTCTGTAACCAATGTCCAAAAACCGTATTAGTCCACCTAAAAAGGATTTAAAAATTCAAATTCGTCAATTATTTAACCATGATATAACGTAAATAGTGAATACGCTTACCAAAATACAATTATTAACCTTTTTTTCTTTCGTTTTTTGTTTTTTTTTTTCCTTTTTATTTACTTTCTTAGTTTTTTTACTTTGTTTTTATTAACTTTTAAATTTTTTTTTCACTTCACTTTTTTCAATTTTGAAAGCCAAAAGCAGCTGAACACGTTTCGACTAAATGACTAGGTGCAGCTGCAGCTTTATACAAAATATTTAGTCGTATGCATGAAATAAAATTGAAATCGTTTGTGTAATTTACGAATGGTAAAAAGTAGGAATAATAATTTACAAAAAAAAATCGTAAATAATACAAATGTATGCTTGGAAACACAAAACGTTAGTGTAATATACGAAAACACATTCATGGCATTACGACTGTTTTGGTGAATTTACAAAATATTTGTACTTTTACGAAATCCTTGGTCAGAACGGAGAAGCAACTGTAGGCTGCAGCTGTGGGTAAAAAGAAATGTTTTGATGTACTATTGAAGACTTTCGTATATATTATCGAACTGTAAAAACCCAGTTTTGTTACAAAACATTTTGTGAGAATTACAACTGTATTTCGTATCTACACAAAATATATTTTGTTTAATTTACGAAATGTTTTAAATTTTTAACGAATTTATTAGTATACTTACCAAATGTTTGTAGTTTTACAAAATCATTCGTAAAAATATTCGAAAATTGAATATGCATTTTTCTGCTATCATCAAAAGAGATATATTGAGTACAGTTTACAAATTTTTTGTACAAATCACGAAACATTCGTGTGAAAAAGCGTTACAAATGTGCTTTCGTAAATTTTACAAATTTTTCGTATTTCTGAATTTTTTGATCTCCATGTTGACTACGAAAAATTTGTTTATTTTACAAAATTTCGTATATTAAACGAAAAATCAATCTACGAAAATGTTTCGTAGTGAATTTACGAAATTTTTTTTGAGGGTAGTTGGTCGACTTAATTCCAAAATTGTGCATTTTGTGAAAAAAGCATCATTTTTTTTTGGTATTGTTGGTACATTATATAGACATGATTTTAAGATATCGGTCTCTATCTGTCCACCCCTATAGGTGGGAGGGGCAAATTAAAAAAAAAATTCTAAAATTTTGATGAAACTTGGTTTTACTAACCGTCTGGGATTTTAAGTTCAACGAAAAACTTTAAAGTAGTTTAAAAAATGTAAATAAAAATTGACCCGAGAAAAAAAAACAGGTAGGTAGAAGTGGTTTGAAATTTATAAAAAAAAATGTTTAACATTTGTTTTTTTTGTAGGTTATAGTTGAAATTAATTTGACAAACATACAATTTTTTTTTAGATTTCTCCACTATTAAAAAATATGAACGATGGATCGCAAGAATCTTGCTCCTGAGTTTAACAATTATAATGGAGCTTCATTTTAACGTAAAATTGTAGAAAGTCAAAAATATTAACTAAAAATTAATTTTTGTTTTATTTTCGTTGTTTAAAATAAAAATATTTTCATGATTTTTAAATGCAACATGTACCTATTGTTTGAAGAGCAATGGAAATTTTTTGAAAAAGAACCTGAAAAGCAAACGAATTGCACATTTTTGGCTTGAATTTGCCGATTACAAAATTAAGATTTCAATTTTTTTTCAAATAATTGTTCATTGATTCACCCGTTTTGGCTGTAGCTCAAATTACAGTGGACGAACAGACCGAAAGACTCTATAATTCTCGGAATTTTCCATCATCCTTGCGTTAATTTTGATTACCACATCGAATTGTTATGCCATAATGTTATGACATAAAGTTATATCCATGAGGTTACAGTATTGCCTGCAGCTTCCAGCTATTTATTTTTTAAATAAATAAATAAAGATACAAAAATTCATTTCAAATTTTGTTTTCTTTAATTCATATTAATATTAGGAACCAAAGTACTATGTTGTACCAGTTGTATGTTTGATAAATACTTACGTTCATTATTTAAGATAATATTATTTCAAAAGTGTCCACTAACTCGAAACTAAAACAATATTTTTTTTTATATATTTCTTTATATATTTCAATGCATTTGCCAAATTTACAATTGTTTTATTTTATTTAAATAGTATACATAATCTTAATAGTATAGGGATCAATCTTAATATCTAAAAAGAACAAACAAAAAAGAAAACAAATAATATCTATACTAATTATAAAATCTCCTAAATTTCAAATTTAACTAAATTATACAAAAATACACAAAAAATAAAATAAAAAAACACGTGAACTGGGGGTGATTTTACTACTAAAATTCATATTTATAAGAATCACATTGAAAACTGTCATCAAACTTTACTGTACAAGGACATTATTCTTAAAACTAACAATATATATATTATTTTTTTATTTTGTTTTGTTTTTTGTAAAAATATTTTTGGTGATGATATTTTTGCACACATCACTCAATCAAGCACAAATAAAAATAATATTAACGTATACTTTTATGTTTTTTTTTTTTTTAAAGAGTGCTTTGCTTATTTAAATACAAAAATCCTTAAACCTAATTCTATTACACTATTGCGAGTCCTTTGTTTATGCTCTCCAAGTGTTCCTTGGCCTTGATACGAAGCGTAGCTATTGAGTTCGACCGAATGTCAACTGAATTCCCAGCATTTCCATCCGCATCCTCTCCACAAGGATCTATTTTCAACATCTTTCCCGTTGCACTTCCAGGACTACTCATGGACAGAGACGATGTGGAGAGATTTTGTGGCGAAGGTGTCATAGTAATGTTGCTGTGTGATGATGGTGACTGGGCCAAGGGTGGCAGGGAGCTACTGGCGCCACCACCCGGCTGTAGCATAATCTGTGAATGCGGCGAACCATTTGCGGCGGCAGCGGCAGAAAGTAAATGGGGAGAACTCCTTGATGACAATGAGAGATTCTGCGGTGGACCATTGTTGTTGTTATTGTTAGAAACTGTTCCTCCGTTGACCATGGATGCCATTTGCGGTGGAGACGGCAGCCGCAGACTCGACGAACTCATTTGCGGTGGCATTGTGACCAAAGTTTGTGGCGAAATACGTAAT
The DNA here is from genome assembly GCA_929447395.1 of Epistrophe grossulariae. Lineage (NCBI taxonomy): Eukaryota > Metazoa > Arthropoda > Insecta > Diptera > Syrphidae > Epistrophe > Epistrophe grossulariae. The sequence continues at coordinate 131,488,214 of OV839566.1, read as the reverse complement.
CCTTGTGGTGATTGTGAAAGGCCGCTGGAATTCGATCCCATTGGAACTCCTGGCGGCAGTGGCGGTGGTGGTGGTGGCTGAATTGACCCACCCGGATGTGGATGGTGATGATGATGGTGGTGGTGATGGGACATAGCTGCCAAGCTACCCATGGTCAAATTGGATGGAGCCAAACTAAGGGGCGGAGTTAAATAACTTGGATAGACAGTCTGCGGGTGTGAAAGAAAACCTGGACGGATGAGAATAGAGAAATGCTAATTTTAGTCATAAAATTTGCCAAATTTTAATTTTTCTTTTATTTCAAGGGGTTGATGTGATGTGTTAAGGAATAATTTACCTGGCAGCGCTGAGAGCAGTGGTGGTGATAGCCAAGGATCGACTGGCATGCCCGAACTATTGCATGATAAACGATGGGGTAGCTGGGAGAAATGTGTGAGACCTAGACGGAGACTTTCGGATTTCTCTTGGCGGCGCCATTTTGCTCGACGATTTTGAAACCATACCTTGAATGATACAAAAAAAAAGAAAATTAAATATAATGTTATGATATTTGATAAGAAATTTTAAGAAAAAAGTTTAAAATGTCTTGAAATCAGGAGGGTTGTATGTCTAAAATATTTTATATTAAAGAAATAAAATTTAACTTAAGAATCGGACATAGTCAGTACCCGAAAGCAAATATATTTTCTAGCTAAATAAATCAAAAGGCGGTTTTAACCATTATCTACCATCAAGGACTAGACATAAAATTTTTAATAATTTGGAGCAAAAGTCCTAAGAAGTTGGAAGTGCCTGAAATGAGTTCTGCTTTTAATTCACTATATCGGTGATTGCTTGCTGCTTTATCTTAACTTTTCTGAGTACTCAATCTTTCATCTTATCCCAAACGCTGTTTGATAAACTATCGTAACTCCAACTTGCCCTTGGAGTCTTAACTTAATGTTTTTTTCTTATAGAGTTAAGACAAAGTTAAACTGTGCATTGGAGTTACGACAGTTTGTTGAACAGAGTTTAAGATAAGATAAAATATTGAGTTAAGATAAAGCAACTAGGGACCAACATGGAGAAATCACTTTGAGTACTCTCTTGCTACTAACTACTTATGCTCCTAGCTCTAAATTATTGAAAGCTGTATGAAGGGTATGCCACCCGTGATTGTTGCAGAAGCAAAGGGGGGAAGGGGCAGACAACAGGAACTGTTCTGGTAAACACTTAAACCACTCGAACAGATCTTAAACCCCTGTGAAAATATTGGATTTTTGATAAGCTGCTATCTTAAAAATATAAAACGTGGGGCTTAAGGTTGGGGGTCGCTTGGCAACTCCCATTTTCAAGACTTTACATTTTTTTTCAATCAGGCAACTTTGACGTCCATTTATGCAAAGATCTGCAAGACCTACTTTTCACAAAAAAATAAATGTGATGGCATTAACGGATAAGGGGATACCTACCCTAAGAGAATTTTGGAACCCATAACACCAAAAATATAAATAAAACAAAAATATGATCCAATAAGGTCTCCAATACCTATTTTTACAAAAAAAAAAAAGTAATAAAACCCAATGGGATGGGTTTAAAGGGTAAGTTGATACCCTCCGAAAAATTTGGGACCCAAAATAAATTACCTACATAGCTTAGTTAAATTGACAAAATTAAAATTATCAAAAAGAATATCAAAAATCAAGGCATAACTCTTTAATTTAAAAAAGGGTATATAGGCCCCCTCTTCCATAAAATCCCATCTCATTATGTATTGATCTAATTTTAAAGTTCTATTTTCAATTGAAAGGGCCTCCTTTATAATTCCATGTATTCAATCTAAATTTTCATGACACACACAAACCCTTGCTTGCATTTAAACCCTATGTCCGAAGAAAATTACCAAATTCTATCATTTGAATTTGAATGGAACCTATTTAAACTTCACCTCCCTCTGCACCATTCAATTTACCTTGGCTGAATAGAATCCGACATTCAAATTAACTTAATTTACAAAGAAATATACCAATTTGAACTTCCGTCCTATGTCAGGCATCATCATCAAGTTCGGAATAAGGTTGGGATGTTTGATATAGGTGGGGGAAGGACGGGTGTGGTATAAATCTTCCAGATATAAGTTTTACCTCAAACGTCCACATAATCCAACAAAAAAAAAAACAAAAATAAAAGACTCGCCTCACCTCGCCACCCACACTTGCATAGGTAAGAGAAAATAGAAATCTCCCACATCACCTTCTTCAATTTTCTTCTTTTTTTTTCAGCAAAAAAAAGCAAAGAAAACCTACCAAAAATTTTCCTTAGGAGACTTTTGTGTCAAAAGTCAATTTTCCAATTTGCAAACTGTCAAAAACATTTGAAAAGCAATTTGTGTCCCTGGGTAAAAGTTTTCCAATAAAATCCCCCCACAAAACGAAAGAGATGGCGACACTTAATCACATTCATTCAACTTGCTTGCTGGCGGGGTTGTAGAAACGCAGAGGAGAGTTTTTGGGTGGTGGTGGTAGGATAAAAGGAAGAAATAAGGGGGATCCAATTTTATATGAATGTATATGTATGTGGGGTTATTTGAGAGGGGATTCCCATTAAACTTGGTCCTGCTGAGGCTGGATGGTGAATTCCGTCCTTGTCCTCGTCCCCTATCCACAATAAACCCCAATCTAAACCTAAATGGAAATTACAAAATTGATTTCAATGATTCAATTAAAGGGAAGCGTAAATACCCAACACACATACACACACACACAGTCAGAAATAGACTTAAACAATCATGTATAAATACACATTTACGCATACACACGTCTCGACAGGACAAAAAATGGAGGGATTCGATTTAAAAACATCGTGGTTCGGTAAAAGGTTTCAGTAGACAAATAAGAAGAAGATAAAAACAAAAATTTATTAATTAAACTTGAAACTGTTTGTATTATGGGGTTGATGAGGTCGAAGTGAACGTTGGTGTTGGTGTTTGATGTTATAAAGTGGTGGATGCCTTTTAGTTGTATGAGTATAAAGAGGGAGACCATCATATAATGGGGATAATATACATATTTGTGAAGAGTGTTAGTAAAGTAGATAGACTGATGGTTTAAAGAAAAACCGAAGATAATTAAATGCGCAATAAAGATCAAGGGATGAAACTCAATTAGCAGAAGCTTTAATTAGAATGGCGATGATGATAATAGCAACAAAAATAGATAGAGAGAGGGAGATAGAGATATTCGAGATTCAATGGTGGCAAAAATATGTTTACTTTCATTTTATTTGAACTGTGGGTGCTACAAGGAAAGTAACAACAGAATTAATTTGGTAGAAAATATTTTATTTATGCTTATATGGCGTTAAGATTTTCATTGTATTAAGAAAGTAGATACATACATATAGCCAATTATAGCTATTATATATTGAAAACCATAATTGGAATTTAATTTCTAAATTTTAAGGCACTTTTAAATTGAAATCACTGATTATTTTGATGCTAATAAAAATCTGATGACATAATTAATAATTTTTGAAAAAAAAAATAATTCATTGGAGCCCAACCTTTCACATGAAATGAATGTCATTATTTCAATGATTAAATTACCTTACCATTTATTATTGAAATCTCTCTCTTGAAATCAGTTTATGTGAAAAGTTTGGCAAAAATTTTATATTTTGTTTGCTAGAAACAATAACTAAATCAACAGATTTTTATTGAACTCAAAAAAAGTTATATTTTTTGCTTTCTATAAACCACTTAAAATAAATAATGGAAATGAAAGCTATAACTAGAACCTTAAGTCGACTTCGTATAACTTTCACTCAGACGGTGGAAGAATTGATTTTATTTTTGTAATTAATTCTTAAAATTAACCTTATAACGTTTCTTTAATTGAACAAAATCTTTTTGTTTAAATTTTTCATAGTGCAATTATGTGTCTTCTTCATTTTTAGTATGAATTTTCTTGTCTCTTGACAATAATATATACCTTTAAGAATCTAATATTAGAATTCAATTAATAAACCAAATTAACGTTTTATTTTTTTTTATCAAACGAAATGTTACTATCTTCTCTCTTTATGGATTTAATCCTTAAGTAGAGTAAGCTGCTGATGCGAAACAGAAACCTACCTATATGCTGTAATGAAATAAACAACACATAAAAACGTAAATAAAACTCAAATGTCACTTTTCAGGATACAATTAATGGCTGTGGCAATTATAATTTTATGTGAAAAATAAGCGGAGACTTCTCCAAATAATCTGTTACAATTGTAAAATTTAGCTCGTCGAACAGCATACCTACTGCAAAAAGAAAAAAGAGCGAATTTTTTCGTTTATGATTTTGTTGTGTCATTTTTGTGTGGGATTTTTCATTTCGAATCACCAGCGTACAAGGCTTAAAAATTAAATAAATTTTTCAAAATTTCCAACATCTTTCATCAAATATATTTTACAATTTTTTTAAGTGAAAATCATATTAATGGGGGACTCAATCGTCTCCTTCTCTTCAGTAGGTATATATGAAATGTTATGCATTCACCTCGATGCTTCAGCAGTTATACATAAACGTAATATGAATATTAGGTCCGATGAACTGAAGTTAAATCCATCCGATAATTATGTATATAATTAACGACTTTTAATAAATAATTGGACTTTCTATTTCGAACCTCGTCGATTAGTGACCTTTTTTTTTCTCGATATATCTTGACTTCTGTCCGATTTTTTAAAGTAGATAATTTAGAAAAAAGTTTTGTTTTAGCTAAAAATCTTTCAAAAATTGTGTATTACGTAAAAAATTACGCGTGGAATCACTACTCTAGTTTTTAAGTTATAAATAAGTTAAAAAAATATCTTATTCTCGCGTAAAAATTATTTATTTAACAATAAACGTTTTTCGAGTTTTGACTATCTCACCAACAGATTATAACAAAATTAAAATTAATAAAGTCTGATGATAAGATAGTCAAATCTTCATGAACTTCAAAGTTATAAATGGGTTATTTTTTTTTTGAATCCGCTCTTTTTGACAACGGCAATCGATAGAACGCAAAATTTTACATTCAAATATTGTCTTAGGTCATCAGTATGTACCTACAGATTTTTAGAATGCATTGACACTTTATATTCAAAAAATTAAATTAAAAAAAAATTAACACAAAATTAGTACCTGAATGCATTCCGAAGATTATGTGATTAATATTTTGGTACATTTTAAACGAACTTTAAGACACTTGAAACACTTGAAAATATATCGATATTGTTTTTAAAATTATTTTAACTAAATTTATAAAATTCAAAACCAAGCAAAAAATAAATTTATGAAACAACAAATAACAGTGATTTGTACTTATTTCTGATCAACGATAATTATGGTAACCACACCACACATTTAAATTAATGGCATCTATCATCATCTACATATTTTACGATTTGATCTTTAAAATTTTGTTTATTTTTAAATCAACTATGGCTACCAAAAATTCAGTCGAAAAAATTCCTGAAACATAATATGTTTAATTTATTTTTCTTATTTGCGTTCCAACAATATAATATAAAATATATTGCAATCACCATATTTAATATAGTTAACCATTTCTCAAACATTTATTTTCCAAATTTTGAATTTTAAAAGTTTTTAATTTTTGATTTGTAGAATTTTTAAAATTTTAAAAATCTCCTTAAAGCCTTTAACCTACTCAGTTCGAGTGAAAATGAAATGTTCATATATATTAACAGTTGTTTTCTTTAAATGTTGTTTTTTTTTTTTTTTTTTCTTTTAAGAACTAAGATTCGAATAAGATTGTTCATTTTTTTGTTGTTTTGTTTTTTTTTTGTTTTTAATTTTTTATTCTCTTAAGAAAGAAAGGAATTGTTGTTGTTGCTTAGTTTGTATATAAAGTATGTGTGAGTGTGGGTGAAATGCCGAGCGATAATGATAGATAACGACGATTCTTTAGGACGATAATTTTTTTTTGTTTTTGTATTTATTTTGTTTCGACTTGTATTTGATTTAAGATTTATTTACTGTTTTTTTTTTATCATAAGCTCCGGAAGCGGAGTTAATTATATTTATTTTTTAAACAACTTTTGTTTTTTAATGACTATTTACCAAATTATCCACTAACAACATTGCTGGCATTTGCAGCCGCTGCGGCAGCTATTGACTTAGCTTCATCTCCAGGCGAGGGAGTAGGGCCGGCACCGCCATCACGTCTTGGTGGCATCCTCTCATTGACGGCATCGAGTCCCTTGGCTTCGGCAAACGATGTGATTTTGTGGTTGGGCGAGAAGCCCTGCATGGCATTCTTGAGGGACTGCTTGCCGCCAGATAATGCGCCTAGTGGCAAAGCACCCGTTGGAGTGAGACCCTTTAACTGTAGCACCGATTCGGATTCCTCGCGCAGCACGGAGAATACTCGCGCCATCTTGCCAATTGCACGAATCTTGTTGCGAATGACCTCCTTTCGGAGGGCGGCTTCGTCCGGATCCAACAGAGCGCCATCCTCGGTCTCGGGCATCAGTTCGTCGTCGGAACAGATGTTCAAAACATTAACCAACATCTCAGTGACCTTCTCGCCAACAAATGGCAACGACCAAGTGAAGACGTCCATAAAATTTGGAAGCCAATACGGGTGAGGCGAGCAGTTGAATTGCCTGATGTTCATCACGTTGTTCTCGTATTTGAGAACGGCCGCTTTGTTGTTGTACACATCGAGATAATTGGGAGCGGAGAAGATTGTTATGAGCGATGGGAAACCAGTAGTCTGACTCTTGCGGTACATGCGATAGCCGGCGTCCTGCGCCTCATGTGCCCGAATAATCGAAAGCAGATTGTTGTTCTGCAAGAAATCACAACATGCCGCATAGCTATAGAAATACGAGCAACCACGCACCGAGTTGTGTGTGTAGAAGTCCGAGTTCTTCTCATTGCCAAAGTCTTCCAGCGGATCTGACCAAAGTAAATCGCACATAGGCCCGAAAGCTGGTGGTTCTTTGAACCGATCCAATCGACGAATGTCGTCCAGCTCATGGATTTCCGGAGACAGCCCGCCGTGAACGCACAGAAACTGTTGATTCATGAGCGCCGCCAACGGCAGGCAGTCGAAAGCATCCATGCAGGCGTCGTAGACGCGTTCCGAGTACTTTATCTTACATTCCTGCTTGAAGGTGAAGTACTCCGTCAAATGGCGGCACTCGTGGTTGCCACGCAGTAGAAATAACGTGTTGGGATACGTGATCTTCAAGGCCCACAAATAGAGCACGCACTCAATACTGAAATAGCCTCGGTCCACATAGTCGCCGAGGAAGAGATACTTTGTGGTTGACGGCGACCCGCCCACCTCGAACAACTTCATCAGATCATAAAACTGGCCATGGATGTCGCCACACACTGTCACTGGCGCCTCAATATCAATCATGGTCTTCTCGGAGCGCAGCAACGTGGCTCCCTCTTGGATTATCCGCATCGCTGGCCCGTCCTCGATGCGGCCCTCGAGGATGAAATGTTGCTTAAGTACTTCGTGCTGAATCTTGCCAGTCCGGGCATCGAACACCTCCGACATTGTCAACTTGTGACTGGGAGGGAATGGCACGGGGTCCACTACACGGTCCTTTGTGCTTTGGGTGGGCGTCGGGAGTGCAGACTTTTTGGTTGGACTCTGTTGGCTAGAGTTAGAGTTTTGTGAGGCTGTCGCAGCGCCGCTAGATTGCTGCTGCTCATTTTGACTGTTTGACTGTTTTGGCTGAGATTGCTGCGTTTGATTACTGTTGGCCTGGTTTTGGCTCGATTGATTATTCGAAGACATTTTGTTGGTTCACCTCGGAGGGGGACTTCGAACTAACTTTTGCTCTTCTAAACACGACAACGGGAACGACAAAACGATGACGACGACTACCAAGAAGGCGGCTTCCTTTCGCTGCTGGTCTGCTGACGAGACTGAGACATATAAAAGTGACTCGTAATTCAATTTTATGAAATTCATAACAAGAAGTGAAAAGTTGCACGAACTTTCTCTTAATGCGACCACACTGTCGTTTTGAAATCTGAATAATTTAGATCTATTAGTTTGATTTTAAAAGAAATAAATTTGCTATGGGAGCCTATATTTTATGCCACCTTCTAAGAACGTAGTTTAGTTTAAGGTTTATAGTAAGTAGTATGTGAGTATAAAAATATGAAAAATATAGCACCGTGTTGCAAATGTGCCTGGAACTTACAGTTTAAATTGAAAAATTGCTTAAAGATCAATATACATAATAAGAAATAAAGTGATTTAACAAACAGTATGTACGACATGTGATGTGTTAAACAATTATAAATTTTTGAGAACAAAATTTTGAATCGTTGGATCTGTTTATTTAAAAAAATAATTTTGTATATTTATATAAAATTTTTTAAACATTTTTAAGAAAAAAAAATCTATACTCAATTTTTAGAATATTTTAAGAAAAAAAAAATTATACTCACTTTTTAGCCTTTATTAATATGGAGTTAAAAATTAATTTTGAAAAATAAATCACCCGTTTTCAAAATATCGGATTTTTCAAAAATAATTTTGATATGTTTTTTGAAAATTTTGATATGCAATATTATTTAAACTTAATAGAAGCTGTTGATTAAAAAATTTCATTTAAAACGGTTCAGCAGATAATGGGATAGTCGAAAACCAAACAAATAGTTCTATGAGAGATATCATTTTTGATCGAAAAATCATTTTTTTTCAATAATATGGTAGATCGTACTGATTTAGGTCAGATAAAAATTTGAATCAAAAATCAGAAATTTTGAAACTATTTTTATTTGGTATACAAATACAATACTTTTACAACTTTTTGAAATATTTTCCATAAAAAATTTATCAAATTAGTTGAATCGGTTTTGATAAAATCGAAAATAAAAATAAAATTATTCTATGTGAGGTACTTATGCATAACCATTTTTTCTGAATTTTGGTTTATATAAATGGTTGCCTTTTTGTTAAAAAAAATTACTGAATTCTTTTAGGGAAATTGAATTTTTAACCTCAAATAACGTTTCCTGCCATACAAACGTTACTATACGATTTTGATAAAAATTTTTGGGTGTGCTATTTTGGTTGGTCTGCTTTTGTTAAAAAAAATTACCAAAAACTGTTATGAACGGTATCTACTTTTGTTAAAAAAAAGTGCCAAAAACTGTTATAAACGATATATACAAAAGTAGTCGAAGTTTAAGATTAGTTCTTCGTCTTTCAATTTACCGAGTGAATCTTTAAGCGTATATCGGTATTTTCTAGTGATTGTTTAATAAAGAGCAAATTCCAGTTTTAGAAAAAAGGGTGTGGTAGTGGGCGAAATTTGTTAAAACTACTTTCTTAACCTTTTCGCCAATATACAAAATAAACTATGAAATTTTAAACTGAATAATCCAAGATTAATTTTTATAGAAAAGAAAGATAGTAGATTTTAAGCAGTAAAATTATTTTTTTTTTCTAAGATCAACGAAATATTCGATCGCCATGCATGTATTGTAAATATTTTTGATATTCATTTATTTATTTTAATTATTTTGGAATGAAATTATTTAAAAAAAAAAATCAAGAAAGTGAATATTTGAAACAGAGGTACACTCGGGCGTATACGTACTTTTCTCATTACATTGATTTTTTTATTTTTTTTTTTATTTTGTGAATGCTTATTATTTTTTATTCTAAGGTGGCACTACATCGACAATCCAAGATAGACCAGGACCTCAATCAATAATAGCTGTTTGTTGTTTTACTGCCGAGACATAAACAATGCTGGAGCTGATAGTGCCTGTGGCTGACGGTTGTCTGGAGATCTCCGCATGACTTTTTGTGAATGTTGACATGGAGTAACCACTAAGTAAGAAAATTTATAGCCGGAATACATATATCAAAATAAATAATTTTGTAAAATTATAAGTTCGTCATTTGGAATCAGGGACAAAAAAAATTGATTTTTTTTTTTTATATCGGGCCTTCACTTAGAATTTTCCACAGATTTATTGCTGAAATCGATTTAAAGAATAAAGTTTCTTAATTTAAACTTTTATTTTTTCCTATTTACAGATTGTTACTCAAAATTAATATTTAGAAGAACGATATTTTAGCTGGTTAGTCTAAATTTGAAACAAGTGTTTTCTATTTTCACACCTTTGTTTAACCTTAGTTTCGTTAGTGTTTTTTCCACTTTCAAGCTCTACTGTTATTCGTTTTTTTTTAATAACATTATTAAAAAAATATATAATTACATAAATAAATAAAATCAAACTCTGATGGCATTATTGTGTCGCGTCGTTGTCATCACCATAAAACCTTCAATACAACCATCACATCCACCCTCAAACATTTAGTCATAGCACCTTCTATCATCAACATTGTCACCGTAAAAAGGAGCTTTAATGGCAAAATTAATTACACATAATTTGCAAGATTAATAATTACGATATAAACGACTATGTATATATAAAACGACGATGAAGGCGACGACGAAATAAGAACGAACGCAACAACGTCACAGACGTTACGTTATATGAAACTCACAATTACCATCAACCATCTCCGACCTTTTTTCGTCATCCCCATCATTATTATTAGTTTTTCCCCAAGAGCAATGCTATGCTAATGAAAGGTTGTGTTAAGTTTCAAGAACTTTTAATTAATTTTTCGGGATGGGAAAATTACTGTGTATACAGTTTATTATAATTTGTGTTCATCTTTTTTTTTTTTCTTTGTAGTGTTAGCATCGTTTTAGCTGTAATGATGAAGGACGATGTGACTATATAACGGTATAATGAGGTTTATGTTTATAATTTTTTTTTTTATTTTTCTTCATTGAATTAGTGACGCGTTCTTTTTTTCTTAAAATATGCAAAACTTTAAAGAAAATTATTACTTTTTTTTACTTTTTTTTTAAATTCTTTGAAATTTCTTGCTCTGAGTCTTTATAAAAGAAGGTAGAAACTTTTAAAACTTTCAAATTACTTAGGTACAGCTTATTAGGTTATTACGTCATTTTTACTCCAATTGTGTGTCGGGGTTAAATTGTTGCAGAGACTCAAATGATTTGTGGTAAATTTGTAAACAATAAAAAAAATGGCGGCGAGAATTAAACATACATAATATGTATGTGCAATATTTCAAAACCTATTATATACCGCTACATCTATAACATCTGAAAACAAGCTCTAAAACTAGAAATTTAATTATGCCGTGCTTCCTTCTGTCGAAAATCCTGCGTGCAATAAAACAAACAAAATCTTAATTAGAATTTAATTGTTTTGTTAAATGAGACTTTGACTATGTGTGTGTGTGTGTGTGTGTGTGTGTGTGTGTGTACATATATGATGGGGGATAAGGGCGGATATAATAGAGCTCATTTACATTGATTATAGAACATCAAATCACCTCACTCATATATAAATGCATTTGTCTGAACAACATTCTATAGATAAATATGATGATGATGAAGTGAATTTTGTTGTAGATATATAAAGAACGTGCGCGGGCGATGGCGGGAGGTTGATTATTTTCTAAAATGAGGTTTGTGGAAAAACTAATCGCATTTGGGTTTAACATTTTATGTGGCTTGCTTATGTGTGAGCTACGGTGCCTGCCTGATGATGATGATGATGACGATGGTTGTGCGGTGAAGTCTGTTGTTCATTATTTAATTGAGACAAATTAAGCAGGCTCGGCAATGTGGAAGCGCGGTGTTTTGTTGTCGGAGAATTAATTAAATATGGCAACCTCATTAACTTTATCGTGATAAAAACACAAAACATGTTTGTGTTGCACGCATTCAATGCAAAAACCAGTGAATGTAGGCAATATTTTTTGTTTATATATTTTGTTGCGACATGACAGAGTCTCTATATAGTGCATTTGAAAAATAAATATTTACGGGAGGTTTGGGTTGATCAATATAGTTGATATAGATATTTATTTAAAAATATTTAGGGTGAGAGGGTTAAACAGCTTTCAGAATTATTTCCAATTACTTGCATTTCTGCTGACTAACAATATAAATATAGACAGAAATCGTTGGGTGTTGAAATTAACTGGGTCCTTCACGAGCTATTACACCACAAAAATTATTTATTTTGTAGGTATGTTATGTACATATTTATGTAAATTTTATCGTCATAGCTTCTCATTTTTAATCATATTTTGGTTTGGGTTTTTTCCTTAATGTATCAAAGACTAGCTGCTACCCGCTTTGCTTTATGCTCTTAATATAGAAAAATTTGAACACAACTATAATAACTTCTTCTTAAATTTTTTTACCCTTGTTACAAAAGTTGAAACATTTAAAATTAGTAATTTTAGTTTGTAAATTTAATTTAAATACTCATTCAACATCTTCATTAGGTACAAGTACCTACATCCAAAGTCCATAATTCAATTATATTATGTTTTTTTCTAATCATAAAAAAAAGACACCCGGTGAAATTAGTATCGGCTTTAATGGGCACATAAGCTTTACTAAAACAGTTCATGTTTTTTCATCGAAATAAATAAAAAAGTTTATAAGGGACTTTTCTAGAGTGGGTTTATGATTTTTATGTCATTATATCCAGGATCAAAAGTAACTAAAAATAATGGCGGCCAATTAAACTAAACTTCACCAAAATAAATGTTTCGCTTTAAAAACTTACATTTTCTCCTAAAACAACTTTCTTTCATCCAAAATATGCATATCATATTTTAAAGTAATTGAGTTTTATAAATATTGAGAGATTTTTTGTTTTTTTTTCGAGGTTTTATGAAAGGTGACTGATTTTTTGTTCTGCGTCTGAACAAAAATAATAATTTGTTGAAAATAATTTTTGAATAACTTTTTCACTTGGATCATCAGGTTGAATTTTCTGGTAAGCGCTCATTATATTGACTTTGAGTAAATACATAATATACATAATGGTTCTTTGTAGAGGAGTCAAAAATAAGCATTTTTTAATATGGGAGGGGGGTCTTTTTCGCCACGTTTATAGAAAGACGGGGCAATTTTAGAAATAAATGAGTTGAAATAATAATATTAAAAAACAACGGCAATACTTACAGTGAAGTACTATTTCTGTTTTGAAAGTCGAAAATCTATACTTTAATTCTAAATTTAAATTAAATTATTTATGTCAACAGTTTTTGAAAAATTCGTATGCAAACTCAAAATTTTGATACAAAAAATGAAAAAAAAAGTTTAGAACCATTTTTTCCCCAAATTTTGAGTTTGTTCAAAAACTATATGCATATAGATTTCACTTGATTTAAAAACTAGCTAAAAGTATTGGCTTCAAATAATGGTATAATGCTTAATTGTAAGTATTTCCGTTATTTTTTAATATTTTTTTTTTCATTTTTAGTACCTTTTTTATGAAACTACCCCTCGCGCCCAAACGGAGAGAGATAGACCCCACTCCCGCAGTAAAAAAAATGCTTGTATTGAAGTGTTCTACAAAAAAACGTTATCACTTTTTGGCGCCTCAGCTATCATACTCTTGCCGGTATTTCCATGTTAAAAATTAATTTCAGGCATTGAAATATTTTGTTGCTAAGATTTTACTAGCTATGTTCAAAGGTGCCCCCTCTCCCCTATTATATAAAATTTATATACATATAAAATTTAAACAAATATTAGTAGAATGCCATTTTTAAGTACAGATGACTCCATCTAAGTTGAATTTTCACGGGATATCAAAACTATGTAGTTTAAGTTAGAGGGATTTTTAGAAAAATTCGAGTTAAAAGGATTGATATTTTGTTTGTTTTAGAGCATTTATTGAATTTAAAATAAAGCTAAAAAATTAAATAAATAAACTTAATAAATAAAGAGAAGCTTCCTGTTTTTATGGCTCATCAATTCATTATTATCCTATCAAATTATTGTTTAAACAGAATTATTTAAAAAAATTGGTATTTTTGATTGAGTCATCACAGTAGCCGCACAGTGTTCGCTCGTTCCAAAAAACCATCCTATTTTTAAAAGGCAGTGTGCATCTGGTGCATCGTCCGTCATTAAAATTGCAGATTGTAATATTCCAATTGCGTTTTCTATATTATTCTTTTCCGGCATTTCAATGTTAATTATTTCATCTTCATCTCCACTCTCGATATCGTTAGCATCAGTAGTATTTATGCTTCCAAAATTGATTCGCTATCAGGTACTTTTGTGGCTACTAATAACGTCATCATTTTTAATATAATCCTTCTACTAAGAGGGATTGAAAATAGGTCGAGAATCGAGAGAGTGAATTTGAGTTAGGTAAAATTTAAACTTAGATGCAAGTGGAAATTGGAGGAAAGTTTTTGTATGGAAAATTAAGGGAGAAAAATCAACTTAGAGAGAAATTCGATTTTGAGAAAGTTCAACTTACTTGGAGTTGACTTTATTTATTATTATACACCTACAAATCTTATTTAAAAATATTGATAAAAGCGTTTTCAAGATATTGATTCTTTAATGTATTAAATCCAACAAAAAAAATATTCGTTTCAACATTTGTTTAGGCATCATTATTTTAACTTAAAAAGACATCTTGGACCTGCATACAAATTCTTCCGAACTGTTAAAAATAGTATTTAATACATTTTTGTTCATCAGCATGTAGCCCATTTCTACAATATAGTATACAAACACTTGTACTTGTTTCCTACCGAAAAATAGGTAGTGTTAGTTATATAAATTAAAAAAAAGTATTAGCGTATTACTTTGAAGAGAACAGGACACCCTGTTTTAATAAAATTAAGGAGGTTTTGTTTTAGTATTATTTTGTCAGAAAAATAAAATAAATGATTATTATTATTACGAAATTGAGAAAAAAAAGATCGTTTTCTTAGATTTTTAACAGTTGATTGTTTGTATATTATACCGTATAAAAAAGTTTTAAAATTTTATAAAAATCGTTGAGACAGTTTTTGAGAAAATAAAATTTTCTTTTTATGGTTTTTTAACATTTTGTCTTGGTACCGTAATTTGTATTCCTAAAAAAATTATATACAGAATCTTATACGAAGTATTCAGAACATGCCATTTGTCAAATTTCAAAATATATTTAAATAAGTTGTTTTGAAAAAAAGAATATACATACATTAACAATAAACATGCCAAATTTAACCGAAATCGATAAAGATCGAAGATCAAAAACTGGTTATATGGGAGGTAGGTACCGTTAGTAACGTTTTTTTTTTAAATAAAAGTTTTACCAAAAATTAGTTTTATGGTAGTTTTGAGAGACAGAATTGTTATACCCATTTTTTTCATCTTCACTATATTTTAGTAATGTCAAGTTTATTTCGATTTTTATAATGAACTCATGTTACGGTTACAGAAGATGCGTGATGTTCACCAGAAGCGTGTATGACTACAGTGGAGTGTTGCAATTCAATTAAGTTTTTTAAATAAAAGATTTGGCACTATCTACAATCATTTTTGACCAACTCTTGAAAAAATTAAAATGGATTTGAAATTCTCTCTCTCTATTATTATTATTTTAATAATTTAAAATTTTCATTAGTTTAAATGAATTTACCTCAAATATAAACTACATCACTCATTGCATTATAGAGTTCGCCAAATTATATGTAAGATTTCTGTGTCAAATTTAAATTAAATGTTAAACTAAATTGTCACTGTCAATCTCAAAGTGGGTGTGTATAATTTATTAATGGTAAAAAACCAACAAACAAAAACTCTTGAAATTTTGAACTCAAAGTTGAAAATGTCACTTTCAAAAAAACAAAAGAATAACAAATATATATACAACCCTCACTTTTACTTCACAAAAAAAAAAAAACAATATAATCAGCATCATACCAGTTTATTACAAGGGGGTGTTGTGTGTTTTTGTTCATTTTTGTGTCACACAAAACATGTAAGCCAGACAACTTGAAAGGAATTCTCTACAAATCAACATCAACTGCTTTGTCCATCTACTGAATAAGTTGTTTACTGCCACCACCAGTGCACACACAAATCTTTGTTCTTGTTTCTATATATAGTCGTTCTCATTGTTGCGTTGTCGTCCTCGTCAGCATCAGGCACGTGGCCGGTGTTTAATTAGCCTCCTTAATAACTAGTTAAATCGGTAACAATATGCTCGATGTAAACATCCGCCACCGGCAGCGCATGGCGGCGGGGGATGTCAACGAAAGCAAACACAAAAATAATAGTCAACCTTTTAGGCTTCGGGATTTAGTATAAAGGTATATGCGGGGTGTAGAATTTGGGAAACTGTAACATGATGATTAAAATAATAATTTAAGGAATTCACCTTGAGGCGAAGTTTTTCGTCTCAAAGTCGGCACTTACATACGTCCCCAGCGCCAGCAGGCATTTATTCATGTGATTTACTTCTTGTAAATGTCTTTGTCTGTATCTGAATATAAATACATAGGTAGGTACGTGTGAAAAGCCGCTTCCATTTCAAATTTAATGGGAGCGCAATTCAAAAGCCCCCCGTCGAAGAGATGACAGCTTTTTAAAAAGGGGAATGAAAAATTGTTACTCTCGGGATGCTGAAAGTTTTATAAGCGCATGGGGCCATGCGCTGTCCGTTTTCAATAGAGATGAAAAAGATGAATGGAAAAGGGCGTTTACAGTGATGGCTGTGATGGGTGCAGAAATGCTTTTGAAAGCTTTTATAAAGATTATTTTTGGGGAAACATTTATGAACGTAAAAAAATAATACATAGGTGGGTGCAAACAAAATATACCAATACATCTTAACAAGATAAAATGGCGGTACACCCATACAGAAGAATGTTTAAAAATAGGTAAGTCAAGTTTATTTTTTTGACAAGCAATTAGCTGCATTTAAAAAAGTTATAAAATATATAGGGCAACCTGCAGCTTTAAATCTCTATTTCTGGTATCTGACTTAAGGTAGTCTAACTCAAAATAAATTTACGGGATACGAAAAGATATTTCAATGAAAAATTAACTTTATTTTATCAACTTTTTTCTTAAATATAAGCACACAATTAAGTTAACAAAAATAATAGGGTCGCTTTCTGTATGCAATATTTAGGTGTTTTGCAAATTTTAATTTCATCGTTGATTTAGGAAATTATTTCACAAAGCTTTTCCACGATTTTTAACTTTGCTTATTATAATTAATTGTATTTTATTTAAGTTTACTACGCAGATTGCAGATTGATTTAGTATCTATATAAAAATCTATCCAATTTAGCTAATATACATTTTAGCCAAGTATTTAGCAGCTAGAAAAAATTTTGTTTGTGTTTATTACTGTACATCACTTATCTGTCAAAATTTAGGGCACAAAATTATTGCTCTAGCTAAATTTTAAATTTTTGCTTTGTGAAAATAAAAATAAAAATTGTTGGAATATTTGGAAACAAACGATTAATCTAAGAAAAAAACCATGTGTTCATGAGGTCATTTCAATTCGAAAATTTTAAGAGGAAATTTTGTCGTTTTCGCTTCGTTTTCGACTTATAATGGTTCTTATGATTTTTATTCTTTTTTTCTTTGTCTGGCTCTAACTTCGCCAAATTACAACCGATTTTTGAAATTTTGTTAAACAAAAAAAGTTAGAAATTTTTATCTGCCATAAAACTTTTTTCTGTGTGGATAACGGTCGAAAACGAAGCGAAAACGAGAAAATTACCTCTTAAGCTTTTCGACTTGAAATAACCTCAGGAACTCACGGTTTTCTTTTGAGGCCGGGATTTTGGGACACCCTGTATATATCTCGGGTTGGGGTCATTATTCTGTAATTGCAAAAATTCAGTTTCTAAAATTCTGTATTTCAAAATTCTGCAAAACCATAATTCAGTATTTCAAAAAATTGCATTTCAAAATTCTGTAAATTATAAAAGAAAAATTGTTTTATTATTATTATTTATTGTATTATTCATACTAGAATGTCAGTTTATTAGACTTGACCTTTAAGTTGTTGTTGTTGTTCAGAAATTCGAAAAATTGTTTTGATAATGAAAAAAGGGAGCATTTTTTTTTTCATTATCAAAACAATTTTTCTTTCATAATTCACAGAATTTTGAAATTCAGCATAATGGAGTTCGGAATACAAAAAATTGTTTATATCGATTTTTATTCAATTTTTTTAGAATAATTTTCAACCTAATTTTGCCAAATGTGTGTTTTGTAATTTAAATACTTTAGAGTCACATTTGGAGGTTTAAAACAAAATTATATAAATAACGTAGTAATTCTTTTATTTTCAAATTTTTTAAGTTGATTTCGCATGTATTATATCTCTTATTTTTCTTCTGGATTTACAATTAAATTACAATACAGTTTACATCGTACCTATAGTGGGTACGGTTATTGGTTATTTTTAGTTTGCCGTGAAAACAATTGATTTATAAAAAACCAAAAGTAATTTTCCAGTAATTTTCAATACAATTTCAATACATAATTTTAGATTTTCAGAATTCTGATTTTACAGAATTGTGGAATACAGAATAATAAATTTTCTGAATAAGGAAATACAGAATTATGTTCATACAGAATTTGCAATCCATTTACAGAATTTTGGTCATACAGAATTTTGTAATATACATATAGCGAATAACGACCCGTTTCCCAAAAAATTTGTGGGCAAGTTTTTTGAGAAAAAGAAGGTTTTTAATTTTTACTAAGAAAATATGGCACAGCATGTACCGTTGTTTTTGGTCCTATAAAAATTGAAATTAAAATGCCGAAAAAAAACTAAGTGTGTACTAAGTTTAAAGAAAATCGACCCACCAGTTTAGGCTGCAGTCGAAAAGGCAGACAGCAAACATCAATCTTTTGTTTCGTTTCATTGAATTGCAATTATATCAATATCCAGTGAAGCAATTATAAAGCTATACGTGAATAACTCAAAACAAAGGCAATAATCTCTAAAATCTTCAAAAACCAATTTTCATTATTCAAGGTTTTTGGCAAAGAAAAAGACAAAGAAAAGGACAAATTTGATAATTAATTAAAATGAATTAAAATTCTTTGCGCAAAATTTAAACGTTTTATTTCTCATGAAACGTGCAACAACTACTATTTGATTTTTCAAACAAAAACTTGGAATATGACGGTTCTAGAAGCATGAAGTATCCACAAATTCCAAAAGTCGTTTAGAAAAAATATGAAAATTGTTGTACATAATAAATGAATTGTGAGCTATTTATTATATTTGAGCTAAAACGAAAATTTAAATTTCTCTTCAAGGAAATAATTTAAAATGGCTCTGTATCTTGAATTACAATACAGACAATTAATGATTGCAAGGAATGCAAATGACTCCTATTATTTTTTTAAAATTTTGATTAAAACCAAAAAATAAACCTTGAACAAGGAGAAGGATTCATAAAGAAAAAAGCTATTATAACGGTAGGTAGTATACATTACAAAAAAAATCAGAAATCAAAATGTAAATACACTTTTAAATTTTCAATTTAATTTTAACCAAAATAAAGTTTTTATTAAAAAAAATCCCTTATTTAAAATCGAGGCAAAACTAAAAATTTTATATGATACCTAAAATCTTTTGACATTTTGTCCAACCGTATAAAATTTAAATTCTGATTTATAGCAAAGTTTTTTTTTCAACTGTCTATTTAAAAAAAATTTGCTTAAATAGTTAATTTCCTATAGCAAGAAGGTTAGGTTAGGTTAGGTTTATGTGGTTGTCAGCAGAACACTGGACACACTTAGACCATTGGTTGGCCCATTGTGATACCACAGGAATCTAAGAAACTTTCTTCCTACTCGTTGAACCATTTAGAGCTTCTTACGAAACGAGCGAGACTATTAATGTCATGACTTGCCAGATCACTAGGATCATTGTAGTAAAATTCTCCTAAGTGGAGCCTACGTCGTTGAGATAGAGCAGGGCATGTACAGAGAAGGTGAGGAATCGATTCTTCTTCTTCTTCGTCCATACAACTCCTGCAGAAGTCGTTAAAAAATACACCAAGCCTTGTTGCATGCTTTCCTATTAGACAGTGTCCAGTAATGACACTTATGACAGAGCTAATGTGCAGTCTGCTTAGAGATAACAAGTTCCTAGAGCGCTTCAGATCCAGCATAGGCCAGATCTGTTTTGTGGCCTGACATGTGGCAATATTACTCCACCTAAGGTTTGTTCTCTCTATTGCATCTTGCTTTAGCAAAAGTTTACAGGTAGCGATGGGTATATAACAATATTTGTCCGATTTGACGGTATAGGTAGTAAAGTTCCACTTTTGGCGATTTCGTCTGCTTTGCAATTGCCTGGAATGTCCCTGTCCTGTGAATGTTGAACTGCTGTGCCATCTCCAGGAGAGATGATCAGCAATTAAGGGCAGTTTTTGAATTTGTAGAGACAGAATCCAGAGATTTAATGGCTGCTTGGCTATCGGAGAAAATACGGATATCTGTAGTTGATATCACGTTTTCTTTGAGCCAAGACAGTACTTCCTTTATCGCCAAAAGTTCCGCCTTGAACACGCTAAAGTGATTGGGAAGACGGAAGGAGAGACTTAGTTTCAGCCTATCTGAGTATACACCTCCACCGACCCCGTCCTAAGTTTTAGAACCGTCAGTATAGAAGTGGATCGATTCATCTTCCAGGAAGGTCAGGTCCTCCCAGAGAGATCTGGAAGGAATGGTAAACTGAAAGTTTTTATGGATCTGTAGCTGTGGGGTGGTGTAATCTGTGATACTTGGGAGTGATCTGAATGAGTTCAGAATGATCGAGTGGCCAATATCATAGTTGGACCATTGTGAGGAGGCTTCAAGACGTATAGCTGTGCTTGCCGCCGTTTGTTTGCAAAATATATCGAGAGGTGTGAGATGGAACAGAATATCCAATGCAGCGGCAGGGGTCGTACGGAGTACTCCACCCATGCATCGGCAAGCTGACAGTTGGACCTTGCTTAGTTTGCCAACATTTGTTGTTTTATCTAGAGCGGTCCACCATACTGACACACCGTATGTTAAGATCGGTCTTACTACCGAGGTATATAGCCAGTGAGCAATGTGGGGTTGGAGACCCCGCACTTATTGCCGATGGCCTTTTTACATGAGAAGAGTGCCACCGTGGCTTTTTTAACTCTTTCGTTTATATAAGGTTTCCAGCTTAACTTCTTGTCAAGAATAAGACCCAAATATTTTGCTTCATTCGAGAAAGTTAAAGGTACACCTTTGAAGGAAGGAGGGTCTATATGGGGAATTTTGTATTTCCTAGAAAAGAGGACAAGATCAGTTTTGTGAGGATTGACACCCAGTCCACAGCGATCGGCCCAGTTTTTTAGCTTATTTAGCGCGTTTTGTAAGAGTTCACTCAAGGTATTGGGATGTTTTCCTGATACGGCAATAGCAAGAAGAGTTAAACAAAAAATCTTCAAATTTTGTTTGGCTACCCAACAAGATTTTTTTCAGTCAATAGAAATTTAAATACATCGATTGAAAAAAAAAGTTGAAAAAAAAATATGAAAATCGATTGGGGGATAGCCAAATTTGTTTTCATGCTTAAGAATTTAAGGAACAAAAAATCCTAAGTCAAAGGTGTTTTTTTACAAATTGACTGTAGGTATCTCCTATTTAGGATAAATATACATTATATTAATGTACTCGTAATAAAATATTATGTAATATGTACCTATATACTATTCTTTATTTTGTATGTGACAACATCCGTTTGTAAATGGTAAGCCCACAAATGATTTTCAAAAAAAAAAAAAATACCTAATTATTAATTAAAATTTTCTCTTGTGAATTAAAAATTAATCTTAAGCACTCAACAAATTTGAAAAGTGTGTTTAGGATTAATTTTTCACCCAATTTCATATATTGTATATTCTCAAATTGCATCCACCTTGAAAAGGACAACAACTACTTATATGAAGTAGAACACACGTTTCTCATTATTATTGACAGAAAAGATGTTCCACATAATATAACAGACAACTGTCTGATTCACCCTCTCAATTCATATGAATTTGTTCTAAATAAAAAAAAAAAAAAAAAAAATGAAGAGAGAAAAAATAATACCAAGGGATGCGCCCTAAACAAAAGGGATGAAATTGGATTCCAATCAATGTATCTACGTCTATTCTTAAAGGGCTTATACCACAAAAAGCAGCGCTTCTTTTATCTTCACTTCACCCACATAAAAATCCAGGAAGAAGGACATTTGCTCACATTATACTTACATACGTAGTATATACAAAAAAGACAACAACTCGATATCACTTAATAATCTGGGTCGTCGTGCGGTAGAATGTTTGTTCATTCTATAACCTACTTGTATATGAAGTGCGGTTAAATGCAAAGCGAATCCTTGATTATCATGCTCTAATTAATTGCGACACGATTGTGACCTTCGATTGCTATTTAGCGGTTTAATCTAAAGGAATTAACACAATAAAAAAAAATGTTAAGATAATAATCATCATCGTATGAGTTTAAAGTCCTTCGGTAAAGAAGAAAAGATTTGAATATAATTGCGAATGTCTGTGCGGTACCAATAGATTTCTTACATATAGAGTCCTTCTTATATATGCGAGTTTGTATATGTAATTCGATACCAGATTTTTGGTTGTGTAATTTGAGATTTTCTTCTTATAGTTCTCATATATAAGTTGTGATGGCGGCAGCCCTTTTTCAATTCTAACGATGAATGGGAGCGGCAAGCTTTATAAATTAAGAAAGCACATCATCATGATGGCTTTTGTGATTGAATCCTTTTTGGCGGTTAAATTTAAGAAAAAAAAAGTATGGTTAGGAGAAAGCTGCTTATTTTTACTTGGAGTAGCAAAGTAAGATATTATGTTTAAAGTTCAAATTTTTGAAAAAACTCGATTTTAAATTGTTTGCAATATTTCAACACATTGTTTGAACGTCAATCTAAGTCACTCACTTACTAGATTTATTAATTTCAATCTTATTTAGGGTGTGTTTTTGGTTAATTGTTATTTTCAGCAGATGGCTAATTAACCCACACTCCTATAAATTGACCTTAAATGTCAAGTACATTCGCCCCTAAGCTGTAGTTTTATAGGGTAAGGTAAAGTTAAACTGAAAAAAAAATCTGACTTTTACTGAAAACTGAAAACAATATACGTGTCATGTTAAAACACCCTTATATGTATAAGCGCATATAAAACAAAGTTTGCAAAATGTAATTAATATATTTTAATGAAAATTTAATTTTGAGTAAATAATGAATTTTTATTTTTTTTTTATAAATTAACGTTTATAAACGATAAATAAGTTCTTAATATTCCTTTATGTAGGCAAGTCTAAGAGCACACAACAAAGGAATATCATACCATTGCATTGTCTTAAATTGTGTTACACAATCATTAAAGTTTTACCTACCTATTTTAATAAAAAAATTAAATGCAGGACTGAGTCACTCGAACTTGCTCTTTCGTCTCTCATCTCACTTTTTTATCATCATAGAAAAATGAAAATTAAAAATTCTTTTTTAAATTTTTCTTAATTTTAAAAACTTTAAACAACTCTTCTAACTAAAGAACTTGTTTAACAAAACGTCAGCTAACTTTTGTGAAACACGCCTAATTTTGACAGCTGAATAAATCAAACGGAACGATTACATTTTATTTCACTCTTTTTTATTAAAAAAAAACGAAAAGGAACTCGTTAACTCAATAAAGTGGACACTTTAAGCGATTGTGTGTTTCCTTGGACTAGAGTAATCGTGATGAAAATCTGGGAGTTGATGAAGCAGCTGCCGTCGCTGATACCTCTGATTTATTCGAAACTGGTGAAGGCCGATGGGATAACTGATGAACCAGATTTGAATTGCATCCTGATCACATATACAAACAGATAGATTTTCCAATCCAAAAGGGATTTTTGTCTATTGTCAAGTGCCGCAAATCAAAAGTAGACAATTTCGCTGAATAACTTTATGATGCAATGCACGGCATTTGGAACCAAAGATAACATTCTCATTTGGATTATTGTGAGCCGATCTGAAATCGGTTTTGGTGACATCAAAGTAGCATTCCTGCTCCTCAGGAATCATTTTTCTAATTATTTTAATTATAAAATGGCAAACGTCAACTGGATAAAGCATACTTTAAAAAGATACAGAAGCGTTTTGTTGGTTTTAAAGTTAGAAGACCTCTTTAACGTTAAAGTATACTTTATGTCGTTTAAAATTTACAAAGAGCCGATTCTCATTTTAAAATAATTATTAAGAGCCAACTCCCATTTTAAAGTAGATTTAGAGCCACGTTAAAATGTTTCAAATTTTTTCGCCAATATAATTATTGAAATAAATTGGATTAAACCACCCCTGATTTGACACCAACGCGATGTACACACCATCAGATTTCTTAAACAAATCTCAATTTAAGAGACAAAAATTTGAAACCGCTCAAAGGTTTCTTAAAAAAAAATATTTTTGTATTATAAAATTTTGTAAACATTTTTGAGAACAAAATTGGTAAGCTATATTTTTAGCATTTTTAATGCAGAGTTAAAAAATTAATTAACTATTTTTCGAAATATCGAATTTCAAAAAATAATTTTGAAATTTTTTTTAAAAATCAAACTTATTATAGAAGCTCTTGTGTAAAATAAAAATGAGTTTAGCAGATAATGGGATAGAGGAAAATCCATTAATAATGAATTAATAAAAAAATAAATTCGAAAAATGGTTAAACCCACTGATATAAGCTCATGTAAAAATTTAAATCAAGATCTAATAGGAGTTGTCTTTAAGAAAAAATGATATATTTTCCTTACCGAGTTTAAAACACTTGTATGGTAGGTACAATCAAACCCGCTTAAGAGAAACTGCAAAATGTCACAGTCTTTCTTTCACTTAAGCGGGTTTTTCACTTAAACGAACCCCGCTTAAGTGAAAAAAATTTCACTTAAGCGGAGTCCGGATAAGCGAAAAAAAATTGAACTTAAGCGGATTTAAAAATTCCAAAAAGGGTTCTGACATATCAGAAATTCCAATGTCATTTTCGTGATGAAAATTTGGTGGAGGTGAAAAATAAAAAATAAAATCGTTCAGCAAATTTTTTGTTCTGTTTTATTAAATTTTTTTTCACTTAAGAGAGTTTTTTTCAATGAAAAATATTAAATTTAACTGAAAATATGTTTCAGGTATCCGGGTTTTTCACTTAAGCGAGTTTCGCTTAAGCGGAGTGTTATAAAGGTAATTGGTCGACAAATACTCGGGGATGAAAAAAGTGTTTCGTATAAGCGGGTTTTTCTCTTAAGCGGGTTTTACTGTACCTATATTTTTGGTTATAAGAAAACATTTTGTTTAAAATTTGCTAGATAATCTTAAAAAACCGCTGGGTGCCAAGTTTAATAAAAATCGACCAAGTCGTTTTTAAATTATTAAGTTCTCAAAAAAAAATTAAAAAATTAAAAAAATTTTTTTTCAATAAAAAAAAAAATAGAAAATATTGTTATAGAATTCTTTAAAACTTTTTGAAACATTTCCTATAAAAAAATTGAGTAAAATCGGTTCAATTATTTTTGGGGAAATCAAAAATAAAACAAAGGTTCTATGCGCTTGTACAATTTATCACCATTTTTTAGAAACTTTTTTTTTCAAAATGTCAGCCTTTCTGTAAATAAATTACTGAAAAAAAAATAAAAGGTTGAAAGTTGTACATGTTGTTGGTTTTTCATCTCCAAGTGTGTAATTTAAATAAAAGATAAAAAAATTAAAAGAAAATAAATTATTTATAAAAATGTTATTTATTAATGACTTAAGCTAACACAACTTTAGATAAATAAAAGATATTATTTTAAATAACTTAAAAACACTTATATCTCAAATATATGGTTATTGTTATATTAAACCCAAAATTTCAGTACCGTGGTATATTATGTTATACTGAACTTAAAATAAATTATTTCAAGCAATAGTGTTAAAAATCTTGTTAACTTTATTCAGAATGGTACCAATACTTTGGGCAAAAAAAGAAAAACAAATCCGCCCACTAAATGTTGAGAATAATAATCCAGCAGTAAAAATTAAAAAGTTACAATTTTGAAGACAAAATTTTCTTTGAAAGTTTAAAACATCAAAACATAAGAGAATATTCAGAAGCTTGCCAAAAATATTGTCAAAAATAATGGAAAACCTATTAAAATAAAACAAAAAAAAAACGGTGCCAGTATTCAATTTTTAGTAATTTTCACTTTATTTTTTGTTACTTAAAAGTTGTAGTAAAATGCTCTTACAAATTAAATTCCATGTCTATGTTTAAAAAATTAAAAAAAAAATGTTGAATGAGTTTGTTCGAAGTTCAGCTGGCAGAGCTATGGACTGCATGTAAAAACTTAAACTTTTTTTTCTTCGAGGAAATTGATTGATATTTTTTTTATGAAATTGAAATCAAAACAATTACAGCTCAAAAAAGTAAAGTTTTTTTTTAACAAGTAAAGTAGTAAGTTTGCAGCTGCCGTTTGGGAACAGATGTTTGTTCTTATTTTGCCAAAAATTTTGTTTCGAAAAATAAAAGTTGGCAGAGAATTAGCTATATAATATCACAAGAAAAAATAAATTCATTAAAGAAATATTTTAAATTTTATATACGCAGAAAAATGAACGGTTAAAAACAACGTAAAACTCGGTTAAGCTATAAATAAAAACACTGTTAATATATACAATCTGCAAACTCACCAGGTTAAATTATACGAGTCAACTCGATTGAATAAAATTATTTAAATCTTATCACTGATTCGGTTAAAGTGTACTAAATTTTACTAAACTACTTCTGGGTTAGTTATTCAAAATAGCTTTTAACGGCCTTTAGTCCTACAAAAATTTGGCGTTTCGTCCAGGCGATTTCACTTGGACTCATCAGTTGACTAGTAAGTCAATACGCACTTTTTTTTAAGTTAATTTGTTCGGTTACAATAATCAATTAAGTTAGTTAATGAAATACATATATTTAATCGCTCATAGTAACCAATCTACTTAGAGATGTGTGAAATTAACTTAATATAATTATTATTTAAGCAAGCTTCAAGTTTAACATAAACGATCTTCAAAATTGCGGATCCTAACCAAGTTTCTCCATTAATTTAACATTTTTAAGTTTTTATTTTAAACAATTTATTTTAATCAAGTCGATTACGTTAGAATTAACATAATGAACTATGTAAGTTTTACTCTTGTGTTTGTTATATGTTTAACACATTTTTTTCAACCCACTGAAATATGCTCTCGGTTATTAATTATTTTTCTGCGAGTAGACTAAATAATTCTAAAGAAGTTTGATGATTCAACCAACCTTCAATAAAAAAAATCTTCGTCAGGACATTTTTCAAAAATTGGCATAGGGGTTTAAGATTCTTTGAGGTCTCTTTAAAAATTCTTTAATAAAGAAAAGTGCAACATATTATATACCTTTCCTATATGGTGTCAAATTTTATTATTCTCTCTTTCTTATAATAACGTGAGAAAAGCCTATACATGATATTTTCAAAGGAAACACACAGAGCCTAATTATATATCTGTTGCACAATATATGAACTCTGTCAGTGATTTTGAATTGACGCCTGACCCTTTTAGACAAATTGCTGGTAATTGATAGTTTGACAGAAAAAAAATAATTATAATATAGGTACTCAATTTTCAACCCCCCCGCCTAGTTATATGGTTAATAAACCTCCTTTAGATTGTTTGTAATTTCTGGCGTGTTATGTAGAATTCCTTTTATGAAAAATTAATATTAAATCGATCCATATATGTATATGTATGTATAGATAGGTATTTATTCACTCGAACCGACTTAAATAAAAAAAAGAAAAAAAGTTTAATGAAGTATCGCATGGATATTAATTATATACCTAGCGAGAGACGTCTATGAGAAAGGGTTATATTATATTCGCATAACTATATTACCTCACAGGATATTCACACACGTTATATATTATGCCCAGGACGAATATAATCAAAGGAACTCTGCCGAACAATTTCTTTTGTTGGGCAACTAATTGAATTAAACATATATAAACAAATCAGCTATAAAAAAAAACCGAACTGAA
Source organism: Epistrophe grossulariae (assembly GCA_929447395.1). Classification (NCBI taxonomy): domain Eukaryota; kingdom Metazoa; phylum Arthropoda; class Insecta; order Diptera; family Syrphidae; genus Epistrophe; species Epistrophe grossulariae. Next base: position 131,460,235 of record OV839566.1, on the reverse strand, counting down.
CTGATGGAAAAAGAAATAAAATCGAAAAAGGACTAAAAGAAAAAAAAAAAAAAAACACACACATAGCGATACGGAAACCAAACACGAACACGGTATAGGTTACATCAGGTAAAACCGATGATGATAATGGAGAAATCGCATCGGGTGGTTCCGCTTTATAATCCTTTAATTATACATATGATCAGAATGGTTGTATAAATACGTCCTATTAAAAAATAAAATAAAATATGAATTATCCAAAGAGGACAAAAAAAAAACAACCATGCCTGACATGTTTCATTCAACAAAAAATAATTTTTGATGAAATTTATGACATGTTTTGTACTCGCAGGACAATTTGGTTGATGCCATTCATCAGATGGTTAATTTTAGTCAAGTAGTTCCGTTTGTGTGTTTATAGTTTTTTTTTTGTTGTTGTTGGGGAAATGATGATAAGTTATTGTTGGTGGACTTACCTGGGTCCTATATATATACCATCAGGGAGCCAGGACGAACTAAAAACTTCCTGCCTTTTGAAAACAATAGTTAATTAATGAGAGAAGAATTTATTGTATTGAGATTAATTGGGAAGACGTTTGCCGACAAAGTGGCGTCGACGGCCGCGGCGGCTGACAGCCGACCAACGACCATTCTACGAGCGTCACAAGGGATGGATGCAGATCGACTATAGTCAATGAATGCGGTGGCGGCATAAGATAGAGAAATTTTCTTCGGCAAGAAGTTCATTCATAAATATTTGAGCCTCTCTATTTTTTTTTAAAGATTTTTAACTCTTTTAGAATTATGAACGACTGTTTTGAGCATCATAGCAATTCAACGAATCCAATAAGTTGAAATTAATAAAAAAAATTTCGACTTGCTATAATATAGAACTGAATGCTCATGTTACATTTAGGCTTGAGATTTTGGTTTTAGCCAAATTCTATACCTATAAACCAGAAATCGTAAAAGGTATTTAAAAAGAATAGAAAGTTTGAGCCCAGAAAAATTAGACTCTAACTTCCAAAAAATTCCAACAATGCTGAATTTTGTATGAAGAGATATATTTGTGTGTACATGAAAAAAAATAAATAAAAAAAATATTTGGTGGCACGACAGCTGGTGTCCTACACCATGTTGACTTTCGATCATTCCTGTGTGTTGTTGTCAGGAGTGGAGTGAGAGACGCACTGTTTCATGACAAGAGATAAACTCTTGGAGGATTTGTCAATTCCTCACAAAATTTCGTAACACGTGAAAATCATTTCTCTTGTTTTTTTATTTAAGGTGACAAGGTGGGAAATGAAACTAAGACTTTTGGCGTAATAGTTCTACGCATTAACCATTACGCCAGGGGCTACTAAAAAGCACCCTAAATTTCGATCAAGGCTTATTTTTTAGATTTTATGAGTTGAAAACGTTTAGTTTTTTTTTTTATTGTTCGAAAAATATCAGTTTTTTTGGAGAAATGTCAACAAAGAATTTGTAGCACATTAAATTCTACAAAAAACAATTTTTAACACTTTTTTGTAAGAGTAATAGCCCTATTCTGGCAAACCTCACTGATACCTCACAAGTCACAACAACCTCACAAGGAAAGGTGAAATCGATTTTGTGAGGTTTTCGTACCCTCACAACTATGAGCCTCACAAAAACTATCGAAATTGTGATCTCCTTTTGAGAACCTCACAACAACCTCACAAGAAATCAACCTCACAAAGGCTTGTTACTTGTGAGTTGTGAGCCCTCACAACGCCAGAATAGCCCTGTAAGAGTAATAGATTTAAAAAATAAGTTCTTAAACTATATATATTAATCAGTTGTTTATTATTATTTATTGTATTATTCATACTGGAATGTCAGTTTATTAGACTTGACCATTCTTTATTCCGTCAATTTCTATTGAATTTCTGAACAACAACAACAATTTAGAGGTGCTACCACTAATGGTATACGAATTAATTTATAATTCGTTTTAATTAATTAATTATTTGGCTGGAGATATAGCTATTTCAAGGGGTGCCAAGCCCTATCATCAGTCTCCTTATATTAGAGGTGCTGAGCTTTAATCCAATTTTATTATGAAAAACTTTCTGCACACCATGAGATTCGAACCCATGCATATCAGATTTGCTCAGTCTTAGAAGTCGCATGCACTTCGTATTCCACTACTTTAGACCACTGACGTCACAGGTCGAGATGTGTATCGTTTGTTTATCAAATGCATTTGGAGCATCAGCATTTTTCTAAGCGCCTTCAAGTATGCTGTCTTGTTCCGCCTCCATTTTTCTCCATACCTTATTTCAATAGTCAGTTGTTTGTTTTATTGTTCATTTGATTCATTTTGCACGCGCTTTAAGCAAGCTTTTATATAAAAATCGATTTATTTTACAAAAAAGCGTCAAATTATTTTTTTTGTATAGAATTTTAGGGGCTACAATTTTTGTCTTGACATTACTTCCAAAAACATGATAATTTTTGAGCAATTTGCAAAAAAAATATATTTCCCTTTATATTTAAAAAAAATAAATTTTGCCCCTTTCACCCCATAAAATCTTTAGATTTTTGGTTCAAATAAAATGTACTTTAAGGAAAATTCTTAAGAAATAAAAATAAAACTTCGCACTGAAATTCAGCTTTGTCTCGAGTTCTTTCAAAGTTCCTCCTTTTTTATCTAATTTTTCTGGGCTATTATTTCAGAATCTAAAATTCGATTTGTATTTTGTCAAATTTTGTTTCATTCTTGTTTAGCGGTTGCATGTAGTTGAGCCCTCAACTTTTGAGTTGAGAAAAACAGTAAATGGCAATCGTTTGTGCAGTTTTAGAATTATTTGTACACCCACCGTTTTTTTTTATAGAGACACTTAAAAAAATGAGCATGTAGTTAGCCCCCCAACTTTAACGCTCGAAAATTCGGTAAATGCAGTTCGATAGTAATCGTTTGTGCATTTTTTTTTTTTCGTTTGTACATGTCCTAAATTTTTTTTACACATTTTTTTTTTTTTTTTTTTTTAAATTTTTGAAAAACATGCGTTTGTGCACAATTTATAAAAATTTTTTATGAAATCAGTTTTTTTTAATGTTTTTTTTATTTCTATTTTTAATTAATAAGTAATTCAAAATATTTTGGGACGCAAACACAAAAACATAAGAAAAGCGTTTTGCCGATGGCAAAACTAAATATGCACCTACTTCTAAAATTTGAAAGTTCAGGAGCTAAATTCATGCCCGAAATTTTTAAAATAGAAAGGAATCAAAATTTACACAATTATTTATTGTAAGATTTGTTTCTGTTGCATATTTTCCAAAATTCAAAAAAAATTTTTTAATGTATTTACATAAAACTAGTATCGCCCTGTGTCGAAATTCGACATTTTTCTTTTTTAATTTTTTTTTTTTTTTCAATATGCACAGTGCTCGACAGTGCAAAAACAAAAATGACCCACAGTGTATAAATGCGTGTTTCAAGTATATTCTGCACATCTCCGCAACTGTGCCTTTCCAACCATATAAAATTTATCGAAATCGGTCAAATACTTTTTGAGAAAATGGTACCACAAAATGTATTTAAGGCTATTTATATATAGATAATATAAAGGTGTGAACAAGCGATTATCTGTCGAACTGCATATCCAAAGCGACATATCGAGTAGGTGAAACAACGTTTTCTGTCCCAAACATTTTTAAATTTTATAAAATTTTTTGAAAAAAAAATTAGTAGGTATGCAAAAACATATTGGGACATGAAAAAGAAAAAAAAAAGAAAAGACAGACGTGTAAAAACGATTACCCATCTAACTGCATTTACATTTTTTTCGAGCGGTGCCAAAATATTTTGAATAATTAATTAAAAATAGAAATACAAAAATTTAAAAAAAACTAATTTCATAAAAAATCTTAATAAAATTTGGGCCATGTACAGAAAAAAAAAGGCAAACAAAGCACAAACGATTACTATCGAACTGCATTTACAGAAATTTCGTGCGTTAAAGTTGGCGGGCTAACTATGTATGTGCATGCTCATTTTTTAAGTGTCTCTATAAAAAAACGGTTGGTGTTCAAATAATTCAAAAAAATGTACAAACTTGCACAAACGACGCACAAACTGGCAATCGTTTGTGCGTCGCTTGTGAACAGTTTTTCTCAATTCAAAAGTTGCAGGGGGGGGGGGGCAACTACATACAACCTTTTTTAACAACTTATTGAAGCAAAATAAATGTTTTAGAAATTGATTTTAGGAAAATCGATCGAGTAATTAAAATTTGACTGCAGACAAACATTTTTAAGTATATTTTAAAGAGGGCTCCGCAGGTCAAAAACTTCATTTGGTATCAACTGGAGCGGTTAAAAATTAATTGATACATTTATAAGTATTTCTTATAGGTATCTCATCGATATTGGCTAGATGTAGGTATTGCTTTAATTCGAGTAAATTTTTTGACGAATCCTTAATTTTTAAACCTATAATTTGATACCAAGTAAAAACAACAAACCCAATTTAAAAGCCTTAATCGTGTTTGATTCCTTCTATAAACGTTTTACAAATTCACCTTCTATAAAGCTGAACCACATATACAAATCAACCAAACCACCATAATATTCTTACATACAACACACTTTACAAACAATCACAAAGTGAATTTTTCATCGTTCTGATGTAAACTTTACAAAAATCCTCAAGGAAAACACAAAAATTCAATTTCTTAAGATGAAAATTCCTTCAACTACGTATGTATACCTATACCTACGTACAATCACATTACACACCGACACGCTAAACACTGAAAAGAAAGTTTTCAAACAAAACACAACTATACAACATAATATGGCTCTTTCTATACATACATAGATAAATACATACCCACAGCCATAAACAGTTCTGAGGGAGCTTATCTCGAAGACTGTCATTTTCAATTTACCCTTAAATTGGTTGTATTGTTAGACGGTACGTTAAGCAATTCTCGCCGCATAAAAGAACGGTAAATAAGCAAAATGAAAATGGAAATTTTCCAAGAAGATTCTTAGAATTTCAATCCACCTGGGGGATGTACATAGCTATATACATAAATATAGAGATTGTGTTTTGGAGTTGATTGGCAGTGTAACTTCTTCTATTACAGGGACAAGTTTTATATTTAATTTTTCTTTTTTTTTTTTTTTGAGAGAGAGAGAGAGAAAAATTTAATTTTACAATTTAGTTAAAATTAAAATATCAATCAAATGGATAAAGTTAAGAAGAGAAATGAGGAATTTGGTAAAACTTAGAGGCACGGCCGTAGCCAGTCATACGCTAGGGTGAGCTTAGCTCACCGAAAAAATATTTGAGCTCACCCAAAAAAAAAATTGAAATATTTCAAAATTTTCCACATTATTTAAACTTGCGTGATAAAATATTTTTTCATATCAATACAATACAATACTACCGGTTTAATTTCGCCGGTTTTTTCATTAATTTCTTTCATCAACAAGTCGAGAATTTCCCTTTAAAATTCTTCTTGTGCGTTTTTGTTGTCATCTTCCTTATTGTTTTTTTTTTCAGTGAAAAGTCAAATGCGCTGAATACTTTGGGACAGATTGGAATTATGGAATACCTACACAGTTTTCACGTTCCACTTTAACGATTCAAATTGGTTTCCCTCATTTCGTTGAAAACCCAGTTCAAATTTATGTTTTTGCTTTGATTTTTATTTTAATTATTGGGAATAATTGAAACAGCTAATAGCATTTTGCAACTAAGTGCAATTGGCTATATCGCAGTGCTATGCCAATTTTTCAGTCAGTTAAAGAAGGTGTGAAGATTTGCAAAGTGATGAATCAGTTTTTGAATACAGCAGATGAAAAACAGAATGCTGTTGAAAATTTTCCACACAAATGCAGTTTGAGCATAATAATAACATACTGAATGATGTCGAAATTCTACTACAGACTTTTTGAGTGAAAATTTTAATTACAACTACTTAAAACCAATTAAATTAAATTTGGTATTACCCTCACACGAAGAAATTTCAGTTTTAACAAATTTTTTGCTCAACGGAAAAAATAGCTCTGGATTTGCAAAATAAAAATATAGTTCAGTTATTGTTTCCTGTTAAAAGCTCTTTTCCTATAACTTATCGCCTCTTTGAAGCTGTCAAGACATTTGGTGATGGTACATCTTTGAACAAGTCATCATTTTCGGGACTTTCGACAATAGACGCTCGTTGCGCTTAAAAGGAAAAACGCCTAATGACTAATCAACCATTGCGAAATCTTTCTTTTATAGTATTTGAAAAAAAAAGACGTTTGAATTGATTAGTAAAAATGATATTTTGCGTTTTTTTAATTTGCCCAAAAAACCCGAAGAATACAACTTTTTTAATTCTAAGTAGTAAGTAGTAGATATTTGATCTCCTATATATACGGTTACCATCCGTTCATTATAATAATGAACAGTTCTGTATTTGAAGACGAAGTTCATTATGAATTATTTGTTGAACAAAAACATATAAATGTTCTGTATTTCAGAAGTTGTTCACTATTTGTTCTATATTAAGTACAAATTCTTAAAAAAAATAATATAAAATATATTAAAGCAAAATTCAATGACAAAAAAAATGGTGCTAATGTACCCTAACCGTTTGAAAGAATGAACAAGACATCTAGTACAATTTTATTTTGTCAAATGCTCCTACAGATGGGTTTTTCTCAATTCTAAATAATATTTTGGCAAATTAAAAAACACAAATGTCGACCTCCATTTGCTGCAAAATCTATTTTGATAACTAAATACCTACAATTATTATGAACTCAGTTGTTTAGAGTTCAAAGAATATTAAAAAAAAAAAAACGGAACTTAGTGAAGGAAATTAACTCTTCAGAAAAACATTAAAAACCGTAAAAATGAACTGTGTTAATTTAGATTTTAATTTTTGTTTGTTTGTAAGACTTTTTTGTTTTAGAGTTATTGTTTTTAAATTTAATTTTTAAGCAAACAAATATTTAATTTATGTAGTTAAGTCATTTTTATGTAGATATTTTTTAGGTTAATGGATCAATTTAAAATTGAATTTTGTTTCTTTTTTTTACTTGTTCATTATTTGCAATTCCTAAAAATTGTCACCGTACCTATATACCTACTTTTAATTGGTAATTTAAAAAAACATGAATGTGATATTACTTATAATTACGGTTTGAAAAAAAAAAACTTTTCTAGACTAGATATTTTGACTTTCATTAAAAAAAATTTCAGCTCATCCAAGAAAAGTTGGAGCTCACGCACTATAATTAGGTCCTGGCTACGGCCGTGCTTAGAGGAGATTTCCATTAAAAGCTAGTTTATCGGCGACTTTTATTTATTTTTTTTTTTTTAGATCACAAGTTCAGTCATTAAAGATATTTGACTCTGGAAGAATCGCCAGAAATCTGGATTTTGGTATTTAGCCTCCTCATGGTATTCTTAAGAAACTGTAGACATTCCGCATTGATATGAGCGCGCTTAAAATTTTACAGGGGGGTTAAAAGCCCCCCCAAAGCTGTTTTTCAGGAATATCTCCCTAATAGTCACTTGTACAAAAAAAATATTAGAACTAACTTTATATGCTTATGAAATTACCTACAAAAGACATGTTGATACTTTTCTTCATAAAAATAACCGTTTTCTAAATAATTCATAAACAGTACGTCGGGAATTGCTTTTAAACTTTAATGTAAACTAAATTTTGTTGTAATATAGCTTCCTTTTGATATTCTTGAAAAAAAAAATGCAAAATTCTCCATCGATATGAGGCCTAATATCAATTTAAGGGGGGTCAAAGCCCCAAACACAGTTTTTTGTTGAATATCTCCCTATAGCGATTACTTTTACAGACTGTGTAAAAGTAATCGCCGGCCCTGTGTCTTTCCCAGGGCCGGCCTCAGTAAAACTTCCGCCCTGTGCAAGATTTGTTGAAAGCGCCCTATTTTATATTTGCACACATACATACACATATACACATGGCAAATATTGCAGTACATATTTGTTTGCACAAGATCAGATTACATTTTCTTGCTCCTTAAAATGCGCCCCCAGAATTTCGGGCCCTGTGCATTTGCACATATTGCACATATGGTTGGTCCGGTCCTGGTCCTTCCTTTGTCATTATAGTTAGGTAAGTGTACGATTTTTATTATAATATAATTTGTCATTTAATCAAACTCTCTCCTCCTACAAAAGTAAGTACATATATAGCTACCTAAGTTTGATAAGAAATTAATTTAACTAAACACAATATCACTATCCATCAACTGCAATTTAATATCCCAATATATACAGTCTGGTTGGGTGCGTGGTCAAAGCAATTATATACCTTTTCAACATATTTATATCTTGCTAAAACGAATTAAAGTCTCCGCATATATAGGTATACGAGCAAATAGCCGCTTATATGTATGTAAACATGCACTGTGAACCCGACAAGACATTCTTATTATCCTTATTTGAGATTTTAATCAGGGACCTGGTATTATTATGTCGACAGTGCGTTTGTTGTCATCGTCACTGTTGTTGGTTGCGTCCCAAAGTGACCACTAAAGAGTATTTCAGCACAGGTCCTTTGGGTCCTTTCTATCAACTTATATTAAAGTGACCACTAAAAAACCGCTCTAATTATTATATTTTATATGAGTAGAATATAAGGTACATATATGTATGTATTTACTTACAACGACATTTATATTAAGCACAATTAACCCTAAGCTGTCACCCTTTGTTTGTGGCCACTACTCTGTGCGGTTTAATATGTAATATGTGTTGGGAGGGTGGTATAACGATGACAGGACACTGACCGGTGATGATGCCATATGTGTGGGATGGATTTTTTTATTTTTCGAAAAATGATTTACTGCAGAAAGAAAAACAGAAAAAAAACTTTAAGAAAGATGTTAAACTTTGAAATAGTGCAAGTGGAACCAATTGTTCCGAAGCGAACTCCTTTTTCCGTGATAATTGCCAATAAAATGCTATTCAAACTTCTCTGACTTGATATGTCTGTGAAATTTCCACAACTAAACGTCACGCAAGCAGTGTCTTCTTGTGAAAACTTATTTCGACAAGCACGGAATAGGTTTTTTTTTTTTGTGCTGAACAACTCGAAGGAATCGAAGGAGGAATGTCCCCGGCTATTAGGTAGATATTTACTCGCACAGTAAAAAGATAGTTCTGGCAATCTACCTATATATAAGCCTGTCGTCATTTCAATCATGAAGTAATCGTGTCCTGTTTATCTATGGGATATTGAGTTACATTAATAGCACGAAAACGAGCGATGGTGTGTGATAGTTAATCAACTTTCATTTCTCTATAAATTATTATCCCAGGGTTTAACCCAGACTGACACTTTTTTTTCTTCGTTTGTATAAAGGAGCCACATTATGAGTGACTCCTTTTAATGCCAACGGTATTTTATATATAGCTATATATGTATGTGCGAATAGAACAATAGTCGTAAATTTTAACGTGTTAATAGGTGCAATTCTATGGGAAATATTTTATTATCATCAATGTGATAATAATTAAATCAAATATTTGCATTTTTCGAGTTTTATTTGAAATTATTTTTCCACGTGTGTCGCGTCGTGCGTCGGGCGTAGGTATATTATGTCAGATATTTTTGGTATGAGATTATTTAGAGGGTGCGAATGTTGGTGATGTCTCCGGTATTAGTCAGGCTCTCTTTTTAATATAGGAAAAGGTATTAATATATAGTACCCTTTTAATAGATAAATGCCATAGTAATACTTTATTTTATGAAGGCAATTTTTTGGAATTTTATTTGTCGATTTTGTAACAGATTAGCATTTTCATATATAAATATATCCATAATCAATGTATTTAAATGATATACAGTAAACTCTCTCATAACCGGACACTGATGGTACCCAGAAATTTGTCCGGTTATTTAGAGGTGTCCGCTTATGAGAAAACGAAAAAAATTAAGTTGAAAACCTTTTATAAAAGACATAAGCATATTGATTTGATATTGGAGATTTTTAACGTGTTTTTTCATGAAATAAATAAAATAAAATAAAATAAAATAAAATAATATAATATCTTTTATTTATAAGCATATTCATATTCTAGAATTTTCCTATTATAATCCGGGTGCCTTCTCGTATTGTAAAAATTGGAATGCACTATAAAAACAGAATGTAGCTTTGCGAGATACAACAAAATTTCACCTATGAATGAATTTCTGTCCAAGAAAAATTTTTGTGATTTTTTTTCTTGTGAGGATTACACCAATATAATCTTCATATTTCTACAAGTTTTTAATTTACTATCCAAAAATACCGAAATGGCCCTTATAAAAATTGAAAAATAGTACTCCACATGCACTTTGTCCGCTTATGAGAAATCCAAACTCTATTGCGGTTATTAAATTTGGTGTCCGCGTCCGGTTATTAGAGAGTCCGCTTGTGGGAGAGTTATTACAATAAAAAATCATGAATTTAATTCTGTTCTTTGAAATTTGTCCGGTTATGAGAGGTGTCCGCTTATGGGAGGTTTCCGTTTGCAGAGAGTACACTGTATTATGTATAACGAGGAATATAGATTATATATTCAAAATATTAATATATATTCTAGCTTTATTTCGGGGCTCTCGTAAAAGTGCAGGGAAATAACTTCAAATGAGAAAAAACTTCACCATCTAGTGAAAAATAATTTCACTTTTTTGAAGTGAACTTATTTTCAACTTTGAGTGGGAATTAACTTAACTTTTTTGTGGGAAATAATTTCACTTATATGGGTGCCGTTATTTCTTCAATTTTGGGCGATATTTCCAAAGTGAGATTTCAATGACAATGTAATCTTAAAAAAAATCCCGGCGCATAAACAGTGAGGTATGTATGGGAAGGGAGATGCTACCCCCCTGCAACCCCCCTGCTTGGGCACATTGTAGGATTTGGGGTAGGTGCGAGGCTGGGTGTATGCAAAATCTCTTTTGAATTTAAGGAGTCTGGACATAATGAATTTGAATTGATAGCTGTTCTTTTGTTAAACTAAGTACAAATAAATTGTTTATCTATATAAATAAAAATGTAAATGTACGTTTGTTCCTTACCGCTAATATCCGAAAGATCTTTACCGATTGCTTTGAAATTTTGACACAATGTTGCATTCAAATACAAGCGGGTTTGCACATACTCAAAATAAGAAAAAAACAGTGGGATATGTGGACCAAAAAAATATCAGTTTTTGCTCAAAAAAAATTGAGAAAAAAAATTTTAAATTCATTTCTTCAAGGAAGAGAAATGACAGTGACAATGACAGTGACAGTGACGGATGACAGATGACAGTTGCAGATGACAGATGACGACAGATGACGACAGATGACATATGACAGATGATACGATAGATGACAGATGATAGATGAACAAAACAAATACGAAATAATCGTGTACCGGGAGACGGAAACAATCCCGAAATTTTTTTTTAAAGGTTAGTACGGTTTATTATTTCTTATTTCGTTAGGTATTTACAATTTTGGTTTTTCCAAGATTTGGAGAATTTGAAAACCAATTTTAGGATGCATCTTTCTGAGGTCAAACAAAATATTATAAGGATTGAAGTTTTTAAAAATATTTATATGGCCATTAATTGTACAGACTTTTATAGACTTTTATAGAATGTTAATTAATTTATTTTTTGATTCAAGATTAGAAAAAAAAAGAAAAAACAATAGACAAAATTATCAGTGATAAAGAACAACAAAATGTGTTACAAATTCAAAAATTTTTTTCGTATTAATTTAAATAACGCCATAAAAATTTACAAGCTTTTATGTAAACTAGCTCTTACTTGAGCTGTAAAAGTTAATACTTTTAAAAATTAGAAAAATAATTTTAACTTTGCGAAAAATAAAAGACGTGCTTTAAGTGCGGTACTTTTGAGCGAAGCGGGCCGGCTAACAGCTAGTTTAAAATTAATTCCTCTTTATAAATTATTTTTTTTATTTTAATAAAAAAATATACTGGAAAATGAGGTGAGAAATAATTTCACCAATGTTTAGGTTAATTTATTTCCCACTCAACGTGAGAAATAACTTCACTTATGTGGAAGTTTTTTCCCATGTGAAGTTATTTCCCGTGAAGTTATTTCCCTGCACCTCTCGTAACTACTTGTAAATACAATAAGTATCTTTTAACTTTTTCCCCGATGACTTAAACAAATGTTATGCCAAAACTCATTAGAATTCATGAAACGATTCGGGGTATATTTAAACGACAAAAATGCGCACATACAAATACTTTCACATCAATATAAGTACCACAGTGTATTAACTATAATTCAATTTTAGTATGAATAATTCTCTCAAAAAAGTATATGATATAAAAAGGACTAAATTAAAAGTGGTGTTAAAATTGAACCGTGTGTAAAACCTCACAATAGCAAAGGAAAATTGCAAATTTAGATAAGAAAATCAAAATTAAAGTTTTATTTAATTATTGTTATAATGTATTATGACGTTAAATCCCAAAGCCGAAATCCCCAAATGAATGCCTACTAAAGACAAAATCCTAATCAAAATAAATAATTAAATCGTTGGAGCGGTTTTTTAAAAACTTAATTTTTTTATTTATAAAAATTTGTAAACATTTTTAAGCAAACAAATTGGTACGCCATTTGTAAGACGTAGGTACTTATGTATTAATGCAAATTTAAAAAATCCAATAAATATTGAATTTTCAAAAAATACATTTGAAATTTTTGTTTTTAAATTCAAAATTTGTTATTTTTTTTTTGAAAAATTTTATATGCAATATTATACTCCTTTTAGACGACTGCAATTTTTAATTAAAAGTAACATCTCTCCACACTTTTTACTCTGCAATTTGTCAACCTGAGTAACTTTGTTAACCCCGGACACCTCAATCCTCATGTACGCCCCCTGCCTATATGGGCTAACAAACCACAAGGGGTATAACTGCTTCATTTAAAAGCCGTCTTATAAGGACTTCTTAGAAGCACTTGTGTAAAAATTTCATAAAATTTAGTTTAAAAGATAATGAGATAGTCCAAAACCAAAAAATAATGATTCTGATGTGAGAGCTACAGGTAATAATAGCTTAATATGGAACAATCTTTTCATTTCATGATAATGAGATAGTCCAAAACCAAAAAATAATGATTCTGATGTGAGAGCTACAGGTAATAATAGCTTAATATGGAGTTAACAATCTTTTCATTTCATGGCCTGATTGTGTCTGGAACTCATGATTTTCTTCTGAGGCGGTAATTTCGGGACAGCCTGTATATAATGCGAAATAAGCAAAACAAAAGTCTAAATTGGAAAGGGGCGACCGACGTAAGTAACGAGATTAAATATAGGTATATATGTAGCCCATCGAATGAGAGATCTCTGAACGCTCAGTGATTTTCAAGTTAGACAAAAAATCTAACCTATAATTAGTGTCACTATTTGTTTTTTGTTTTGACATTTGTGATAAGAAATTTTGTTGCATTCATTTTTTTCTGGGACACGATTATTTCTAAAATCACAAGAAATACAATTTTTTTTAAGAATTTAGATTTTAGAAAATATTTGAAACTGAAGCTGCACTGGACAAGTTTTTATCAATTCTGAAGTTTCTTTCATATCCTAATCAATATTCTTGTATAGTCTAGTACAATATACATTCTTCACCTTTGCAAAATTAGAGATGCGTCTAGAGGCTAAGCTCTCTATTATATGTAAGAAGATTTTTGACCAAAAAACCCAATTTTCCAGAAAAATCAATACAAAATATTTATACAATCATATTTCCATATCATTCTCTTTAGAATATAATTTGTTCTGCTTAAACTATTTCAATAAAGCTCACTTTTCTTCCAACTGACTGCTTCCCAACAGGGGTATCACGATATGTTAAATGTACCTAAGCCCCCGCATACATCAGCCTTTCAGTTGTAATTTGACTGTAATTCAAATTAGCATATTGCGTTTTGATTGCTTGAAACGTTAATTAGACACAATCAAGATTACTGCACACACTCACCACTGGTGTTTTTGTATTTATACAATAGGTAGCCTCACATAACCCCTGCATCTTTAAACCTTTTACATTGCCACCCACTATCAGGCGGTGGTTTATAAATATTTCTATATGCTAACTCCTAACCCCTAAGTCCTATATAATATAACACAAAAGGATAAATGCCAGGGCGTGTGGTTTTAAATTGCATGTGAGTCCCACAAATATAATGCAACAATAAATGTGCAAACCATACCAAAACTTGACACACTAATTTCCCACGCTAAGTCGTCAAGGATATATGAGTCCGTGATATGGTTAAAATTTGCAGCTCATATATAGAAATCTAAAACGGAAAAAAACATTGCATTGTATAAAGGAAAATTTTAAATACCACGTCGCTTCGGCCTTATATATACATAGAGAACATATGAATATGTGATCGTGTGTGATCCTTCAGTCACGCGGATTTTGAGTTCAAACAGTCAACGTCGATTATATGGAGCGTTAATGGATTTATGCAGATGCGAATGACTGCGCGACTGACCATATATATGCGGATGCGGTTGGGGGTCCGGGAATGAATTGCAATTTGCAATCAAATCCTGCCATCACAAAACTACCCAACTTTATATACATACATATATAAGCAGTGCACTCATTAAAAGTCCGTCACTGTGAGTATAAGTTCGTTTTTGAATTAAAATGGCTCACGCGATTTTGAATCGGTCGACATTTTTTTTTAATTTAACAAAATGTTCAAATAATGCAAAGTGCACTAATGATTAAGAGTAGATATGTATATGTAGGTATGAGATGGTGTGGGTGATAATTGGTGTTGTTGTTCTATCTTTTCCTCTCTTTCTCTCTCCTTGGACTATGCCATCGGTCGTTGGTATATATAGCGTCAGGAGGATTTAGTTTTATTTTTCATGTTTGATGTGCTCGTGAGGTAAATTACCGTTTGATTAATTGTATTTGCCTATTATAGCGATTGGCTAATGACATAATGACTTGCTGCAACCAACGACATCAACATCGACATGAGAGTAATTATTATATAGAAATTTGAAAAATTATAGAAACATGAATAACAAGTCGTTATGGCATAGTACCTACATTGAGACTTTTAATTGCATTAAGTTTTTAATTATTTATTGTTTCTCCTTTATAAATAAAAAAAAGAAGACAAATAAGTAGTTTTGAGCGACAAATAATTAATTATAATTTGTATGTAATTAGAAAAGTCTAATGTCGGTCTTACATGATTGATAAAGTATCACACAAAACTGTTCAAATAAATCGATAAAATCATGAAGATAATATCGGCTCAGTTTCATACTGGTTTTCTTAGATCAAACCGAGACTTTTTTCGTTTCATTGGGAAGCGTTTTATTTAAAAAGAGGCTGGGTGCGACCCACACTGGTAACTTTCCATTGGTGCCCTTGGAAACTAAAGAGACTCAACGTTATTTTGGAATAAGAAAATTCACAATTTATAAGGTCTTCGAAGACCTTATCCGGGTGTTCAATATGCACTTGATTGCAAAAAAATGGGGAAGGCCAAAATGGGGAGATTGTTCTCGAGATATTCGAGACGAAAAACATTTTTGAACAATTTTTATTAGTTTTCTTTTGCATTTTTTGTTGGTTTAAAACAGAACTGTTAATTGAATACTTTTACAAATTTTATCAGTTGTTAACAACGTCATTGTGTTGAGTATAAAATTAGCCTGGCGTCGAAATCAGTAAGTATTTATTGTCGATTCCAGATGAAAAATATTTTTCAAGAATTTTTAGTATTTTCTTGTACCTAATTTATTTTGTTTGTTTAAAAATAATTGTCAATTGATTTTTTTTTTAATCATATCAGTAATTAAATATGCCATCGTGTATATAGAATAAAAATTATCCCGAAGTCAATATCACTATTATAATTGTTCTCAAAATATCTGAGCGGTAATGTATATTTTTAAATTTTGTTGTGTTAGTGAATAGTTTTTGAAATATTAATTTTCAATCTCGAAATTTTGAAAAAAAAAAATTCAATTTAAAAAAGGGATAATCTTCTAATTTAATCATGTCGATTATGGAATCCGCGATACTGAATCCGCAGTGATTTGCAAAGCAGTACACACTTTTTTCTCTACCAGTTTGTCGTGAAAAGAAAATAGAACACTGTACTGAGCATCACTGCGGATCAAGTATTGCGGATTCCATAATCGACATGAATAATTGACCTGAGCAGATCAAACTTGGGAAAATCAAAAAAAACTGTTTTTCTTGAAAGAAAGTACTTTAGGATTAGGAATTCTAGTCTTATTGGATATAGTTCACACTAGATATTCGTCACGAAATCTATCTACTTAACAAAAAATTGCGTATTGACAAAGGCCCTCACTAGTCAACTGATGAGTCCAAGTGAGATCGCCGGGACGAAACGCCAAATTTGCCGTTAAAAGCTATTTTGAATCGAAAGTACTTTTCATTTTTTTTTATTTCTCAAAAACTAAGATACATTTTAGCATTAAGTTTTCTGTTTTTTATTGAAAATTAATAACAGCATTGAATTTTGAAAATAAAAATTATACTTAATCACATAAAATTTTGAAAAAAATTAGTTTGAAATTAAAAAAAAATTTTTTTTTTCAAAATTTCGAGTTTGACAATTAATTTTTCAAAAACTATTCACTAACGCAACTTAATTTAAAATTAAAGAAGAGATTTCTGGCTTTTCAAAAAGATATAACATAGCATTGTAAGTTTTACCGTTGTTTTTTTCTGTTTAAAATCAATTTTTTGTAGAAAAACCTACTCGCTATAGCTTTAGCACCTTATACCGATCACCCTGTATAGGATTGAATGCAGCTTGTGTCACCTAGAAACAGAAATATTTTTTTCGCATGTAAGTACTGCCTCTTGCCCTTGTGAGGAATTGACAAATCCTCCAAGAGTATTTATCTCTTGCCATGAAAAAGTTTTTCTCATATCTTGAGACTTTCAAATTTGGCAAAAATTTGTAGGTCTCCTCCATTCCCGCCCATAACAACAGACACCCAAGAATGTTTTAAAGTTGTTAACCTAGTAATTCTGGACGAGCTATTGTGCCACAACGTTTATATTTTATTTATTATATTTTAAATATTCTATATTATGTTACATATAATATTTTTCCTTAGTTTGGATAACAAACAGAACAGTGTTCCCATACCCCAAACAAAATTAGCGTGGTAGATTGGACTTTATGGCTGTAGATTTTTTTTTAAATAAAACTATTCATAAATATTTCAAGATAGTAATCAAGAAAATAGACCCATGTAAATATTTTGTAATATTTTAAAACTAGAATAACTTAGGATTTTTTTCTTGAGCCAACTGATTTGTCGACTCTTTATTTATATATAAAAGTTTTTTTTATTTAGGACTTTAATTATTTTTTTATTATAAATATTTGCGTTCATGAATTAATTTTTTATCAATGTTTTAGTTGATTTGTGAATAAGAAGATAATTAAGTATTTTTTTTATTAATAGGGGTGTAATGGCCAGTTGCACCAAAATCCACTAAAACCAGTTTTTGCTAAAATTCTTATAAAATTTATCGGCTTGATAAATTTTTTGGGTTGCACGAATTTATTTCTCTGATTTTTTAGCTAAAATGCTGTTTGCGAACCATCCCTGGATTTCGTCAGCTAATTTTTGAACTGAACGAAAAAGCTTCATTAGTGTACCTAAGTAAGATAGCAATATGAGAGATCACACCTGGTTTAAAATGGAAGTGATTGACTACCAGAGTTACAACTGGGATACAATTGTATCCCGGGGGATTCTTTTTTTTCGGTGGGATTCGGGGATATTTAAAAAGAATTAAAGTTTATGTTTTATAAAACAAAAAATCTTCGATAACACTTAAAATCGGACATTTTGAAAAGTTTTGCAATTAGTTTTTAAAAGGACTCATTTATTTTCAAAATGACTCTTTTTTTCATTCAGAGGGATTCATAAATAATTTTGGTTGTGGTAACACTGTTGACTACCCTTTTGAAACTTGTATTGTAGCTGAAGAAGAGATTTATCCTTTTTTGTTTCACTACACACATTTTTCTTGCGGAAAAAAAAATTTTTTCACCACCACTTTTTTTTTTTGTTGAAAGTATGTACTAGGCTAGAATAGAAAATAATTGAAAAGAAAAATAATGGATTTTACCTGTTCATTTTTATTTTTATTTATTTTTAACCTCCAACGATCTACTTAATGTTGAATATTTTTTTTCTTAATTGTAATTTTCAAATGTACTATCACAAGTGAAACATTTTTTTTGAAGATATTTTCGTTAAAACTCGCTTTTAAAATTTAACTGGAGGAAAATGGCATTTTAGTTTATTGGCTTGCTTATCGGCCTTTTAAAACTAAAATTGGTTGGTGCAACCGATAAATGCCATTTTAAAATTTTACGAAGAAGTAAATATTTAAAAGCGTTTGGTGCAACTGGCCATAAGTCTTTGAGTTTTATTTAATTTCAGCTAATTTATCTTCGAGGTTCTGTAGAATATAAGTCTTTTTTTTCTTACTATCAACAACTATATTTACACATATTCACGACTTAAAAGCCATCTGTTGAAAAACCATAATTACAACAAAAACAAAATATACTAATAAATAATAATTTTTATTAAGTAGGATTACAAACAAACGAATTGCGTACACAAACACATCCGGTATAAATGTAAATGTAAATGTAATAGCTAAAAATATACAAAATTCAATTGAATTCTTTATTCACAACAAACAATGAATAATGAAACTTGATTGAATTTACGCAAAATATTCTTTGATTTTCTGGCCCATTAAGTTAATAAACATAATAAACAGCCCATCATCATCATCATCATCATCATTGAAGTCACCCCCTTTGTGCCATTGCTATAAAAAAAAAGTTTTTATAGCAAGAGGTTATATAGTACGATATCCGAAAGTTTTTATTTTTTTTTTATTCCTAAAATACAATTGAATTATTTCCGTCATTACGGTTAAACTCTATTATAAATGTATTTACAACAGATTTCACCCTCAAATGAATTTATTGCGCCCTTTTCATAATAAAATATGAAAACCCTCTTGTGCAAAAGGGCATTCGCGTGGTAGGTTTAGTACGAGTATACTCGGAACTCGCTTATAGTAAATTTGTTCGATGGCCAAGTCTATATACAGCGAGGGGGTGGATGATGATGTTGATGATGGTTTGGTATGGTTGTAAATATTGCAGACAGCAATTATGACCACATTCGACTCGCATCACTGACGAATTATGACGTTTATCGGTTTAAACACACTCACTCACTTACTTATTCAGTCGAGTGCATATACAACAACCTCGCGCCAACACCGCTTCGACGCACCACCCGCGCCCCGGCCGTTGAATATGATGATGATGATGATGATGATGATGATGATGATGATTTTGATGAAGAATAGAGGGTTGGTGATTCTGATCGTATTTGAATAGCCCACTTGAGATAAGGGTTGACTTCGTATATAAATTCTACTGATGGTGGACTGGTTTTCCGTGATGTTTGGGTCGCGTATTCAATGGAAAATCCTTGACTTTGCAATATATGAGTAAAAAAAAAAAAAAAAAATCGTTACAATTTCATCATTTGAATTGAATCGAAATGTCAAGTGTTACCAAACAAAATCTCACCCATCAACAAGAGGGTGGCTCTGTGATGCTATACATATATGCCATAGATGGATGAATGGATTTTGAAGAATATTATATATGAACTCTTGATTCAATTTAAACGGGTAAATGGCATCTAATGACTTGCACATCTGTTAACTGTAGTTGCCATTATGTTGAGCATAATATTTTTTGATATTCCAATAATTTTGTAAAATTTAATTTATCATAAAGGTGGAAAGGGACAAAATCGTCGCGTCGGAACTGGCGCGGCGATGGTGGTGGCGGAGATGTTTGAAGTTATATATATTTTTGATATTTATATCAGACAGAAAAATCAGATTTTGATCAAAAAAACAAACTATCGATGTGAAAGTTGGTGTTTCGGAAACTGGAGTATTTAAAACATTTTAGGAATATTTTGTGTAGCAACAGTAAAATTTCGCTTTAATAGCATATACAGCAAAACTGACGAAAAAAGTAAAATTCAATAATTCTGTGCAGTGCTCCAACACTTAAACCAATTTATAGTTAAAAACTTAGTCTCGTTGAACAAAAATAAATTAATTCGAGATTTTGATTAAATTTGATATATAATTCTTTTAATTTTTGAATTTCCCGTTATCTTCTTAACCAATTTTATTCAGAAGCTCTCAAAAATATTTATTAATATTGCTTATCAAAATTTCTCAAAATAAAATATGTTTTGGGTTGTAAAAAAAAACTCACATTTATGTATTTTTCGAAAATTCAAAAAGGGGTCCCTACATTATTTTTTTTAATTTAATATTTAATTGTAATTGCACAAATACTTAAAATTGGCGTCCCAAAAAAAATTTATTGTTTAAAAACTTCTTAAATTGTTACAACATTATAACGGGCAATGATTTCGAAAAGTAGCTCTCAAACTGTGGACTACTAACAATCGAATAACCGAAAAATCGCTTAAGTCGACTTAAGCTATATACTAACGGGTGATTTTTTAAGAGGTTTAGAACTTTTTTTTAAAAAAAAACAAAAAAAATTCGAAAAAATTAATGAAATATTTATTTGAATCGATAGTTTGAACCTTGCAATTTAATGTTTAAAGATAATTTCATGCAAATGTTGACCGCGGCTGCGTCTCAGGTAGCCCATCCGCTGAGTCCAATTTTGGCATACTCTTTCACACATATCGGCCGGTATCTCACGAATGAATGCATGGATGTTGGCTTCCAGTGCGTCAATCGAAGCGGGCTTGTCCCTATAGACATTAGCCTTGACATACCCCATAGTCTAATGGTGTCAAATCGCACGATCTAGGCGGCCAATTGACCGGCCCGAAACGTGAAATTAACTGTTCACCAAACTCGCCTCGCAATTGCGCCATTGTTTCGCGTGCTGTGTGGCATGTGGCACCGTCTTGTTGAAACCACATATCATGCAAGTCAAGAACTTCCATTTCGGGCAAAAAAAAGTTTGTTATCATCGCTCGGTAGCGTTCACCATTGACAGTAACGCTGCGATTCGCATCATCTTTGAAGAAATATGGCCCAATAATGCCGCCGGCCCATAAACCGCACCAAACAGTGGCTTTTTCGGGATGCATTGGTAGCTGTTGCAATGCTTCTGGCTGATCTTCACTCCAAATGCGGCAATTGTGCTTATTTACGTACCCATTCAACCAAAAATGAGCCTCATCGCTGAACACAATTTTTCGATAAAACCGAGCACGAATTTTGATAGTAAAATTCAATAATTTGCAAGCGTTGTTCATTTGTAAGACGATCCATGGTTAAATTGCAAACCAAACTGAAGCTGTTTGACAGTGACACAAGGTACTAAACACACGTCAGCTGTCAAAACCAGTGTTGCCAAAACCAAACCAGCTAAAAAATCACCCGTTATGTCTTATAGCCACAGATATACATACACAGGAGCTATATAATAAATTTTCTTCCTTATATCCTTTTTTTTTATAAAAGAAAACATGGATATAAGAAAGGAATTCTTTGGATTTTTCGACTTTCTTATATCCGTCACCTACTGTATTTATAAAAAAAAATGTTGTATCTTACAAATAATTTTGGCACACTTATTTTAAGTATTTGTACAGTTAAATTTAAATTACAAATAATTTACCGACTTTTGAATTTTCGAATTTTCAAAAAATAGTTGTAAAAGTCCACAACATAACTTTTTTGAAAATGTTGGTAGGAAATATTATTTAAAATTAAAAATTTATTAAAACTTATTAGAAGCTTCCTAATCGGTTAATTCGACTAAGCAGTTAAATATATACAAAAAAAATTGTAAACGAGTATAAAAATATGTGCACGATTGGGTCGCACGAACTTGCTCTTATGTGCGATCACACTGTGCTTTTAAAGTTTTAATATTTCAAAAACTATATTTATCTTATAAAACCACCATATACCACCGTATACCGTTGTTTTTTATTTTAAGAAAAATACAGAAAACAGCTTGATAATTTCAAAAAACTGCTTGGTGCAAAACAAATTTTTTAAACTTCTTATATAAATTTTAAAAAAATCATTTTTAAAAATTTGTAATACAAATATTGATGAAAATAATCGAAAACAAAAAAAAAATAGGAGGTGGCATTTATATAACCATTTGTAAAAAAAATCCTGTAAAAGTTGTGGCAAGTTTTTAAGAAAAATAAGATTTTTCGAAAATGTAAATAAATATTTGGCAGGTATATCTGCGGTTATTTTTACTTCTAAAACAAATTTAAAAAAAAACTGCTAAATATTAAAAACACGTTAGGCACCAATACGTTTAAAGAAAATTTACCTATCTATTAAGGCTGTAGCCGAACAGACAGACAGATGGTCAGAATTATTGTTCAATTAACAAAGTAAAAGTTTCTAGTTACGAATTGAAAACTTATTTGAAATGCAATGTTTGCTGAACGTATCCAAAAGTCTTAAAAATTGACAGATTACAGGAATAATATAATACAAGGACATATTTAAAATGCGTTTATAAATAAGCAAATTTGCAACTTTTTAGAGAATGACTAGACAACTGTCCAATAGTGTTCATAAGGAAATCTAATAAATACGACTGATATTTTTTGAGGCACAGGATCACAGCACAATGTTGTGTCAAAAGAAAAACAAAAAGCTTCATAAAATTATCAAAATTTTTTAACTTCTCCCTCACATAATTATTCTTATATAAACCTACCTATGTTTGTATTTCTGTATTGAGAGATATGAATATACATTTTATCAACAATAGTAGAAGGAATGGATATAATTAAATACCCCAAAAAAAATTCTATTAATAATTCTTTGTGCGGGTATCAAATTGATAGGCTTGTTAAAATCCTATATGTTTTGTATCTTCTTAAAAAATATTAAATCCCATTTGTATTGTCGCATGACATTTCTGTGGAAATATTGATTGTTCAAATAAATTCTTGAAAAACTAACAAAAAAATTGAACTCTCATGTGGCCCAATACCCAACACATATAATAAAATCACATATGAATTCAACCTATCAAGTTACAATTAACCAACCTGTCATCTTATCGATGATGGCGACGCATGGCTATAACATTTGACAGGCTTAACTTGTCATATAAAATTTGATTCATCTCTGAAAAAGCGCATTAACCTTTTACTAATGCTCTCCAGACCTTGTTTTGACAATGTTGTTATGTGTTCTTTCAAATTTGACTTTATTTGATAATGTTCTTTTTTTTGTGAAAGAAATATCAAATGGCTTAAAAATAAGGGTTTTATACCTACATTCGATTCTAATCGTATATATCGTGCGTTTGTTCAATATCAAAGTTGCCTATACCTATATTCAAACAAAAAATTCAACATGATACTTCGTTAATTAATTAAATTAAACTGTCGAATCGTTTGGTTCTCGTGGCAATAATAATTTCCGTTTTGAATAAATTTACATTTTGCCATTAAGACTATTTTGTATAGGTACCTATATAGAGTCGGTAGGTATATAAGTTGTATACGTCTTAATTTCGATTTTTGGAAAAAATGTGAACAATGCCACCCTTTCTAGAATACCGTGTGACATGTTAAATTAAATGCCACCCTCAACTCCTTCCTTTTGCTATTCTACGAATTTGTCGTTTTATACAGAGCCCCGAATTCATTTTCATTTCCACCAGCGCGGCGGCATTCCATTTGACGTCTCGCACAAAATCCAAGTTCATGTTTGCATGCTGCTCCTTGCTCAGCTCAGCTCAGCTTAGTATATTTATTCTATTCTCTATTATAGACCCCGTGTCTCCGGGTGATATGAATCTTATAATAAATTCCTGAATTTCGAATTTGATTTCCATTTTTGTGTGTTTGCCTTTTCTTTCTCTCCCTCTCTTTCTCTCTGTCTCTCCACCTCTTGTAAATTTAATTGGAGTCGAGTGAGGATGAGGAATGAGATGGGGGGTTTGAGTTTTCATTTGGGAAGCACGCAAACTTCATTAGAAAACCTTTTCAAGGTAGTTACACAAATTATTGCAATTAATCATATTTCGCTTAGCGAGAATTTGTGGTTGGATTTAATTTTTTTTGTGCTTTTTTTTTCTCCTAAAGTGAATAATGTCCCGAAGTTTGCTGTGAATAATTGCCTAATAATGTATTTTATATTTTTTATATTTGATTCGTGTTTTTTTTTTGTTTTGTGTATATATGAAAATTAACTACTTGCCGTTTTTAATGGTAATTAAATTAATTGAGCTTTTTTTGGAATGAGAGAAAGTGCGTATAATTGATGGAAGTTGGACGTTGTCGTTATTAAGTTAAGAATTTGGGTTGCTTATTAGTCGTTTAGAAAGGAATTAAAAACTAACAGGTTGCTAGTTAGTAGAAATTATGTATAGGACTTTTTTTTTTGTTTAGGGGTTGATTGCTAATTAAGAATGTTCTTATAATGCAAAAAATAAAAAAAAACTTTATGTTATAAAAAAAAGTTACAAAAAACCTAAAAAAACAATCGTTAAGTACCTAACTCTTAATAATATAATGAATATTCGCAGTTGTGAATTTAGGGGAAAAGTTATACATACCGCATGTCAACTATATTTAAAAAAATTATTAATAAAGTGAACAGATAAAAATTTAGATAGATTTCCAGTACCACTATAAGTTTTTAATTTTTAGTGTGATTAAAATACATCGAAAACATATATATTGCACGACAAAAATTTAAAATTATTTAGCAATATATTATATAAGAAATTTTTGCTTTAGGCCAATGTAAAATTTCTTCAGAAAACGATGCAATGCAATTCAGCAACTTAATAAAGAATCAATAACGCTTGAAATGAATTCTGTTTATTAGAATTTAATTTAGGGGATGCCAGTGAACGTAATATAAGGACCGTGGGTGGTCTAATTTATATAAATTTTGCAAACACGCTTTAAATTATCGGAATAGTTTTTGAAATTTGTATTCTCTAATTAGTTTTTTTCAAATTGTTACTTTTAAAATTAAAATTGCAAAAATCTCAGGGTTATCGCTCTCCCATTATTTATCTAAAACTTATGTTTTTATGCTCTAAATCATTTAAAATCTTTACCTTTTATTTTACAAATCATCAAAATTGTGAAAATCTAAGAACCACACCGATTAATTCTTGACTAAAATTATAAATTTAGTACCACTTTTCGTTTTATTCTTGCTATTTCTAATTAAAAAATTATTATTTCATATCAACTTATGCAAATCATATTGTTAAATTATTGCTAATTACATTATTCTTTTTTTTTCTATTTTTCTATTTACTCATTCATGAAATATCATATCCGGCAGACGTCAAATTGCCATGTCCGTATTTTTAAGTCTAACTTTGTATCAATATAGAATCGAAAATAAAGAATTTATCTATCTATCTAATAAGGAGATGTGCAACTTTTCAGAAAATTATTACTGGACAGTTGTTGAAGAGTGTTCTAAGGAAATATCATGATTTTAGATTAAAGCCTCATTTTCTGTTTAATGTAGGTAGTTTTTTTTTGAACAAATGATTTTTATCGAATAGTTTAGTCAGTTTATAGACAACAAATGGGAAATTTTGTTTTATACTTTGGAATTTCAGAAACAATAAAATGTGTTTCTGAAATTCAAAAGTATAAAACAAAATTTTGACTTATTCTCCTCTCTCTTAGAATTTCCCACAAACATTTCACTCCTCACTTTACCTTAAAAAATAAACAAAAATCATATTAAAATAATTCTGCTAAGTGAAATAAAATTTAATAAAAACAAAACTTAATTTCAGGTCATTGATAAACAAAAAAAACTTAATTCCATGCCATTTTATTTTCATAAAAAAAAATTGTTTCATCCGATGACTCAGATAATTTGACGTTTCCATACAATAAATGGATAGAAAAATTATAATTAGTGCCGGTAATACTGTATTATTATATTTGTATTATATTTTTGACTGGACTAGAGTTGTTGTTGTATTTACGCTAAGGTTCGATGTCATTTTTTTGGCCCAATTCTATGTGGAACATGCATATTATTACAGCCAGTTTCACAGTGAAGTAAGGCCGTGTCCGAATTGCGTTAAAATGTTGGTTAAAACTTGACGTTTGGTTAAATTTTGACACTAGCGTAATAAAATGGGTTAAAAATTACCCAGCTCCAGAGCAGGTTAAAATTTCACACTTGTGGTTAAATTTCGACGTTTCTCAAGAAAGAGAGAAAATTGAATTTGAAATTATTTTTAAAAGTGCAACAATGGACAATGGAAATAATCAATGTTATGAATTTTGAATTTTCATGTGCATGTACACATACCTCGCGTAGTCGCTGGCTGTCTTATTGCAGTCCTCGTAATAATACGCTGATATTTTAAAAAATATAAAAGAATTGATATAAAATACTTCCGCAAATTGTTATTCATCTTCCAAAATTAATGCCAATTGGTTGTTTTTTTTTTTAGTTTGTTGACAGCTGTGAACTAGTGTTCGCAGACTGCATAATCAAGCAGTACACAATAGGATTTTTTCCGTAATGTTTGGGGATACAATCGATGCAAAACCTTTAAAAGTAAATCAAATTAAGAAAATTGTACTTTATTCGCGTCGAATTTTTATTTTGATACATTTCAAGCTGGATTTTGTATAAAATATTTATTTTCTGGAATAATAAAAAACATTATTGTGGTTAGGGACATTTCTTTAATCTTGTGGGAATTTTAACTAAAAATCCCATTTAACCAATCCTATTTTAATCCAGTTCGGACAGCAAAAATAAAAATATTATCCCATTTTAACGAAACGTCAAAATTTAACCAGTGGTAGAAAATTTTAACACAATTCGGTCACTTAAGTGCCAAATATGGAAAACTAATTCCTTATTTCACAGTGTAAATTTATCGTAATACGTCACAATTTAATCTCCCATATTGGTCACTTAAGTGCCACTTACTCAGACAGTAAGGGCCAGTTTCACAGTGAAGTAAGTGTCACTTAAGTGCCAAATATGGAAAACTAATTCCCAATTTCACAGTGTAAACTTATCGGAATAAGTGACACTTAAGTCTCCCATGTTGGCCACTTAAGTTCCACTTACTCAGGTAGTAAAACTGCGGCTTAAGTGCCAAAATTGGAAAATAAAGTGCCACTTATTTTGTTAAGTGTGCACTGTGAAACTGGCCCTAAAACTACGTCTAAAGTGAAAAAATGGGAAAATTAATGGCCACTTATTTTTTTAAGATGTGCACTGTGAAACTGGCCTTTAAACTTAGACTAATATTTGAATCAAATTCCACATTAAGATAACAATATCAATGATTTATAACTTAAATTTTCTCCAAGTTTCCCAAAATGAATTTTTTTCTATATTGTTTCAGAGAATTCTGAAAATTTGTGCAAATTCGCAAGAAATTTCATCGTAACGAAACAGACCTATAGATTATAATCTTAGTTTAACAGGATGTCAATTTTAAAAATCGGTTGAAGTTTGGCAAAGATAGAGCCAGTCGACGGAAAATAGAATACAAATCATAAAAACCGTTATAAGTCGAAAACTAAGCGAAAACGAGAAAATTACCTCTTAAGTTTTTTCGATTTGAAATGACCTCAGGACAGGAACTCATGGTTTTCTTCTGTGCGGTGGTGATTTCGGGACATCCTGTATATTACTCCTTTTATTCGAAATGTCGTTTCTCTAATGTTTAGTCAATAAAATATAAACCAAAACAAAATCGGATTTGCCATATCACATCACGAAATATGATATTTGAATTTGTTTGTCAGCTCAACTCGCGCCGCACCACTAAAGCTAAATTGCATTTTTATATTTATGTACCTATGTCTATATAGAAACCGCATAACACAATAATACCGGAACAATAAAAAAAATATCTAACAAAACTTTGTCGCGCCTTATTTCTTTTTTTTTGTCTGACAAAAACCAAAAAAAAAAAACTCATAAAAAATTGAGTTATCCAATTTGAACTTATTCCATGAAAAGGAATATATTCACATTCAATTGTCCTTTCTTTGTAACCCTTTCAATAAGAAAACTATAGGTATAGGTAGATATGTTAGTTTTATTTGTTTTTTTTTCCTGGAGACTGAGTTTTTTCCCACATGAAATTTGAACATAATATTTCTTAAAAAAAAAAAAACACACAATAACAACAACAACTTGTAGGGAAATTTAGTTGTTTTCCCTAATAAAAAAAATAAAAAACATGGAAATATGCACAACAGGGACTCTATGACTTTGTCTGTTGAAAACTTATAGGGTTGGGGCCCAATAGGGTTGCGGTGGTTTTCCCAAGCAAGAGGGTAAAATATAAATTTGTCTCAATTTATATTTTGGTTATAAGGAACTGCAGGTATTTTATTGCTTCGGCATTATTCTCGCTGTCTCAAATGGAGCACACAAATTATGCAATTTACGGAATTTATGAGGTTATTCAAACAATTTTTGCCAGTTAAGGAGCATTCGATTTGAGATACTTGTTTATGTACATATGTAATTTATATTTATGTATGTATATGTACTGTAGATAGGTAAAGTTCATAAGTATAGTTTAGTTATATTGAATTGGGGATTTTTTTATGACAAAGAGAATAATGAAGTTAATTTTTGATTAAGAAACGAGGAAGTCGAACAAACAAAAAACAAGAATATTGTATCAACATTATCTTTTAAATACTGCAGATGGAGCTGTGCACCTGTGCCTTCAAACACTTTCCACCAATGTTTTACCCTATTAAAATTTTTAAATCAATTTATTTCAATTTTATAATTTGTCAGAGGAAAAAAAATGTGAAGAAAAAAATAAGCCTTTCATCCGATTGTTTGTTCTTTGGCTTTAAAATTTCAAAAAATCATTTTTTTCGCGATTTGACAGCGAAAAATCTGTCAAAGAAATTAATAACTCCATGAAAATAACTCCCCAAACTTAAAATTAAATAACTCCTTAATTCGGGGAATTTGTGCATTTCGATATACATACATACCTATACAGAGTCTTTCTTTAAGCGCTTCCTATATTTAAATTTAAATAAATCAAAGTGTTTGAAATTTTGTATTCGTTCGAAAGACATATCAATACCATTATGTATATGGAATATAACATCGTTGAAATGGCCGCCGCGGCTTTTCTGGGTGGCGCGCATTCAAAATGTTCAATTTGCCATGACTGAATTTGACTTGACTGATGGCATCGATTTATTTCGGCTTTGAGGTCTTGAGGGCCGTGTAGTTCGTTGCTTAAATTCGCATAGACCTGCAACTTCAGAAAACCTCACAAGAAAAAGTCTAACGTGGTCAAATCGCACAATCTAAGTGGTGATGTGAACTACTTCAGTTCCGCGTGAGATACGATAATGCCCTTAAATCGCTCGTGAAAAATTTTCAATGTGGCGTGCGAGCTGTGTGGCATGTATAGCACCGCCCGCGTCATCCTGGTGTCAGTGAGGTGTCCATATCATCCAATTCAGGCCAAAAGAAGTTGCTAATCATCGACTTATAGCGTTCGCCGTTGACGGTGATGGTCTGGTCAAAGAAATATATGGACCGATGACGCCGGCCGCCCGCCAGTCCAACCATACTAAACAGTGATTTTTTCGGGCATTGGATGCATTGCTCTTGGATTTTATTAGGATTGGTATCTTCCCCAATTCGACAATTTTTTTTGTTAACGCACCTACCCATTGATCTAGAAGTAGACTTCAATCTTCATCACTGAAGATGATTTTTCGATTAAAATTAGAGTCAGTTTCAAACTGCTCCAGAGCGCATTCAGCAATCACACGTCGGTCGTTGTCTAGGTCAGTTGAATTTTTTTACGGTTATAGACCCAGGTCACGGCGCCAAGTTGTGGTCTGTGAAAGGTCGATTTTTTGTCATACGACGCGAAATCGACTGCTTGGGATTTTTCTGCACACTCTCACGAACAGCGGCGATATTTTCGGCTAATATTGCGTTTCGTCAACGTACGGATGTTGGTTTATCGTTTACTGAAACAGTGGACTCAAATTTATTCACCACTCTGCGAATAATCCTCTCGGTAGGACGATTATATGGCGACCGTAAAATGGGCAAACGTTGCCCATACAGAACACGTGTTGTTGCACGTGTTGTTCAACACTTTATCCGTCCATGGTAACTTGGCAAAACAGATTGAATAAATGACAACCAATTTGAGAGATTTAGCTTTAACAATATGGCCGATATCAGCTGTCAAAATTCGGAAGTACCTATTGGAAGACCCTTTATAACCAAGTACCCCTGTCCCACTCAAATTCGTGTGTCCTATACATTTACAATATCTAAAACCTTCCGTTGAAAATTTATGAAAGTTCATGTTTCTTCTCAGCGACCATATAAGAATCGAATTGTTTTAAGCTGACAAATTACTGATGGCAAACCTTGGGGTTAATATTCTACCTGCACGTTTACTAGGCCGTTGCATAAATACCCCTTATATAATTATTGAAAACCCTGATCGCTCATGATAAGCTAGCTAGATAGTCAACTGATGAGTCCAAGTGAGATCGCCGGGACGAAACGCCAATTTTTGTAGGACTTAAAGGCCGTTAAAAGCTATTTTGAATCAATAATTCAACAAAGTCCATTAAAATAGTGCTAGTTCTTCTACACTTGGCTGATGTATTTCAGTAGTATAGTACCTATATAGAATTTTTATTATTAAAAAAAAACCTTCTTATAAAAAATGAAACACAAAAGCATTTTTGCAACTCAGTCTCTGCTTTGGTGTATAAAAGTAGAGAACTTTTTCAACTGATTTTACTCTAACGTGCGTGGTTATCAATTGAAAATTTTTTCAGTTTAAAATTTCCAATCTAATTAATCAATCCTCCATAAAATTTCATTTTTATTTGTCACCTCATGTTATTTAAAGTAAAAACACAAAAGCATTCGTGACATTAAAAACAAAATGTTAAAATTAATCTAAAAATACATTTAACTATAGGTAACTGAAAATCTTACTTAAACATCATCGAAACATTTTGGGAAATTCAATTTATCGTAGATTTATTTTATCTTCCTTTTTATGTAATAACAGTTATGTTATTTCGTTGTTCCAACAACAAAAATGAATAAAATCAAATGATACTTGTATACGAAAACATGAACCAAATTCTGCCTCCCTATTTCATTAGGTGCAATTCGATCATCATAAATATATAGAAAAAATATCATTTCTTCGGAAATTCAATTTAAACGATATTTTGCTTGGAAATATATTTGTCATCATCTTCTAAAGGTACCTAACCTATACCTTTTTTTTTTTCTATGTTTTTATATACATTTTCTCCCTCATTTCCTTTCGATTGGAGTTAAATAAAGCGCAAAATTGCTTAAAATTAATAGCTTAACATGGAATTTACCTCAATTTTATTTTCCTTTCAGTAATAAATTGAACTTAATACTGGACTAATTATAAGAAAATTTCTTACAATCAATCTTTCTGTGTTGTGCGTCTTGACGTCATCTTTCTTAATTAACCCTTTTCTCTGTTATATTGCCAGCTATGAATGTATATCGTCAGACCCAGACCATAGCTAAGTTGATGGTAAGGCACTCTTGAATGCCAAGAAAAAAACTAATGAAAGTTAGTTTATAACTTTGAAGCCCACCGCAATGCCCTTAATGTGGAATATATATGTACATAGGAAGGGTTATAATAGCCATGAGCTGGACATAAAGGCATCTATATCTAAACGAATAGAAACGTTTGATTGTGTTTAACGGAGCAAGTGATTGCCGTTCACATTTATTACCATCACCACCACCACCACCATCAGTGAGAAAGACCTTTAATATGTACGGAAATGGAATGCATGAATGAGAAAGGGTGAAGAAAACAATGTCAACCCCTACAACAACAAACATCATCACATCACAGTCACACACAGAAATCGGAGAGACAAAAGGGAAAAATTCCATTAGTGTTATATTATTATGATGATGTTTCGTTCGTATATATCTTGGCTCTTTATTAGATAAATGGATGAAGAAAATGGTTTCGTTCGTAGACATCGTCTTCATCTTCATCGTCGTCGGCATCATCATCATCGTTTTAGTTGTCTATATCACATCCCGATGACAAGGATACGACCATCATCATCATCATAATGAAGATAAAGGTCCTCTTTTTCTCCTGCTGAAGCTGAAAGAAAAGCATATGGCTGCGGTCACACCATCAAATTGAATTTTTCGCTTGAGTGTTTGCAACGTTTGTTTCTCTATAATATAATATATTTCTCGAGAGGATTTTTGGGTGTAATAAAGCGTATGAAAAATCGGATGAAATAAATTTTATTTGCAAACAATATAAATCATTAAGTGGGGATCAACTTGATTCGTTGAGGTTATGAATGTGATTGGAAATGAAATGTGTTTCTATATATATTTTTTTTTTGCAAATGCTCATTTGTCATTTGGATGAAATGACATTAGCAAAATTATATGTTTATCATCATGTGAAGACCTAATGATGATCGGCTTAATACAGATGCACATTTTTTTGTTTGACAAAGTGAAGTCGTTAATATGCGTTACTTCAGTCTACCCAATATGACTATAGGTATCAACACATTTTTATTTATCATTAAGTAAATTATTTATTTGTTCGAAATCATGAAAATTAGTTCCTAATAGTGCGAGATGTGAAACTATCAGACTAATGGACACAAAAAAACCTGGGCTTAGATAAATGCAGTTACAATGTACTTCCTTTTTCTAAATAAAGTATTGTAACACATTTCATTTCCGATTTCCCTTTACTTTTTCCGATATATGAACAGGAACACATATTAAAACTTTACCTGTGTGTATCTATCTACCTACACAATACACTCCGCGCAAACTTTTAATTGTGTTGTCAGCATAAATTTATTCCATCGCAAGGCATTACATTCCGGAAATTAACTAATTTCCTAAACTAATTCATTTTATTAAAATATAAAATCATGGCAATGGCAACAAAAATGCAAATTTAGTTTGTACTAGTTTTTTCCTTTTTCCCTTTTTCTCATTTTAGTTTTGTTTTCAAATGTGGAAACCACACAAATCGATAAGAAAACGAATATGCAAATTCATTCGTGTATTCGTTTTTTTTTCTTTTACTTTAGATATAACTGAATGGGTGAAAGTTTTGCTATTCCAAATAAACCCCACTCATTTAATTCAACAGTCACACACACACAGATATTCAAAACTCACCTAGTTACTATATAACTGGGGAAGAACTTCTATAACTAATATTAATAGGGAGGCAAGTTATATGCGCTCTCCTTGTAGAAAATATTTAACGATCGGTTGTTATGTCCTTAAGGAGTTTTGAAAACAATTTGAATTGTTGGGTTGTTGTGTCACGCAGTGATTTATAATGTTTACACATAGTTAATTTACCGATTACTCCACTATAGCACCCATTCTCATATAACTTCCAAATAAACCCAAGACCCCATCAAGGGTACCTAAATAGTCATGTGTTTAGCTATATATGTAGCTAGTGATGTAGTTATTTATATCGTGTGTTTAATATTCTACTACTATTTAGTATAGCATGATATATCTTAAGATGGTGGGAAGCTTTAATTTCGTGTCACATAAATTATTTTTTCTTGTCAATCGAAATGCGAAAAAAGTAATATGTTTATTTTTTTACCTTTTGTCGACTCTTATACGAATAAAATACATATAAATTGAATAGAAAATAAAATATATAATATTGAATGACGCATGATACAATTTTTATTTGATTTTGTTAAGACTTTAGGAGTGAATCAATCTTTTGAGTTATCACGATCACCAGCGTCATACCCACCTCACCACCTAATACTCAGTTTATACAGCTCACTTCTTAAAAATTCTCACCCTTATTAATACAGAATACTCGTACTTAATCATCTTCTAATTCAAAATCAACTAAAACGCTGAACAAAAATAAATTCGCGAATTAAAATATTTTATTAATAAACAATAATCTGTTAATCGACGTTAGGTAGCGAATCTTAACAAAAATCTACTATACATTCTACAAGAGCACTGCTGTCGCCAAAGAGTATTATTTAGTCTCCAAAGTCCAAACATTCACTTTATCACAAAGTGTGAACTTTTGCACACATACCTACTTTCTCATTTAAGCATGTGAATAACACAGGGTTTATTACTTATTAAGACACACAAAAATGTATCTTCTTTTCATCTCTAGCCGTTTGAAGAGTTATTTTCGAAACAAAGAAAACAACTTTAGTAGTTGAGATTTAGAATAAGTAGTCATGTTAAAATTGTCTTCTTCATTTGAATTTAAGAAAACTGCTAAAACTATTAACGAGTGAGTTAACACTGTTTCAACCACCTTCTGTTAAACAAAACTTTCATCTTTTTCGCCAGTACATACTTCATTTTTCGGTTCAATTTCTTAAAGTCTAGTTTCTATAGGTGCTTCATTTGCAATATTAATTTTGAGTCGAAAATGTTGAAAAGTCTTAAATTGGAAAAGGTCAAAAGACGACCGCTCTTAGGTACCTTACCTACCTAAAGAATTTTTTTTAAGAATAAGTTATACAATAGAATTTTTGATACAGTAAGTTTTTAAAAATGTTTAAAAAGGGGTAATAAAAAAAATTCTCTCTAGGTCCATAAAAAAGGTCTTATAAGCACCCTGACAAAAATTTTGTTCATATATTGAAGGATTTGATTTAAATAATGCCTTCAGTTTTTCAGCTCTGTTACATTGACCCCAACTTTTGTTTTGAAAAAGATGACCAATTAAATGACCATTTTGACTTCGAATTAAATTTTTTGAGCCGATTTTTTTTTAAATATAATTTTTTATACAGGGCGAACTCGCCACCTCAGAAGAAAACCATAAGTTGATGAGGTCATATTTTAAGTCGAAAAACTTAAAAGGTAATTTTCTCGTTTTCGCTTCATTTTCGACTTACAAAGGTTTTTATGATTTATGGTTCTTACTTCGCCAAACTACAACCGATTTTTGAAATTTTTTATTTAAACAAAAACAGTTAGACATTTTTATCTGCCATACAATTTTTTTCTATGTGGATAACGGTTTTCCCGCAATTTATTATCAAACACTTTTTTTAAGCATTTTAAGGTTGTTTTTTGACTTCGATATGATTTTTTTCAAAAAAACACGTTATTAAGTATGATTTTTTTTTTTATTATGAAAGCCTAATATGTGTTCTTAAAAATATTTAACATTTTTTACCTAAATATTTATTTTAAATTATTAAAAAAAGAAAAAAATAAAGGAAAATCAAGAAAGTATGAATATTTGATGGAAACGAATAAAAAACTACGGTGAGCGTTGAGTGTTGAATGTTCGAAAGGATAAAGTAAGAGTAAGACCTTTAAAAGTTTTTATTCATTTTAATTCGTTTTTGACGCGTTGAAATAGTCGAAAATCAAAAAATGGATTTATGAGAGCTACCATTTTAAATCGAAAGATACAATTTGTTTCAATGATATGGTAGGTCGTAGTCGTACTAATGTTAGCTCACATAAAAATGTTAATTTAAATTTTAATCAAAGTATGAGCCGTTTTTGAGAAAAATGAGATTTTCTTTACCGGAAGGTATACTGTATGGAATGGAAGGTACCGTTATTTTTGGAAAATTTGTAAGATAATGTTAAAAACTGCTGCGGGTGCCAAGTTTAAAGAAAAAGTTTTGTTAAACAATTCTTAACTTTTTGGCACATTCTCCAAAAAGAAATTGATCAAAATCAGTTGATAGGTACAATTAATAACCATTTTTTGGAAACAATTTTGTTTTATATAAAATGGTATAGCCGTTTTGTAAAAATAATTACAGAATTTCTTTTTAAGTTGTGGAAACTATTTAGAGAAAAATAAGATTTTCATTTTTTGCAAAAATAATTTGTACGGGAGCTACTGTTATTTTTGGTCCTAAACAAAATTTTTAAAATGTGTCGAGGGAATGCCCAAAATACGTTAGGTATGTATAAAGTTTGAGGAAAATTGACCCATTTATTTAGGATGAAGCCGAAAGGACAGGACATACAGAGGAGACCCATTTTTTTCGGCCTCACTATCATCGTAATGCCAACTTTGATCAAAATCTGGAATTCGATTTTTTTTACGAATGCATTTTATATTGTTTGTTTATTTGCTGTTTGTTTGTTTCCTATATTTTTTCAATACGACCATCCTATACTGCCAGAAACAATTTGTAAAAGTGTTAAAAATTTAGTATACATACAAACAATTTGCCTTGATCAGCCAAAATAAAAAATAAACCTAATATAAAGACACGCGATTTAGAAAGAAGCAAGTTGCTCTTTTAAATTTAGAATTTGGGCATAATTATCGACATACGGAATTTTTAAATTAAGAATTCTAACTCGCTCGCGCTCTATAGAAGTATAACATTAAAAATTTTAAAGAGTTGGAGGGATTCAAAACTCCTTTTCAAAATTCTGTGTTATAAAATTTGAAGTTTGTACAATATTAAAAAAAATTTACCATTTGTATTTATTTAAAATATAAGAGATTGATCTTTTTTATGTAAAAATCCAAACTTAAACTTTAATTCAATTTCAAATGATGTGAATATCATATATCTGATCCCGTGCTGTCCAAAACGGCGAATTTCTACGTACTTTCGGTCAAAGTTGAAAGTAAAAATAAAGTGTTCTTAAATTCATAGTTTTGCACAGAAAATCACAGAGTTTCAAAATAACGCAACTATTAATTGGTAGTATTTTTTAACTGAATTTTGCAAAATAGGATAAAATAAATTAAAATTTGACAACATTTTTGTAAGGGATTGCTGATTTACTTAAGCGCTATGATTTATTTGAGAGTTTTATGTAATATTTTAATAATTTTATTTGAATTTATTTTATTTTATTTTATTTTATTTTATTTTATTTTATTTTATTTTATTTTTTATTTTATACGATTTTTCAAAGATGTTCTTACAAACAATTTAAATCATAAGAATTTCACTAAAAAGTAGTATTTGTTTTATGTGAGTGGTCGTATTTAATTTTTTACAAATCTAGATAATTCCAGAAAATGTACACGGTGGCGTATATGTACTATTTGTAGAAGGAAAATCCATAAAACGGCGGCGTGGCGTATTGTATATAGAATTGTCCGCATAAGGTTCAAAAAAGGATTGGGAATTTATTTTGGGCGGTGGCAAAAAAAAACTTATATGGATATGGGTAGGGGGTTTATTTCCTATAATTAAGAGGGAAATTAAAAATCAATTAAAATATTGTTAACTTTTGAAAGGTTAACAATAAATAAAGTCTTGTTGAAGTAAATAATCAAATTTAATCTAAAATCTCCGTAAGTTCTTCTCCGATTGTTTTGAAATTGTTATACACATAATTTGCATTCGATTGATTTTATATTTTATTTTTTTTTGAACAGCATTATCTGTTGGCCATTAAAGCAACACCCGGTATACTGAGATCTTAGTTACATGAACATTATTCCTCAGGAAAAAATTCTCATTTCGAAATTAAAATTCCAACTTTACATTAATAGTTTCAATAATGCTTTTGAATGATACGATTTTAACTAAAGTGTTCTGTCTTATTTGTCAAAATGGTGCTCTAATATTGGGTCCGCATAAAACAGCAATCTTTCAGAAAAGAATGAGTAGGCTCATTATTTTCTTTTGATTCGTCATTATTTGCAAAATTGTATCAGCAAAATATTTGCACAATACCAGTATAATTGTTATGGTAGAATATAAGATCAGTTATACACTTCTCATTTTTTGTGTCCAAAAACCTCAGACTTTTGAGACGAGAAAATCTTAAATAATAAATGGAATAAATTACGTCAGTTTGTCACTCAGAAATACTTCTCACTTTCGATCAGATTCTATAGAATTATGAATTGCCTGACTGTGATAATTTATTACAATTTTCTGTGATAGCAATCAATCAATATTTTTGATAAACTGGTCACAGGGAATAAATTTATCATTTACCAGGGGGTATTACGTACGTTTGACTATGCATTCAAATGTTCATCAAAATCCTAAACATGCAGTATTCTTTACTAAAATTTGCTACAGAACATTTTATGCAATTCTTTAATTCATATTATTTATTTGCAATATTCAAAATAATTGAAATAAAACTACATTTCAGATTTATGTCCAAAAAAAATAATTAATTAAATTTAACTGATATATTATATTGACTGTTTATTATATATTTTTTATATATTTTTCATCATAAAACCTACCTAAAATGTCTGAACCAATATTTTTAAAAATAATAAAAATTTGCACGATAAACAGTTATAGGTACCTATATATTCCTTCTTTTTTTTAATTCCTTTTTAATCAGTTTTTTTATTAAATTAATTAAGCTTGGAAAAATAGCTTCGTGACCAAAAATTTATTTGTTGATACTTAAACTTCTGATATTATTAAAATACCTACGCACAAACATTTTATTCCATCATTTACAATTCCGATCATTATTATATTTATGAAAGGTATAAAAAAATTTCTTTTTTTTTGTAAATAATATTCCATTTTGATAAGTTCCTATTAACCAATTTGACTGCTCCTTTATATTCACAATTTGAATTGATTTCATTGCCTTGAACTAAATCAAAATCAAACATCAAATAAATTTCATTTATATTAAACCTCAATGCGCATATAAACATGCATATAATACACCACATTTAGTAAGGTAATAGGTAGGTTAGGTACTCTACATAATAATGTACACAAACTATTACCAACATACATAACTGTTCAAGAAGACATACTAAATTCTTCCAACAAAAATATCATACATATACACATAACTTAACCCAGTAAATTTGATTCGATATAAAAACCTAAAAAAAAATCCTACTCACGTATGGCATGTGAAAAAGTATGACACTATTTATGACTTTGGTCCTAAAAAGGGTACATTTTATTATTATAGCCAGCCAAAAAAAAAAAAAAAAATAAAATAAAATAGAAAATCGAATGAATATGTGCCAATAAAAATGTTGATATGTCCTTAAACGCGATTATCCTTTGTTCAAATAGATATTTACCAAAAACATTATTTGGTATTCATATTTGTGTGGTTATAAGAGCTACGATATCGTTTTTTTTTTATTATACAAGTATTAAATTGCTGTGATGGTAAGGGGTGGCTGGCACCACCCATATATAAATAATAATAATCAATTGAATAAAAAAAAAAAAAAAATGTCAAGACAGGGAATAATTCTTACCTGCACTCGAACTTCCGGTAAATTTACTTTCATAGCTAATTCTTCGCGGGAATACACGTCAGGGTAGTGAGACTTTTCAAACGCTCGTTCTAACTCGTGCAGTTGATAGGTGGTAAAGGTTGTTCGATTTCTACGGTGTTTCTTCTTCGAACAGGAGTCATCTTGAGCTTGGGGAAAAGAAAACAAAAAAAAATATTTCCAAATGAACATTTTGACATTTTTATTCAAATTTTAATCAGCTTCTAATTTATTTTTGATTTGGGAAGGTGATTCTTAAGTACTTCAACATGACATTTGCAATGTAAGGTATATAAGAATGGCTTCCTTATAGTAAAACCTGCGTTGCCACCCAAAAATAAAAATTATTGTTTTCTAAAAAACCGTGTCATTTTCGTACACGAAAATTAAATTTCCGAATCACAAAAGCACGATTGCGCCACTTCAGCAACATTGCTGCATAAACTAATGTTTAGATGGTGGTACTAGATTATGGTTTTCAAATGTTCATTAGCAGGTACTCCACCAATTCCGAAGCAATAAGTACGGCTTATTTGACCAGTTGACACTTATCAACCAAAATTAACTAACTTCCTACGCCGGCCGGCCCCAAGAACATAATAACCGCTTCGGAAGAAATTGCCGGAAAATTAGAAAAAATTTATAGTTACCTATATACAATTTATAGAAGCAGCCATCTTGGAAATGGTGAAGAAAATATTTAGGAAACTTACAAGTTCTTTGATTTTCTATTTATTACCAATTTACCATTAATTAGAACTTAATTTTATTGTGTTGAGAGGAGTTTCGGAGCCTCTCAAGGTTCGGTGGAGCTTTTAAATCAAACTAATGAGTTAAATTAAAAAAAACTGCAGTTAATGAAATCGCAGTCAATTGATATTTGAATAAAAGTTAAATCTTTGACTTTAACTTAAAAACTGTAACTCAGACAGCAGGTTATTTTGATTCAAAAAGCCTTTAACGGCCTTTAGACTGCGAAAATTGACTTGTCGTCCCAGTGATCTGACTGGAACTAATCAGTTGGCTAGTGAGGGAGGGCCTTGTCAATACGCAATTTTTGTTAAGTTCAGTTCATCTTACATAGATTTTATGACGAATATCTAGATTAGAATTTTTCATTATTCAAGCTGGAAGTTTCTGTTTTAGATTTTTGGTTTTTGTCCGTGGCCTGGCATTTTGTATATACAAATGTTTTTTTTACTGACAAGGCCCACACTAGTCAACTAGCTCTTTTGAACCAATAATTCAAAAAATTTAATAAAGCAGTCAGTTTTATTATTCTGACTTTGCGGTTAACTAACGCAGTCAATTGATTATCAGTTAATTGACTGTAGTACTTTTTTTTAATTGTTCCCAATCTTTTAGTCGCTTAAAAATCGACTTTTAAATTTTAATGAATTTTAACAGTCGGTAGGTCATTTCCATACAATGTATTGTTTTTAATTTTGAAGGTGGTACAGTTTTTTACTGTGCACTTCGGCCCAATACACAAAAGTTAAGTTTTAAAGCTAAATATAACGAAAAGACTAAAAATAAGTAAATTTACTACAAATAAAAGATCGCAGTTAAATGGCTCATTGCTGCAGAAAATTAACAAAAATTATATTACTGAAAAATGATTTTTAAGTGACTAAATTACTGGAAACAGTATAAGGGCCAGTTTCACAGTGAAGTAAGTGTCACTTAAGTGCCGAATATGGAAAACTAATTCCCAATTTCACACTGTAAACTTATCGGAATAAGTGACACTTAAGTCTCCGATGTTGGCCACTTAAGTTCCACTTACTCAGGTAGTAAAACTGCGGCTTAAGTGCCAAAATGGGAAAATTAAGTGCCACTTATTTTGTTAAGTGTGCACTGTGAAACTGGCCCTAAAAGTACTGCCAATTTACTGCTTTAGATAAATTCCAAGTCAGAATACTGAAAATTGCCAATGACTATTATTTTATAGTGAAAGTCATTAAGAAAGTTAATTATAAAATAATTTTTTTATTCATTTCACTGCATTCACCAAACCGAATGCAGTTTTCGCATCCCTGTTTATATAAGCAACGTTTAAAATAGGCTATTTTAAACTCCTTTGTAACCTTTGAACTGAAGGTTGGTAGGATCTAGAACTCTCCAAATAGTTTATAAATTTTTTATTTATAGAACATCTGTTTTTTGCAACGTAATTCTTAACACGGATCTTATGCCAAAATGAACCAAAAGATGAAGACTGTTGGTTTTGGACTTATGAAGTGAAAAGTATGTATAAATAAAATTTATACTCAGTTTTTAGTACACGAAAATTACAAAAAAGGCCGAACTGTGAAAAATTGTGACAAAGCTGAATGTTGGCCGAAAGCTATGTCCTAACAAATTCCGTAGAATTATAATCATCTACGCTAGATTTTAACCAGGGCGAAAATTTAAATTATGAGACATCTCAAAATCAATGAATTTTTGTACACAAACAAAATTTTATAATTTTTTTTCGTAGCAGTAATAGGTAAATTTTGAGGTTTGGCCGCAAAGCGTCACAATACCAGTTTTTTGTTGGTAATTTAAAATACAATTTTTCACACCAACTTTGGTTTAGCTGAGCAAGTTTGTTTGTTGTTTTTTCTAGTGCCTTAGCTATAGGACTTTTACTTTACGGAAAACTTCCGATAAAATTGACTTTTGGTGGAGATTTTTTGTTTGTTGTTTTAAGCACATACACTATTGTGGAGAAATGAGCCAAATTCAGTTGTTTTTACAAAT
Organism: Epistrophe grossulariae; assembly: GCA_929447395.1. Taxonomy (NCBI): domain Eukaryota; kingdom Metazoa; phylum Arthropoda; class Insecta; order Diptera; family Syrphidae; genus Epistrophe; species Epistrophe grossulariae. The sequence goes on along the minus strand of OV839566.1, from coordinate 131,418,087 downwards.
CTCGAAAACTATCAATTATTTTTGTGAACAAATTTCAAGAATTGTAGCTTATAAAATTCTGCCCAAAAAAGATTATAACACTTTTAGACGCAAGAGAAAGAGATTTAAAAAAAAAGCTTACGCATAAGGCGCCCAGAATAGTATACAGCGAACTATAAGATTTTTGAAAAAAAAATCAAGAAAAATTTGTGGCTTATAAAATTTTACACCAAAAAGATTATAACACTTTTTGACGTAAGAGCAATAGATTTTGAGTAAACTTTGTTTAAACATTACAATATGCATTGATTGTTCACGCACCTACACGGCGTAAGCGTACTGTGCGCTTTTGCGTTATTTTTTCTCAAATAATCTTTTTTGTGTAGAATTTCATAAGCTACAAATTCCAATCGACTTTTTTTTAAATTTTATAGTTTTCGAGCAATTTACAAAAAAAAATAAAATTTTTGACCCGCATTAACTATCAAAAGCAGGGCAAAGTTAACTTTTTGGGGTCTTTAAATTTCCAATAAAACTCTCCACCAGAATTTAGTTTTATCGAAATTCAAAGTGAAATTTACAAAAAAAAAATACAATTTTTACTCATTAACAATCAAAAGCAGGACAAAGTTGACTTTTTGGAGACTTTAAAATTCAAATAAAACTCTCCAATAAAACTCTCCACTAAAGGGAGAAATTCTAATTTTCTTTCGCTATTATTTAGTAGAGTTTAACCATTTTCACATGAAAATATGAACGAAAACTTTACAATTTTTTAAATGGTATAAACTGGTCTAAGGATTATGTCTTTTTCAATAAAGAAAAATTCTTAAAAAAATTTTTTGCTATCGAATTAAATATTCATTCCGAAAGCTGTTAATAGGTACAGCTACATATGGATGGAATTGGTTAAGAAATACAGTATTCCCCGTTTTAATGCAACGATAATTTTTTAAGAATTTTTCAACCAATTATTTCTCAATGCTTCTCGCTGGCAATTCAACAAATATTCGCTTAATTGAAATTATTTAAAAGATTTAAAATACAAACGATTTGAAGTTGTACTAGCTAAAGAATTCATTAAACTCTTATGCAAGGCGCACACATGCAAGTTCGTTGCAAGAAGACACGAATTTAAACGTAGGAAAATCTTCAAAAAAAATCACAAAAAACGAAAATAATTATCAGAAAATATTCAAATCTCTATTTTAGTTAAATTAAACGGAAAAATAGATTACCCAAGGTAGATGCAGTTAAATGGGTGATACTGTATATTTTAAAGTTTTTGCAATCTTCGATGGGATTCAGCTGAATAATTGTTTTTGTGCACAAAATTATTAAATACAGTGCATAGATTAGGCTTGTTTTGGTAACCAAACACTTCAAATTCCTTTCGGGGGAGGGGGTGTCAGTATACCTTTATCTTGCAGTGGGTTCTTAAATAGATAGACTATGATAGATAAATTTTGAACTCACCCTCATCATCACTGCCCGAGGTGATCTTCTCACCCTGTTCACTAGAATTAGTTTGGTTTAGATCTTCGCTAGAAGCACAACTGCCATTGACAACACTATCATTGTCATTCAGTCTATCTTGTTGTTCTGGTATAATTCCCGCCGAACGGAATTCATCCAATTGTCGCTGCTGTTGTTGCTGCTGCTGCTGTTGCTGGTGTTGCAGGTGATGCTGATGCATGAGCGGTGGTGAAGATTGATGGGGATCGCCGCCACTGCCGCTACTATTATGATGCATTTGATGTTGCTGCTGTTGCATCTCATCGAAACTTCTCGCTCGTATGTATTCACCATAATTGGGACCAAGTTTGGTACAATCTGCCATTGTGGACGGGTCATTAGCTAGCTGGTCATCATTTCCATTCAACAGTTTACTGTTGTGAGCCATCGTCTCATTATTCTCATCCAAATCATCAAAGGACGCTGGCGAAGATGAAGATTTTCTTTTTAATCCTGATGTTTCTCCACCACAACCACCACCACCTCCGCCAATACTTAGCGGAGGAGAAGGTGTTGTCACATCAATAGCTGCCGAAGAGCCATTCTCCTTGTTATCACCATTCGCCGACATCGATTCATCGTAATCACCTTCAGTCGTTTCACCCGATCCTCCTGCTGATGCCGCCTCTCCACCAAGACCCGCCGCATTGTCTTCGAAGTAGTGATTAGATGATTTCGAGGTTTTCTCATGCAAAATGTGATTCTGATTGAAGCCGACATTACTTCCAATTCCACCAACAACTCCTCCAGATGAAGCATTATTAGCCTCGTGATGATGGTGTTGCTGAATTAGGGCCATGCTGGCTACAATTGACGGACTTGTGTAGTCCCGATCCGAAGGGCTTGGTAGTTGTTGGCGATGCAGAAGGTGTCCCACCATCATCGATTGCTGTTGATGTTGCTGCTGTTGGTGTTCCTGCGCCGAAAGGTATTGCTGGTGTTGCTGGGACAGAGAATTAGGTGATTCATTGTCTACGGAACTTCGAAAATGTGCCGAGTAATTGAGGTGATTACCATGCAAATGGTGATGATGGGAATGATGATTATGCTGCTGATGATGGGACTGTTGATGGTGATGAATGCCATAGACGCCACTGTTGGCATTAATACCAGCACCACTGCAGGCTTTGTGTGACGGCAGTTGGGCGGAGTTATTTAATGAGAGCAGTTGATTGTCAATGCCACGAATATGGGCCAAGGGCAAACCGTAACGTAAGTCAGTGGCATCATCTGCCAGATCACCTGAAATAAAAACAAAAATTTATAGAAAAGGATGCGTGAGTTTCATGAAATAAAAAATAAGATTTTGTGACCTTATATTGACTTTTAATTGCTCCATACGGCAAATAGGTAGATACCTATCGGTTACGTACAAAAATAATTATTTAAATCGAAATTTTAAAATAATGATTATGATCGATGTCGAGGAAAGTGGGTTTTGTCATGTGCAAGAAGTTAGCAGAGCCAATTTTGATTTTTGTAAAAAAAAAATGGTTGTACTTCGATTTACCTAACTTATTCTGCCATGTGCCGTATTTTTAAAAAATCGTACTACTTTTTAGCGTGAGGTGAAGCTATATAGTACTACATTTTCGATTTTCAAAAAAAAAAAATTGTGCTGTATTGTGCTCAACTTGTGCTGCGATGTGCCGCAAATATTTTTTAAAATTTCGCAAATTTGCAATTTTTAAAGATACAATTTTGTTCAAAATTAAGTTTTTCTAAAAACTTAAAATTGTGCTATTTCGTGCTCAAAAAATTATTCTGAGAACCGATGAGATAAAAAAAAAATTCGCATATTTGGAGATTTTACGACCGAACGCAAATGTTGCGAAGCGCCTCAGCGTGATGTTAGCACCGCCATTTTCGATTTTCAAAAAACAAAAAAAAAAATTGTGCTGTATTGTGCTCAACTTGTGCTGCGATGTGCCGCAAATATTTTTGAAAATTTCCCAAATTTGCAATTTTTAAGAATAAAATTTTTTTCAAAATTAAGTTTTTCTAAAAACTTAAGATTGTACTATTTTGTGCTCAACAAAATTATTCTGAGAACCGATGAGATAAAAAAAATTCGCATATTTGCAGCTTTTACAACCGAACGCAAATGTTGCGAAGCGCCTTAGCGTGAAGTTAGCACCACCATTTTCAATTTTCAAAAAACAAAAAAAAGTGTTCTCAACTTGTGCCGCCATGTGCCGTAAATATTTTTTTTTTTAATTCGCAAATTTGAAAATTTTACGGGTGAAATTTTTTGCAAAATTACAATTTTCAAAAAAATCAAAGTTCTGTTGTAGATATTGAGATGTTTTTGAAAATCGTAAATTTGCAAAATATTGCATCTGTAAAATTAGCAAATTTGCGAATTTAAAAAAAAAATATTTACGGCACATGGCAGCACAAGTTGAGCACAATACAGTACAATTTTTTGTTTTTGAAAATGGCGCGGCGGTGCTAACTCCATTCACATGGTTTTATCACTTTTCTCCATCCATCCTATGCATCAGTGCGCTGGGCGTCTGTGCGTCCGTTGCGTCCGTTACGTCCGTTACGTCCGCTACATCCGTTACGTCCGCTACATCCATTGCGTTTGTTGCTTCGGTTGCATCGACTGTAAACTGAGCTAGAACTTAAAGAGGAGGACCGATTTGCTTCAAATTTGGTACAGATCATTTGTATGTGATTCCCTAATGGAAAAATCAAATTTTTCTCAAAGCACGGGTAGCTTCTATATGAAGATTTCGGTTTTTTCAGGTTTCTCTAAAAAGCCTATAAAAGAACTTTGATAAAATTCCATACGTTTTGTCCAAATTTATTGTAATAAAACTCTTTCAGAATTTTTAGAAAAAAATTCACACAACGGAAATAGAGTTTTGACGGTTTTCTTGAGAAAATTGCCTTATTTTTGTGTCATTATCTTATAACATTTTAACAACTTGAAGAATTTTTATAAAATTTTGCAGTCTAGTGCTTCCAAATTATTTAAATAATATTTAATTTTGAAAATGTTGAAATATATTTTTTTTTATAAATTAAATTTTTGAACTAACTGAACTAGTTTTCTGCAAAATAAAATAACAAAATATTATATTCGCTGAAAAGTTCAAGCGGAAAATATTTGGAGCTACCAAATCATTTTCGCGAGTAATTTGAATATTTGAACAGAATGATAGAAATCAAAAAAGACGTGTTACTTAATTCTTTTGAATCTTTGAAAAATTTTATTTTTTCTAGTTTTTGTGTTTTCTTTCTTTCGCACTTAAAAGAAGAAAATATAGGAACAACTTCATAACCTAAAAAATGTAAATTCAATTAAATTGTCACCATTAAGTTAATTTCCATTATGACCCTGCACTTCTTCGAAATACCATCCTTTCATATCTTAAGTTCGTCAAGTTCACAAAAAATACATATACTCTCCCACATCATTATACCTAAACCACATTACACACATTCTTATATCCACAAAAAAAAAAAAAAAAAAAAAACACCTCTAATTACATTTTAACTAGGTGTCCTTTACGTAACCGAATTATGTGTTACATTTAAGTTTGATTTCGTTTATTACATCGATGAAACAAAAAGGACCCAATTCGATTGCATATAATTAAATGAAACATTAGCTTTAAATGCTTCCTTATGATTGTTTTTCTTTTCCCTTTCAGGACCACTGCAGCCAAACCCATCACCCATATCCAGCTAGAAAACGTCTATAATGTAGGTAAAGGTATGTGTATTAACAGGAGCAAGAAGAGAGGTGAAGAGCGATGATCATTTGACATGCAAGAAAGTCATTAGGAGCGCACTGTTATAGCAAGCAAAGTATAGGTATAATGGTTAGGTTAATACACGGTTTTGATATCGAGCGCGCTTACTAAGAAGTGACTTTTATTTCAATAAGAAAATTCAATTGTTTTTCGTCCTTGTTATCATACCACCTACTCGTGCCTAGGTATAAATTATATTGGAAGTAGAGAGAAAAAGTCAATCATTGGCACGATAAAGTTTCATGGTATAATAATTTCAGGGTCTTTTTCATTTTATATAAGGCTCACTTTCATCAGGCATCGCATTTTCAACGACGACTTCAGAAATGTGCAATAGTGTGTATGTAAATGCGATTAGTTTGTGTGGGTGTGGCTATATGACTGTTATACGGTTGGGGGGGTATTAAATTCACCCCATAAAAGCAATTATTGTTAAAACTATTATATTCTCAACACTTATAGTTGGGCGTTTTGATTGCATTCCACAGGAGCTATAGAATTACCATAGGTAATTAAATAGACAAATTGATTTCGGAAAATTTAATTGAATTGGAAAAGAAAAGTTTTACATGATGGTGGTAGACTGGCAGGCTGGTAGATTATTTTGATGGTGGGAAAATTTTATAAAGGTATATAGAGTCGTATAATTACATAGGTATGTGCTATAATGTATAAAATTATACTTTCGATCGATCAACGAGAGAGTATTTCAATTAATCAAACTAATTCAATGGGTTGTGCAATGTGTAAGAGAAATGAATTTGACTTGGTATAGATGATAATGATGATGTAAGCTGTATAGGTATAGGTATAGTTATAACATATTAGAAAGTGAGAAGTGGGTTATTCTTGAGCTGTTGCTACACGGAGTGTGTGTGGTCTAAAGAAATATATTCTGAGAAGTATTGATTGTTTAGAACAAAGGTATAGAGTATGCTTTTCGGTATTTATACATCATGGTTTTATATAAAAACATATACAAAGGAGGTAATTATTTTACTTGTGAAATAAGTTATAATAATTTGCCTGATATGTTGAACCACAAAAAGGACTTTCAATACCATTTTTCAATCTATTTTTAAATAATTGCATTTCAAATTCAAGTCATTTAAACGTTTCGGAGTTATATTATAACATTTTTTAAGTTTAAAAACGCTCTCCTGCAAAATTTTGTAAATGAGACTTTAGACATGTTCTGCATTGTAGCGACGAATTATGAGAAAATTGTGAGCGTGCTGTTAGGCGGATTTACATATTTTCAGCTTTTATAGTCGGCGTTAGGCAATAACGGCAAAGGAAATAGTGCACAAATCGATTTGGAAATATTGCCCAACAAAATTTTGAATAATTGTTGTTGTTTTTTATCTCGATTTGAGCGTTATTTCCAATTATAAAATTTTTTTTTGTAAAGGAAAGAACGCCCAAAATAAAAATTTTAAAAGGCAAATGGGAAATAACGCCCAAAATTGGATATATGGAACAAAAAAATCCAGAAAAAGGAGATAATACCCAAATGTTAGACAATAACACCCAAATATTAGAAAATAACACCCAAATAATAATAAAACTCAATACTAACATTAACAATATGGGTTTTTGAAAAATAATCCGGCGTATGAACACTGAGGTATGTATGGGGGACATGCTACCCCTGCAAGCCCCCTACAACCCCCCTGCAACCACCCTGCTGGGGCACACTGTTTATACGCCGCTATTTTTTTTAAGATTATCTTATCATTGAAATTTGACTTTGAAAATATCGCCCAAAATTAAAGAAATAACGCCCAAATTTTACAAAAACAATTTACATTGAAAATATTTGGGTGATATTTCCAACTTAAAATTTGGAAAAATATAATTTTGGGCGATATTTCCAATTTATTTATTTTTTGGGCGATATTTCCAAATCGATTTGGGTGTTATATATATATAGTCATATTCATGAAGAAAATTCAGTCATAAGAAAATTTGACAAAATTTAAGACACATCATCGCTTAATAATTAAAAATTTTCGGATTTCTTGTATATGTAGTTTAATATGGATATATACATATGTATACCTACTTAAGTATGTTTGAAGATTTCGAACAAATTTGAAGTATAAAAATTCAAACTTTTATTGAAATTTTTACTTTTTACTTGAAATTGTATAATAATTATGTACTATATTGACAGGTAAAAAAATTGTACTCGAGAATTTGATTAAATTTGAAATTTAATCTGAAAAAAAGTGGGTCTCGCAATTCTGGCCATCTGTCTGTCTTTCGGCTGCAGCCGAAACGGGTGGCAAGATTTTTTTAAAACTTGTTACGACTAATTTTTTAGGCATCCCTTGGACAGGCTTTTTTTATTTTTTAGGTAAACCTGCCGTACACATTTTACACATAAATTTTTTCTCAAAAACACGCCCATCAACTTAAAAAAAAAAAATTCTATTTGTTTTTAGAAATTTTTGTGACCATTCTGTATAAAAGTAAAGGTTAACCTGCTGTACACTTTTTTTTAGCAGATTATTGAAATTCAATTTTTTATCAAAAACATTCCCATAACAGATTCTATTTTTTTTTTTACAAATTTTTGTAACAAAAAATTGGTTATAAATGGCACCTCCACAAAATGGCACAATTTTTTTTATTTTGTGTTTTCTCGGTCAACAGGTCAACTGATTTTGATCCCTTTTTTTTAAGAGAATATTTTCAAAAGTTTGTACACCAAATGTTTCAATTTTTTTTTTTGATTTTCAACTTTTTTTTTGAAAACTTAATAATTCGAAAATAAGTTTGTTGATTTTTACTAAACTTGACACCCAGCTGTTTTTTAACATTAGATTTTTAGCTAAAATTAATCTTATACCTTAGCAAAAATAACGAAACCTATACCATACAAGTGATTATAAACTGTTATTAAGGAAAAATTTATTTTTCTCGAAGTCGACTCCCACGGTTTTCTTTAAATTTTTTTGTGAGCTATAATATCAGTACGATATACCATTGTACTATCGAAACAAAATTATACATTTTACCACTAATAACGGTATCTCTAATAGATTTATTTTATTAGTTTTGGTCTATCTCATTATCCGTTAAATCGACTTTAGTAAATTTAACTCAATTTAATTTAAAAAAAAACAAACTTTGGATTTTTAAACAAATTTTCAAAAGTTTTGTATTGAAAATTCGGTATTTCGAAAGGAAGTAGATAATTTTTTCTTATAAAATTTTTAACTCATTATAATAAATCATAAAAATGGTGCACCAATGTTTTTTTCTTAAAAATGCTTTCAAAATTGTCTATATTAATTTTTTTTTTAAACTGCTCCAACGACTATAAAATTTTGTTTCCCATAAATTGAAATTTCTGTAAGAATTCAAAACAATTTCTGAGTTTTATTTTTAATTATTTATATTGATTAACAATTATTATTCCCTCTGTAAGTTCGATGCATATGTGTTATTAAATTCTCCATTTTAGATTCTATTCGCTAACTTTCAGACGAACATAATGTATCCAGTGGAAACGTGTACAGGACTTCGAACATTGATTTTGAATTAAATAACAATCTACATATGTTCTGAAAATAGAAATTTCATTTTTAGGCACCAAATTACCAATTAAAAAGCTTAAATTTTAATCACTAAAGGAATTATTAATGTCCCTCAAGTTAGCAGACCAAAGTCAGCAGAACCAATTTTTTGTGACGTCATCATTAGGCGCTTATTAAGTGCTAATTAAGTACCCAACAACAAAATTAAGTGCTCCTTGACTTGATTTCAAGTTAGCAGACCAATTACCGGAAAATACTTAATACACAAGGAAAAAAAAAATTTGGTCTAGTATTTAGGAGCTATTTATGTGCTCTAGGAATCCAAAAAAAAAATTTCCAAAAAAATAGATTTTTTCAAAAAAAAAAAATATTTTTCTAATTTTCCATACAAAACGATGTTCTCCTAACTTAATTTCGATTTTTCTCGAACAATTCAACTTTTTTCGACCCAAATCTTTTTGATTATTTATTTTTTTTTTCTAATATTTTTTCTAATTTTTTGAAAATGGGGTACTTAATTCGAGCTAGCCGAGCACCTAAATAATCAAAAAGATTTGGGTCGAAAAAAGTTGAATTGTTCGAGAAAAATCGAAATTAAGTTAGGAGAACATCGTTTTGTATGGAAAATTAGAAAAATATTTTTTTTTTTTGAAAAAATCTATTTTTTTGGAAATTTTTTTTTTGGATTCCTAGAGCACATAAATAGCTCCTAAATACTAGACCAAATTTTTTTTTTCCTTGTGTATTAAGTATTTTCCGGTAATTGGTCTGCTAACTTGAAATCAAGTCAAGGAGCACTTAATTTTGTTGTTGGGTACTTAATTAGCACTTAATAAGCGCCTAATGATGACGTCACAAAAAATTGGTTCTGCTGACTTTGGTCTGCTAACTTGAGGGACATGAATTATTATTTCGTTACATCCACTGACTCAATGTCTTACATATTTAAGCGAAATCTTGGGTGCAGTGAAATAAGATCCGCGAAAATAAAGTCCACGGGTCTTATTTCCCAAAATAAAGGGAAATAACCACCCGTGGGCTGTTTTTACTTTTAGAAATGTCAACAAAAGCTGTGGGTTTAATTCCTCTTTCTTATATGGGTTTCAATACAAAGAATGAGAACTGTTGACATAGGCGCCTGCCTGACGACTGAATATGAAGCGGAGCAACGGAGTTGCGTGGGCGGTACAAAGCCTCCCGAAAAGGGAAGTAAAAGTCTTGGAACTCGCGCGAAGCGGGCCGCCCAATGTATTGTTATCATATAAAACTTTTGAAAAAGTCCAAAACTTTTCGTTTTAAAATCATCAATTGAAAAATATTTAAAAGCAAAACATGAATACTTTAAATGTGGGTCTTAATGCCAATTTAGAAAGACAAAAAATACCGCGGGTTTAAATGCTTTTTTGTAGTGGGTCTTTTTTCCATCTCCAAAAAGGAAAAAAAGCATCTCGGGTGTTATTTCCATTTTTTTGGGAAATACGACTTGTGGGCTTTATTTCCGCGGGTCTTATTGCACTGAACCCAAATCTTGGGCATTCACAAATATTATAGTTAAAAAAATTATTGGTATTCTAAAATCATGGGTTTCAAATAAGAATGTTAATAATTATAATATTGAATTCTATATAAAGCTACGCGCAAACCGACGCGATGGCGGTGGCGATCGCGATAACAATGTGGATGCCGCACACGTAAATCAATGGAGGGGCACACATAAACGCGATATGTGGATTGCGTTCACGTTCCACTACTGCGTTCAGAACGCGACTGTTCTTGAACGCAGCAAGCACCATTTGATCGCTTTATCGCCTGAAGAAAAATGACAGTTTAAAAAAGAAAATTTGAAAATGACTTCAAATACTGAAAAATTAATAGAAAAAGTTCGGGAGAATTCCATTTTATATGATCTGTCAAACAAAGATTATAAAAATATAAAAAAAAAAAAGATATGGGATACAAATATATTGCGTTGATGTGAGCAGGTTTTTGAACGCATCTTTATCGCGCGATAAAAGTTATTGCGATCGCCACCGCCACCGTGTCGGTTTGCGCATAGCTTTAGGGTTCAGAAAAAATTATTCAACATTTGAAAGGGTTTATAGAATCAGTGGCTATAAGTTCATAGATTTTAAGATACAAATAAATAAATTTTGTGGTACGAGAGCTTGTATAGAAACAAAGCCTTAAAATGGCTTAAAATTTTCAATCATTCCTGTGTGCATGCAGTTATTGGCAAGAATGGAGGAGACCTACAATTTTCTACCAAATCCGAACGGCTAAGGTGAGAGGCACTTTTTCATGACAATTGAGATACTCTTGGAAGATTTGTAATTTTTTCGCAATAGAAAATAACCGAGAAACAATATTTCTGTATTTAGGGGGATTTTAATCTGGGAAACGAACCCTAGACCTTCAGTGTAATAGTCTAACTGACCATTCATAACGTCACGGGCAACTACAATTTTAAAACAAAGAAAGGAATATTCAAGTGATTTTTTTGGCGTAACAAAACCTTAAATGAGATTTGACATGATGAATTTAAATCTAGATTATAGGGCGGTAAGTTTGTCTCAGTATATGTATTTTGCTAAAACCACCAATGTCTAAGTATTTTCATTTAATCAAAGACAATGTTCCAGGTTTAAGGAAGAAAGTGTTATAAAAAACATATTTTTCAAAAGTAAAACCGCTCTATAACTTGTTTAAAATGAGACCTCAATGAAGTGTTGCATACAGTGCATTTTATTACTTTACTTTAAAATTTAATGATTAATAGCTACTCTACATAGACAATATCAAATCTTCACTAAACGCCTTCTGCAGTCAATTAAAATACCACATTAATATTATCAGCCCATAATATTTCCATTAACTCAAAGATCTCAATTAATTCCTTATATGTTCAGGACGAATTTAATTCTATACGCTTATACAACATCCCATTCCCATCCAGCAAGCAACATATAATTAAACAGATGCACCTTCAAATGACAGCTCCAGCTGAATTCATCTACCTACCTATACTTAAAATAAAAAAACAAAAAAACTCTATCTGAAAGCAGTCACCTAATTTGTAACATCGCCCTTTGAAAAGATGAATTCGTCTCGGTGGTGAATAAAAGATCAAGACATCAACCTGCCAATCACGACGGGGATTTACCCTCACTTCATGCCCATAGATATATTCAAAAGGCTCCACCATTAAATGAATTCATTTCCACGGTCCATGGCTCCAGACTTCAGGTTCAGACTTCAGAAATCAGCCACAAATCAATTGATTTGAATAATTATTTTACGCACTTGTTGGGTTGATGGTTGGTTGGATTGGTTTGGTTTGGTTTGGATTTTATAAAGACATAAAATAAACTCAAGAACCAAAATCAAGACAGTACCTATACTTATAACCACTTTGTGTTGTTCCTTCATATATATTCATTGACGGTGTCTGGCGCGCGGATTATTAATGAAATTAAATTGTATACACAAATCACAGGGGGGAAGAGCGAGGGATCCAAAATGGAAAAAAATATAAATATGAATGTTAATGGATTTTCAGTTTTGAATTATTGACTGGCATTGTCAAAGCCTTACACGCTCGATTGGCTATTTAAGCAAGACGATTAGAGTATTTGACATATCACGTGGAATATATATATTGTCAGTCATATAACGCCTTAATGGACTTTTGACTGCTGCGCTACTGCAAACATCAATTTGCTGCCAATTCTCTCGTTTGAGTGACATTTTATTATAATTGAATTAAACAAGTTGCACGATTTTGAATTGCTTTGCTGGCTAATGGTCTTTGTTTGAGAGAAGTCGCCAATTTCTATAAGGTGGAGTGACTTGAATTAATTATTTGTTGCAATAATTATAATTGAGGTTTACGGTTTTAAATATTTGAATGCGATTATAATTCCTTATGAGGCTATTTTTGAATACATTTCAAAAAGACATAGGTTTCAAAAGATCTTGCTAGCGGGACTGATACATTGTAGTGTCAGTAAACACGTTTCATTTTAAGACCAAAATAACAAAAAAAAAATTTCTCAAAAAACGTGCCCAAAACTTAAAAAAAAAATCAGTAAATTTTTTACAAAAAGGCAACCATTTACCATTTTTTTGATATTTGATTTTCTCAAAAATAGTTCAACTGATATTGATCAATTTTTTTATGGAGAATGTATGAAAAAGTTAAAAAAAAAAAAAATTTCAAAATAAATTTTGTTGGATTTTTTTTATTAAACTTGGCACCCAGCAGTTTTTAACATTATCTAGAAGATTTTAAATAAAAATTATTCTTATATCCAAAAATAACAGTACCTCCCACACAATTAATGTTTAAAACCCGGTTTTGAAAATCTCATTTTTCGCAAAAAAGGCTCCTAAGATTTTGATTAAAATTTTTGTCTGAACTAATATCTGTACGATCTACAATACTATTGGTAGATTTTACTGAAATTTTGTACACAAAGCATATAATTTAAGTTTGAATTATATTGCATATAATTTTCAAAAAAATAAATTTTAGAAAAAATTCCAAAATTGTTTTTTTTGAAAATTCGATAATTTTATATATAAAAATAAAAAAATAAATCGTTCCAAAGATTTTCAAAATATTTTTTTTTTACATAAAAAAAAATTAATCAAAATCAATTTTCCTTCTTTCTTTCTTTTATAAAAAGTGCTTACAAGTGTAATAAATTTCTCTTATATTTATATAATTTTTCAGTTTTTATTTTAAATACAAATTTAAAAAAAATTTTAATATTGCTATTAATTTCTTAATTTTTTCAATAAATTTAACAAAATATTTCATGTAAGTTCAAAGTAATTATTTAATTATGTCAAAAATTTGTTCCTTTTTTAACATCTATATAACTAGTATGTGTCTAGATTTAATAAACTACCCCTGAGGAAGTTGGGAAAATCCAACGAAACGTAGGGAAAATTATGAAATAAAGTTTTTTATTTGCATAAAAGAGAAGTGTGACCAAAAAAGCCTGATTAAATTAATAAAAATAATCAAAATCGTAGGATCCGTTTTTGAGAAAAATCAGATTTTCCCTACCGGTTTTTAAACATTTTTATGGGAGGTACCGTTTTTTTTGGTTATATAAGAATAATTTTTGTATAAAATCTGCTTGATATTGTAAAAACTGCTGGCTGCCAAGTTTAATAAAAATTTATTAAGTCCTTTTCGAACTATGTATGTTCTCAAAAAAAAATTGTGAAACTTTTTTTAAAATTCAGAAAAAAAAAATTCAAAAATTGAAAATTTTGGTTTACAATTCTTTTAAAACTTTTTGAAATACAGTAGACGCTCGATATAGTGAATCTCGGTAGAGTGAACTATCCAGCATAGTGAACACACAAAATTTTATACAGACTACTCTAAATAGTGAACAAAAGGTATCTCGATATAGTGATATCTGATTTTTTTTAATATTAAACAAGATTATGCCAGCTGCACTGCGTTTGCAGCATTTTGGACTTTTTTAAAGATATTTATGAAACGTTTGCAAAAAAAAAGCGGTGCAAATCAAAATTAAAAGAGATTATTTTTTTTAAATTTACTCTTGTTTACAAAAAAAAAGAAAAGTATTTGTACCTGGAGTTATGAAGTTTTTCGTTTTTATGAAAAATGTTTATTTTACGGTTTTTTCTAATACTATGAAATATTTATGTTTTTTTACCCAATTGAAAATATTTTACGCTTTAAAAAATACAAAAAACATTCCATTGGTATCAATTTAACATTGGAAAGCCCTTTAAGCTTATCTCTCGAAATAGTGAACAATCTCGAAATAGTGAACAGGTCTGGTTTTAATTACTTCACTATATCGAGCGTCTACTGTATTCTCTATAAAAAAATTGATCAAAATAAGTTGAAACGTGTTTGATCAAATCGAAAATAAAATAATTTTGTAACCATTTATTAGGAATTTTTTTTTATAGCCTTTTGTAAAAAAAACTTGCTGAAGTTTTTAACATTAGAAATGTTTAAGCGGAGACATACCTACTAACAATGTGAAAAAATCAACAGAATTTCAAAAAAGTGTAACGCCGAGTAGAGAAAGAGGGCGAAACGTCAGGGGAATAGACAAAATTATTGCGTTCATGCTATGTTCTTACTGGTCTGAGGAAACAGAATACGAAGAAGAAGATAAAACGGACACCAAAAAAGGGAGAAGTGTTCGTAGGCAGGGATGGCCACTTTATTTTTCACTTTTCATTTTTAGTTAATGAAACAAATTGTAGCAAACTTAGTTTCAAATATCAAATGATCTGTCAGTTGTAACTTTGAAGCTTGAATTTTGAGTTAAAAAGTTCAAATTTTTATTTAAATTTTATTTAGCCAGTGCACGTTTCTGAGATCTCACTGAGCAAACGTCTGTCAGCTCCACTGAGGAGAAGGAGAAACCTGAACAAAATTTCTCCTTTAGAAGTCAAAAGCACTCTCCATCTCGTTTTTATAAACTGATCAACTGGGAAAAAAAATAATTGAGCAACGAATCCAAAAAATTTCAGTCTCAGCTTTTAGACAGCAAAAGTGAGGAATCTCACTGAGGAATTACGTCAGATTTCTGAGATTGCTGAGATCTCAGAGATCTCAAGAAACCTGAACTGGCTAATTATTTCTCTAAATTTACTCTGTATGTATATGAAAACGTAACAATTTGTAGAAAATAAGACGTGTAGTTTATTAAATTAATTACGCGTAGTTAATGATGTAGAAAATGTAGTGTAGTTAATTCGGCCAACCCTGTTCGTAGGCTTTCCAGATTTTTATGTGAAGAAGTGCAAATTTAAAAAAGAATTTATTCAAAGTTTTAAAATACATAAATGCTTTTTTCATTTCTAATGTACTTCAGCTATGCTGGAATGGCAAATCGGGTAAATTTTTTAAGTTGTGGGCACGTTTTCTAGAAAAAAAAAGATTTTTTATTAATTATTTAAAAAAATTGTACGGTAGATAGTAGATACCTACCATTATTTTTGGATTAAAAAAATGAAAAAAAAACATGTCGGGGGAATGCCCACAAAACGGAAGATACTAATCTTAAAGGAAATCGACCCATCCATTTAGGCTGCAGAGGAACGGACAGACAGAATTGCGAGACCCACTTTCATAGTAATGTCTATTTTGATAAAAAAATCTCGAGTTCGATTTTTTTACGAATCCATAACTTGCCTATAGTACATACATATCGACGGTTAAAGTGCATGAACCTCGTAAGTTGCTTTTATATGTTTTTTTTTGGAAAAATAACAACCTGTCAATTTTTGAACGACAACATATTGTTACACTGAAATTGGCAAAAGGTATACATCGAGTTATATGGTCTACACGAGTGGACCTATTTATTTGCTTCAAATTTAATACAGAAGTGAAATTCCAATTTCATGAACTAAAACATGTAAAACGGGTTTGCTACTATAAACGGTTATAGTTTTTTTTAAATTTCTCAAAAAAGGGTTTCATACGATTTTTATTAAACCTCGTCCCTGCGTAAAATGGCCAAAGTGTTTGAAGGAAAACAGCGTTTTAAATTTTTTGCTAAAAAAAATCGCATTACGAAAATAGGATTTTGGCGTTTTTTTTCAGAAAATTGCCTTATTTGACCGATTTTGTTGTTATTTTGGAATAGTTTAAATAATATTTAATTTTAATTTTTATTAAATAATGTAATTTATTAGTAGGTACTTTTGAGATTTTTATTTTTTTTTTTTTTCGTTAAAGTATAACTTCATTAAAGGCACTAACGACAAGCGCAAGTCGACGATATGTCGAATATTATTATTATTATTATTATAAATTCTTTATTATCAAATAACTCGAAATATTTACATTGTAAAGATATAAAAGAACATTAGCATGGCAAAAAATATCTGCCGTCTGCCTGAAATTGACATTAACGAGTGTTTAAATACAGAAAGTTTAATTTTCGTGATAATTTAATAGAAAAATAAATAAATAAAAAAAGAAAAAAACTTAAAATAAAAATATTTACATGAATGTGATATATTAAAAATTTAAGATTACATAAATGGAATTATTTTTAGTCATTTAAAGTTTAATCCAAAAAACTCTTACGATAACCTAAGGCATGATTAATAAAACTGTATAGGTCATTCCAACCGCACTCTCCGTTTAAAATTTGCTTCACTTCCTGGTGAGTGAGAAAGCTCTTTGTAAAATAAAGTCTTCGCAGTTCTTGTAGAATTGGACAAACGGCCAAAAAATGGTTGACATCTTCGATTTCATTAAGGTTACAGATAGAATTACCATTTCTGTGCGGTTTGTAATTTAAATCTAACATCTCAGTTCTTACTTTAAACAGTGTACTGATTTGATTTACAGAGAGCCTTCTATGAAAATAGTTGTTTATAAAGAGGGTGTGATTGAGCTCTCTATAAACCAATCTACTTGGGGAAGTTTGAGCCCTATTCAAGGATTTCAGATAGAGGGAGTCATCGACCATCGCAATACATTCGTAAAACCTACATTGCCAATTTGAATGAGGAGTAGCATTAAGATTTAAATTAAACCCATGAACATTTGCTAATTCGTACCATTCTTTGAACGGAGACAGTTGCCTTTGGAGTGCAATCTCCATAATTTGCCTATGGAGGTTTTCATTTGATCTTTGCATGACTTTGACTATATAATCTGCATTAGATTTAAGGTTTTTTAAAAAAATTGGAGGCAAGCCTGATTCTACGTGAATGGCATATGTTGGCGTGGAGTTTGGAAGCTTAAAAATTCTTTTAAAAAAGAAACGTTGCACAACTTCAAATTCATCTAAGTTTAAGTAACCAAATACTTGGCTGGCATAACATAAGCATGAGTTAATAGTTGCATCAAAAACTCTAAATTTAGCTGAAATGTCTATGTACTTATTACAGAAGATTTTGTTCCAAATAATGTTTATTGCAGTTTTTGCCGACAGGCATTTTTCTTTAACATGAAGACGGAAATCTAAATTGCTGGTAAATAGAACACCTAAATACTTATACTGGTTAACCAGCTCTATAGGCTCCCTGTCCAATGACCATACCTCTAGAGGGTTTCTCCTTCGATGGGTGCTTTCAAAAATCATAATTTTTGATTTTGAGGTATTTATTTTCAGGTCCCATATATCGCAAAACCTTTTCAATTTATTAATTTGTAGCTGTAGGGTGGTGGGGTTGTCTGACAAAACAACGAGATCGTCCGCATAAAGCAGAACCTTGATAAGCAGATTACCGAACCTAACGCCACCTGGTAACTCACGGGAAACATCATCAATAAACAGAGCGAACATTAAAGGGCTTAGGGGACAACCTTGGGGAACCCCGGCATCCGTTTTAAAGAAAGCGGAGTTGGAACTCCCATTCAACACCGCAGCGCAAGTATTGGAGAGTAGGGCTTTATATAATCTTAAAAATTTCGTAGATATTCCTTGAGTTGACAGTTTATATAGAAGTGAATTCCTGTTGACAGTATCAAATGCCGCCCTAAAATCTATAAAAAAAGCATAGAGTTTTTGTTTATTATCGATGAATCTTTTAGCTATATTGGAGAGAGCAAATATTTGATCCACGGTTGCGAGACCAACACGAAAACCAGCTTGGAAAATGCTCAGCAGTTTGTTGTCTTCTACCCACCTCATAAGTCTGCTGTAAAGAATTTGTGTAAATATTTTTCTCAAACAAGGAAGAATCGAGATACCCCTATAATTTGATGGAGTGGTTGGATCCCCTTTTTTAAAAATAGGACAGATCTGTGACTTCAAGAATGACTGAGGTATTTCATTTTCTTCGAGAAGCTTATTAAAAAAAACAAGAAGAAGATTTAAGAACGACGGTGTAGAGTATTTATAAAATTCGGCTGGAATTCCATCTAGCCCTGCCGCTTTGTTATTTTTCATATTTTTGAGAGTTGCTTGCAATTCAGTTATTGTAATAGGGCCATCAAGTTCTGAAACATAAATCAATGGTAGGGCATATTGGAAAACTTGCGGATTTGATGAAGGGTTAAGAAGTTCTCTGAAATGGTAAGCGAGTAAATCCACATTTATTGTAGTTGCTGTATTTTTTTTGCAGCCACCCAACAATCTTACTTTATACCAAAATGACTTTGAGTCCTTACATTTTGACAGACTTGCTGCAACTCCATCGAAGAAAGTTTTTTGTTTGTTTTTGCATATTTTTTTATATGTTTTATTAGCATCCAGATAGAGGGATTTAAAAAAATCGGATTTGGTTTTCCTAAAGAGTTTAAGCAGTGTGAACGATTTTTTTCGAAGATTTATACACTCCCAGTCATACCACTCAGAAAAAAAAGTTTTGTTCCTATTGGATGGCATGACTGACCGCTTAATTACTCCTATTATTTCAACAGCCAACTGCTCACCGGTCCAGGACACTTGAGTAGACAGGCAATTCAATTGCAAATCAAGTCTTTGCTTGTAAACATCTACCTGCTTGTATACCCATTTGTATTTTCGGATATATGTCGAATATTTGTCTATAAGATAAGGCAATTAGTGTTTGTTTAGTTTAGAAAATTAATAATTTACCATATACAATGGTTTCGTTTTTTTTTCAAATTTTATTGAAAACGACTCTTACGATTTTAATTAAACTTCGTATACCTTATATGTCAATTTTTCCAATCGATTGGATGAAAACTGCGTTTCAGATTTGTATCAAAAAAAAAAAATGCACATAGCAGAAATGGATGCAGAGCAATAAGACCCGCGGAAATAAAGCCCGTGTGTTTTATTAAAGGAAATAACAGCTGCGGGCTTTTTTCTTTTTTTCTAAAACGAATTAAAAGCTGTGTGTTTTAATTTTGTTGGTTTCAATTCGAAGAATAATTGGAAATAAAACTCATTCACTGGAAAAAAAACACTGCATCAGCAGAAATAAGGTTTTAACAATTTTTTAAGAAAGCTTCTTATTTTTCGGTTATTGCCATTATGTCGTTAATAATGGATGAACTGTTTTTGTTAGAATTGAAAAATTGTCAGTTATAATTAATATAAATATACTTTAACATTTAGGGTCTGTTTCACAATGTCTGAATAAAGTTCTTATTATAGTTACTCGACACATAAATATTGGCACGGGGTCGTAAGACCAGAAGAGAAAAATTTACAAATGTCTTTTCACGACTTGAATTAGGTTATAAATGCAAAAATATTATTATTCGGTTTGTGGACTTATGACCCTGTTCCAATATTTATATGTGTCAAGTAACTAATCAGGACTTTACTCAGACAATGTGAAACAAGCCCTTAAAAACTTTTAAATTATTTATTTATTGAAATGATTTGATTTGTATAGATATTACTATTTAATTTTTTTTTAAATGCAAAACTTGTTCCTATAACCCAGAGACTTTATCGCAAGTGAAATTAATTAGGTTATATTATGAAGAAGGTGTACCTACATATAACTGCTTTTAATTTATTTTGATTCTGTGTTGATTCTTCAAAAGAAGTCTATTGCCCCCAGGCATGATTAAATTCATATAACCAAGAAATCAATATAATGTGTGGGCGTTAATAAAATCACTCTCGTCTATACCAATGACGCCGATGCCGCTGTCTCTGCCGCTGCTGCCGCGCCGCACCGTTGTTCTGACAAATTGAGAAGGGATTGCCAAACAAACAGCATTATAACCATCACTGCTAATGATGTTAAAATCGATCCAATAAGACAAAAAAAAAAAAACATATATAAATCGGCGCGTAATCTTCTTAATTTGGACAACATTCTTCAGATTTGGTCCTATTATCTTCTCCTCTCTGTCCAAAGTGTCCTAATGTGTCTGACAAATTTCGAGTGGCGGCACGAGTTCAGATACAAATTCATCTTAACTTTTTTTTTATATATTATATTATTAATCTGAGAGTCTTTTAAAATTTACTGTTTGTTGTTGTTGTTGTGGTTGCATCGCATCAGATCGATTCGATGATGATGAAGATGTGATTCCGGACTCAGGATGTACCTGTGCATCTCAGATCAGACAAAGGCAATCGATAAGATCATTCACTGAATAATGACATGAGGGTTTTTTTATACAACTTCAAGTCCAAGACTGACAAGTAGGTATGTATATAGTGGCGGCTTGGCGGCAACACGTTAAACACACGGTTGGTGTCGGTTCTTACCACAAAACAAGAATTACTGTCACTTTTCATCATCGTAATGGATTTTTAAAAATCCATATATAAAAACATCATAACCGCATTATACACTAACAACTAAATACACAACAACATTATATGAACTGCATTAGATGAAATGTCAAATTTGTTAAGTGACTTAAAAGCAAGATGCAATGGGGCTCTATCCTATACCTTTAACAAAAAAAAAAAATGGCCTCAATTAGCCACAACATGACTCGATTAGGGTCAATTTACAGGATAAGACGACGACTGACTGAATCCGTCACGGACAACCGCAACGATTAGGATCAATAGTTTTTAAAGGGCGGATTTATTTGTATTTTGGGATCTGATTTTTCTCTTTTGGCCACGTTAATTGTGGCCTACACAGTACACACACTAATTAAGGGCTTTTTCTGTTGTTATACTATATTATTGTCTTTCACTTCGACATGAAATCAATTTCATCATAACTTTGATTTCATTGACTGATAAACAAGAATGTTTAAGTGTAGTACCAACCTACCTTTACCTATAGATATTTTTAGGGCCAGAAAAAATAAATAAAAAAAAATAATAAATATATTACCTACTTTGTACGCCTACATTATATTTAATTGGTCTTATTAAACGTAATTAATGATCGAGTTGTTGCGGTATATTGAATTACATTTATATGCGTGTATAGGTTTTTTTGTCTTTAAATGCGTATATTTACACTTCATGAAAGTTAACCAAAATTAAGTGGTTTTGTTTATTCGAATATTAAATGATTGATTTACACAACTAGGTGTATATGTACAAGTTAACCCATTAGCGAACGCCATCAACTGTAATTATTTGATTCCCCAAGCGAGATAAACTTTATTGATACGAATTTTGTTAATTATATTTGATTTTTTATTTTCTATATGAGTCAAAATTATGTTTACCCACCATCATTTATTATAAGGGGTGGACGTATGTATATTGAAAAATTCAATTGAACACAACAATTAATTGAACGTTGAGTTTGATAGTAATTTATTGTTTATATTGCATATATAGGTAGGTTTGCTTCTTTTTTTTTCTTGGTAAATTGTAAATGACGTTTTTATTCATTTATATCTAATAAGTTTATTAAAAACGGTATGACCTCAATATCTAAAATAAATACATTCATTTACAAGCAATACTGACTATATTTTTACCTTCTTAATAATATCCCTTCATATCAGTGTTGCCGCTATGCGACTATTTTGTAACATGCGACCATGAT
Source organism: Epistrophe grossulariae (assembly GCA_929447395.1). Classification (NCBI taxonomy): domain Eukaryota; kingdom Metazoa; phylum Arthropoda; class Insecta; order Diptera; family Syrphidae; genus Epistrophe; species Epistrophe grossulariae. The sequence continues at coordinate 131,395,865 of OV839566.1, read as the reverse complement.
ACGACCTTTTAAAAAAGTGGCTATTTTGTCCCTTTTTTAATTCTTGCGACCATTCTGACCACATCTCTAGAAAAATGCATGGAAAAGATAAGTTCTCTTTTTTTATTGAAAAAATCTTTCCAACTTTCCCTTGAAATTACTTTTTTCGTTTTACTAATTAAATATGAAAACTCTATTTTGATTCGGTGATGGCTAATCCCCGTTGTCGTTTTTTTTCAACCAATTGTCCCCGGGATTGCTATAAAAACCCACCTACCCGGGTAGAATTTGCGACTCGGTATTGCCTTGGCCCCAGCTTGTTTCGCCTTGTTTATGTCATGGGCCTATCGAGCAGTAACTAGCTTGGCCCTTGCTAATTTGTTAATGCTCTGTATTCTGTGGGCCTTGCTAGCGGTTCCCATATAGGCCCTAGATAGATCTTCCAAGTCAAGCTTTGGATAACTAAAAATTTAGAGATTTTTAGTCACTAGCTAGGGCCTAGGTAGATTTTTACTGAAACCCATATAGCCCTCACCCCTCTCATATTAGGGGTGTTTGAGACCGCTTTTCTCTTTAACTGAAATGTATAGAATTTAATTTAATTTTAAAAAAACTTCACTTTTACTTACTTGGTTTCTCCGAGATATGAACTCGCGTTCCTCCAATTAAAGATCCAGCACGCTACCCACCAGGCTGATTTGCGATACAGAAAAGGGATGTAAAATTGTTTATGAGTTGATACTTCACGTATTTTTTATATGGACCTTACACAAGTTAAATTGGTCGTTGGGAATGACAATAAAGAGGCGACACTATAATATAACGCCAAGAAAAAGTTCCATGTCTAGGCTAGATCAAGTCTAAACTATCTAGGCCCAGTCTTAGTTACACCTGATAACGCCAATAAAGAGGCGACACTGTCTAACGCCAAGATAACGCCCAGATACAATTCCTTATCCAGGCTACACCAACAAAAGTTTTCATATCTAGGCTATGTCAAGTTAAAACTATCTAGGCCCAGTCTAAGTTACATCTGACAAAGCCAATAAATAGGCAATTCTAGCCAGGGCCAAGATAAAGCCAGAATAAAATAAATTAGTCAAGATCACCCAGACCTGCGCCTGTCATAGGCCCAGCATAGGATTTACTATATAATGGCCAATCTAGCTAGGGCCACGCTTAAAAATAGTTTTTCCTAGATAATTTTCTACCCGGGTAATTATTCAATACCTAATCGAGTGTAAAGTCTAGTACGCTGCTGATGCGAAACGAAAAATCCCATACAAAAATGACATAACGAAATCATAAACGGAAAATTTCGTTCAGCTTTTCGTTTTGCAGTACGCTGTTCGAAGAGCGAAATTTATAATTGTAGCAGATTATTTGGAGAAGTCTCCGCTCCTTTTTCGCACTGAATTAATTGTACAGACGGAAAAATGACATTTGAGTTTTATTTGTGTTTTTTTTTTGTTTATCATTTTCTTACATCATGGGTTTCTCTGATTTTTTGCGTTTATGTTTGTTTTTGTTTTTGGAATTAGTGAAACTCTCCAAGGATATTTTCCGTTGTGTTTTCGCAAGCGTTTCGTTGTCTGTTTGGAGATCACAGAAAAATTTCGTTTCGCATCAGTAGCGTACTAGGCTTAAAAATTAAAAAATATCAATTATGAACAGGGTGCTCGAAAATCTGGATCAAAGTAGGGGTTTCTCGAAATAAAAAAATAAAAAAAAACCATTTATCGAAAACCGTTATGATACGATATGGACAAGTTAATAAATAAATTCACATATAGTTTCAGTTTGAACCATTGATTATGGGACACCGGTGATGTACACCTTTGATTAAATTTAATTGTAGAATAATGCTTTTGCCAATTAAAAGCTGTAAATATAAAGACTTTGAGTATCACAAGAATATTATTATATCTTAAAGAAATAATCTAGATACCTTTTATATATTAAACTCACTTTACCAATTTCCATATAACCATTTCGTATATAACCGTATAAGAATGAGTAATAGGCTCAAAATCGCGTAATCGATTTCAATTACAGTCGGCACGACTTGCTAAATAATTTCAAATTTGTAATAAATGTCGAATCGCGCAACACAATCACAATTACTTTTGCCATCAGGGTGATGTTGTATATATATAGAGACCCCATCAATGGTAGGTATTATAGCAACAACAAGTTCTACATTCTAAAATGGGTAAGAATGCATAAGAATTATATTCAAGGAAAACTAAACTACGGTTAAGGTATAGAACCTTTAACTTTATTATAACAGAAGCAGAGCAGCAGCAACAGTAGAAATAGCACCGCTCATTTCCGTTGATATTCTTAGATGCACGCTATTTGATAAGATTCTTATATAAGTTCCCTCCTGAATCGTTTGAACAGAGTCCTGCAACAAATAAAACGGGACACAATTCAAATTCAACAGAGAGAAAGAAAATATTTTTGGCAATTGCCTTGCCATCATTTAATCCGTTTTCGGAGGGAGGAAAAAATCGTCTTGCAATGCTAATGCTTTGTGGCAAGGATAACGCGCGGGTTGATGAACAATTTTGTGTGTAGACACTTGGATTAGTAGAAGCTAGCTATATCCCGTTTTAAGATTTAGTTAAGATAATTTGATTTTTTTTATACCTATACTGTTAGTTAGATTTGTTTTTTTTTTTTTATTTATTTTTTTTTTTGTGGAGAGAACATGCAAAGGATTGTACAGAGAGATAGAGAGAGGGTATCCTTATAATGTCCTTTCGGTGATGAGGTTTTGTGTTAGATATCCGTTTCAAGGCTTCTAGTCGTGGGTACCATCATGTACCTATACCGATGTCGGGCACAAAATGGGCGTTTTTATCAAAAAGTTGTGTTTTAGTTTCATTTCCTTTGTCCTGACAGATCCTTATGGTAGATTGTCACACACCGGGACCACTACAAAAAGGTGTCCGATATATAAACGATAATGTGTTTTGTCTCGAGGTAAAACATTTGTTTTCTATACAGTTTCTTTATTCTGTTTGTTTTGTTTGTTTTTTTTTTGTGTAAAACAAGATGTCAGATAAGGATAAGGATAACAATAAACGCCTGCCACAATTGACACCCTTTATTTTTGTTCGTAAGCACACCATGCCTCAAAAAACACTGCAAAGAATAAAATAAAAGAATAAATGTATATAACTCACCATTTAAACCGTTTTCGGCACGATTTTTTAATCCCAAAATGGCGTCGATCGTATGACGTGGTGTGAGTGTTTGTCCGGCGGATCCTAATTTCCGGCTAGTGTCCTTAATGTCAGCATCTATAATGCAAATAGAATAAAAAGATACGAATTATCATAAACTTGCTGCGCAATTATTGTCACATTTAAAAGTCTGAAGGTGGTATGGGTGGGCATACCTTTAATAAATGTCAGTTGCATGTTTCTGCAATTTTATCGTGTGTGTGGGAGATTAAAAAAAATACATTTATATCTACCTGCATTAACTAGGTAAACAGAATAATTATACTTATACCAACTATATCTATAAGGCTCCATTCAGTTTGGGGGCGTTAGAGGGGGCTGGTCCTTTCAGAATTGCATTAAATTGTCGACCGAGAGTATAGGTATATAGCACCGGGCGTTTTGTGTGCAATTTTTACTTAAGAGAAAGCATTTAATGACAATTTGTCATGGTATACCTATGCTCATACATTATATTGGTGCAATTAGAGTCTGTAATTTGTTTGGAGTTTAAAACGATTTCATGTGTCAAACATGTGAAAAAGGTGGGTTGGAAAGGATATAGTTACACGCAATTCCTTGCATTTATATAGGTATGGTGAGCTATGGAAAATCTAAATCGGAATTATACAGTTATGAATATTTATGACAGAGAAATTAAATTACTTTTAATTATAAGGTGAGCTGCAATTGGCACAAATCTGGAAGGACATCAGGATTAATGTGATATGTTGTTGAAAAATTGTTAAGCTATAAATTTGGATCAAGGTAAATAGTGTGCTAATTAGAAGACGAAGGATAAAGACAACTATATAGAAAGTTTACTGCAGCAAGGCAATTAAGGATTTTTAAAATGCAGCAATTAGAAGTTAAATATTTTTCTTTAAATTTAAGAATTACGTGCATATGTGTTGTAGTAGAATACTATTTACTTATACACACCTACAGCAATGATGTTTTATTTTTTAAGAAGCATCTATAAAATAAGGTTGAATCTGTTGCGCCGAGGGTTTTTGGTAATAATACCACATCTTCCTTTCACCTTAAAAAAACACAATTTAAACTCAAGATATTTTTTTATGAACTCTTTTTTATTCTTGGCTCTCATTTATACCAAATAAAACATTAAGGTTTACTAAGTTTTATATATTTACGTCCCATTGACTTTTCTAGTATGATTTAATCATTGTTGTGATTAATAAGATCAAGCTTTAAGAAATACTTCGGAATCAAGTCCTAAAGTTGTATTTTCGATTTCGATTTTTTTTAAATCTAACCATGTACTGACAAAGAGTCAAGATGCAATCTAAGTCTCGGTGTTGTCTCGGGAAACCGAAATATATATTTAGCATTTTCTTGACTATACTTATATATTTTTTTTTCATTTCACCCCTCCCGCCATAAGAAACGAAAAACTGCATTTCTTATCAAAATTTTTTTTATCAAAATTTTCCGTAGAGAACAGCGCTCTTTGTCAGAAGTCCTCTATTGATGACGTCATATCAAAAACCTTAATGAAAATTGATTGAGATCGAAAATTAGGTTGCGCCATTTTATCCAGCATTAAAAACTACATGGAAACGATACCCCACTCGACCTAGTTGCAAAAAGTTGAGTTTTTCATTCATTCGCACCGCTTCCCCTTTTCTACCCGTTCACCCCGCCAAGTAACATCATTGGAGCTATTAGATGCAAAACTGTTCTTCTACAGCTCTTAGGTAGCAAAATTCAAAGCTATAACTCTGTTAAAGATTATTTCACAGCTCCCTTCATTTTATTTAAAAATTAAGTTCTATAATCGAAGTTTAAGAACACTTTTAGTTTTAGTTATTATTTATTTTTATTTGACAGCTCAAAATACAGAATTGTGAAGGCGCGTTGTAATGCACCAAAGCACCAGCAATATGTTTGTGAAAAAATTTAATCCGCACTTAAATTAAGCTAACATTTCACCGAAAAATATTCACTTCTTTTATTATTTATTGTCGTAGGAAAATTTACCTTATACTTATTATCCATACTATCAAACGATTCACTTATTCTAAATAAATATTAAAGCGTGCCTGCATTTATAATTTGTATCAATATGTATTGCTCAAAACAATACGAACAAACATCTTTCAAAAGATGTTCTTTAAAAGTGTATACCACAGACCTTCAGAGTCACTTGCCACTAATAACGAACTTCTTAAGAGCAAAAAAGTATTCTCAAACTCAATGAATTAGCTGCAAATGAGCTCGAATTTAACTCTAAATGTGCTTCTAGAGCTCATTATCAAAAATTCTAGTTTTAAGATTAGCGTTGAATTGAAGCCTTTAAAGAACTAAAAATGTTTCTTGGGCCCTCACCTCACCCAAAAATCATTTGGAAACTCATTAAAATTAACAGTTTTCATTAATGTATACACTATAGTTGCAGCCTTTTGTTAGAAGTCCTTTATTGATGAAGTCATATCACAAAACGCTCAAGATTGTGAAATCATTCGTGACTGTTTAGGAGAGCGGACGTCTTTTGAAAGAGAAAAATAAAATAAAATAAAATAAAATAAAATAAAATAAAATAAAATAAAACAAAACAAAATAATATAGGTGACGGCGAGGAGCAGGAGACGGAGGAGAGAATAGAAATAGTTCAGGCAAGTAAGAAAGTTCCGAGATCACCTCAGAAAAAAGAGGGAGTTGAATTAAGAGAGGATATTAAGGGAGATGAGATTGAAAAACGAATTCAAACATGAGATACAGGAAGTTATGCAAGAGATGAAAAAGATGAGAGTGGATATGAAGGAGGAACTGGGAAAAATAAGAGAAGAAATAATAAGAGGTGAAAAGGAGAGCGGAGAACTGAAGGCTGAGGTAAGAGGGCTTGCAAAAAGGGTAGAAGAATTGGAGAAAAGAGAACAAAATGTACGGGAGATTGAAGAGAGAGTAAAACAGTTTGAAGCGGAAAGTCGAGAGGGGGCATGTAAAATAAATGAGGGAAGGAGAAAGAACATCTAGAGGAGAGGATGAAAGAAATGGAGTAAAGATAGAAAGGCAAGAGAAAGAAATAAGACGGCGCAGTATAATAATTAAAAACTCGCAGATAAAAGGCTCAAGGTTATGAGATGCGTACCCGCAATTTTTGCATCAAATTGTGAAGCAAAAAATGAAAAAAAAATTTCTTCAAACTAATTTTGTTCAAAATTTTACGTTATTAAGGGCCATTTGCTGAAACGAAACTTAAATATTTAAGTTCTACATACTGGCTTTAGTTCCTCTTATTGGTTTGCACCAACAAAAATCTTAAACTTAAAAGTTGCTATGTAGAACATAACTTAGAGGGAAGAAAAAGTAGAAACTAAATTTCTTAAGTAGTACATAAAGCAAAAAATAATTTTGTTGTCAATTTTGATTTAAATTTGTCAGAACAAGAAACAAATTTATAAATTAAAAATGAATTTCGAAACGCTGCTGGACGTGATTGAGGATGATGTTAAAGTCCTCGAGTTAATAGAACGCCCCGGATCCTTGACAGTGTATGGATTGCAACCTCCTGTTTGAAGTGCTGCATATTTTCAGCAGCAGCTTCCTTTCTTACTTCATTCTTGTAAAGATTGTACAATTTTTTTAATGCTTCGCAGCTTCTGTAGCATGTAACCCCAGATTGGGAGTTGGAGCTGTCGGTGATTCTACTCCAGGCTAATTCCTTCTCCTTCCAAGTGGCCCCGTCCGTTTTTTATTTCTCTTCCTATTTTCTGCCATTTCAAATGATGTAAATTTAATGTACCTACTTATAAGGATGTAGGTAAATAATATTTTGTTTTTCAGTTTTGATGAAAATAATTATTAAGTTTGACATTCAATTAATTCATACATTAGCTATGATGAAATTTTATTTTTGTTAGCAACGTAAAATAAGTAAAGTTAATCTTAAGAACTAAGTTCCACATAGCGCTAAGTTGAGAATAGTTAAAATCCAGATTTATGACTCGTTTCAGCAAATGGCCCTAAGTGATATTTTCGTTTTTTGCTCTTATCAATTTAAAAATTCAAACATTATAAGAACCAGATTCTGAATTGTGTTCTATTTTTTGATAAAATTGAAAATAATATAATTTACTTTACTATATAGCTACTTATACGGAAAGAATTCTTAAATCAGATCAAGAAAAATAAGCTACAAATCACGAAAAATGAATCCAGTTTTATACCTTGGCTTGAAAATTAGTAAATTAAGACTTGTGCGAAACTAAGATATTGACTCTTTTGAGTATCAATAATTCGATCGAGGAAAAAATATTGCCTTCAGCGAATTGCAATTTGATATCAATTTGTCTCAATTTAGTGTTTTTCTTGATTGTAAATTTCAAAAGGAGTTTGTTGATTACCATTGTTTTGTTGTAGATTATGATTCATTTTTTTTTAAATACCTAAAAACACAAGATGTAATACTTATTGATACTTATTTAGCTTTAAATTGCAAGTTTTGAGTGGTGATTTGAAACAGGTTATTCGACAATTTGCAGCTTTTAAATATTAATCTACTTTCCATTTTCAAGCAGTCCTTTCAGGATTCAAGAACAATTTTTCGTAAAGATAACAATCTTCGTTAGTGATTTACAACTGGATGGATTTGCTGCAAATGAAAAACTGCAAATTAAGTGAAAATAACTTCCGACTTAGCTATACATACCTCAATAGACGCGAATTATGGTCGATGTTTACCGACACTTATAATACTCACAGCATGAATATACTGTGAATTTTATTGTTCAAAGGGAATTTGATAAAATCCAGATACTTAAACGGAAAGAATTAAAAAATCACAAATTGCGAAATTTTAGGTTATAATTTACGAAAACTCTTTTTTTAAATTATTCCCCTGAAGTAGTAGATTGCGTCTAAAAAAGTTGTAATTTAATGTATATAGTTTTGTTCTTAAATCAGCAAAGGTATTTTCGTAAATTGCGGTCGTGCGGTCTCAATATTTATATCGTGATTACATTTTATTGTTTTGAGCATTGAGAAAATGAAAATCACAATATAAATTTCGCAAAACAAGAACTTGTTAAATTAAATTATTCCCCTGAAGTAGTAGATTGAACCTCAAAAACTTGTAATTTACTTTGAAGTCAACAAGTTCGAATTATGACTTTTGATAATAATTACCAAATTATAAAATTTTGTTCTTTCCGAAGATTTGAATGCTAAATTACAATTTTTTCCAATAATTTTTTAATAAAAACTCCTTGATTTACTAAAAAAAAGAGTTTCATAAATTACAACCTTAAAATTCGAAATTAGTGATTTTTCAATTCTTTCCGTGAAGTTAGTAAGTGAAAATAGGAGCATTGGAACAGCTTAAAGTCGGATTGTAGTAACAGACGTAACTAAGTGTTTGTTTTTTTTTTTTCTAAAAAAATGAAAATTCGATCAACCCTGGCACCATATAGATCAAATTTGACTTAAAGCATTTTGGAGAGTATATATCACAGCAAAACAGCTGTTCTCGGCGAAAATTGAAAAAAAAAACATCAATAATTTCAAATAATTTGTTTTCATTATTTCAAAGTTTCAAATTTAATCAAATAAAATATTATGGTTGATGAGATTTTGAAATCATTTCTTTGAAAATATTCATAATCTATCTGGATTTTTAGGGTATGGTATGTTTCGCAAGAATTGTCTGGCAAACTAACGTTTCGCGAGGGTTCATTTCGCTGTTTTTCGTTCCGCATTTTCTGTGTTTAGCATTTTGTTATATCGCAAATCACGTTTGACGTTTCGTTTTTAAAATTATTTGACAAATTAGGTATCCTTTCGCATTTTTCCTTTCGCAATTTTCATTTAGTTCTTCGTTCGATTGGATTTTTGAATTTCCACAATTTTTTATTTGGCATTTTGTTGTTTAGCTTTTTGTATTTAGCAATTTATTATTTTGCTTGTTTTTATTTGGCATTTTGTTGTTTCGCTTTTTTTTATTTGGCATTCAATTGTTTTGCAATTTTTTGGCTTTCATTTAATTACATGTCTTAAAATTTCGCGTGTTTTTTTTTTTTTCAAAAATGTGCAGAACTATATGATTCATCACACAGCATTACGGCGTATAAACAGTGAGGTATGTATGCAACCCCCCTCCTTGGGCACACTATAGGATTTGGGGTATAGATGCGAGGTTGGGTGTAGTTAAAGTGTTGAACAAAAACATTTGGCTTTATATCCAAGTCAAATTTGGCCTCATTTCCATTCTCAAAACGAAATAAGGCCAAATTTGAGATTTGGTCTTATTTCGTTTGGCTTTATTTCACATCACCGAAAAATACTCAATAAAGAACGATTTTCCATATAAACAAATTACTTCTCAAAAAAAAAAATTAATATTAATTATCAAAACAACTAAACATAGAAATGATCTATCAGCGAAATAATAAAACGGCCAAGCGATATTTTGCGAAATAATGAAACGGCGAAACGTTATTTCGCGAAAAAAAACAATTGGCCAAATATCAAACAAACATATTGCTAAATGATTTTTGCGAAATGATTGAAAATATTTTTAATTAAAAGCGAAATGATTGAAAAACATAGTGAAACGAAATATTTAACGACTAAACCGAAACAAAGAAATGCCAAATGAATTTTGCCAAACAATGGTGACCCGGATTTTTATTTTCTTATATAGAGGTCTTTAAAAATTCAAAAACTACGGAAACTGTAAAAATTTATCTAAAGAATTAATGCGCCAAACAATTATTTAATGCACTAAATTTTAACAGAAGTGATGCACTGTTAGAAACAAAAAATTGATTTTTAGCACCTGCATATACAATTCGGTTAACTACCTGTACACAATGGATATACGGAGCTGCAAATGAAGCTGCAGCTGGAATAGCTGTCAAAATATTGAATACACACAAATTCACGTCCCTTACTTTGACGGACGCTTATTGGCGGAATTAAAAAATTTTGATATCTGAATTTGTAGCTTATAGTATTTAAAAAACACATTTCCGGCCCGCTAAAATAAGTCTGAAGTTGGCGGATAGAATCTAAAAAAAATTTTCCTTGAAAAATGTTGTTTTGCCAGAGATTTTTGCTTTTTAAATGCTATTTTTCTGCATCAAGTAGAAATTTGTTGCTCGAACGGTTTTTTATATTCAAAATAACTTGAAAACTTGATATGTATGTATTAAAAATTCATTAGAGTACTAAATTTCAGCTTGGTTCAGAAATATAGCATTTAAAAAGCTACCAATTTGACTTTCAATCAAACTTAAAAATTCGTATTATTTTAGAATTTATCCGCAAACTTCTGACTTATTTTAGTGGAAACTTTAATAACTAAGAAACAATACGAGCTAACAAATTTTTGGTTTGCTCAATAAATAAGTACATATTTAATTAGCTACAAATTGATATATAAAATTTTTTAGATTCCGCCAAAAAGTGTCCGCCAAAGTAAGGGAAGTCATAAATTCAATGTTATATCTACGACCAGAAGGCAACGCAGCTGCAACCGAAGCTGCAGATGGTGCTGCAAGAGTTCAACAACTTTTAACTTTCCACATACAGCACTTTTTACGTTTCAATTTATATGAAGAAAAAAAAGAACCGGACAAAAATATTGTAGCTTTTAAAATTATTATTTGTGTCGCAAAAAAAAAATTATTAATTATAAACGAAAAAATATCGGAAATAAAAAAAGTGTTGTGTTGTTGTTGCTTGTGTTGTTTTTTTTTTTTTTTTTTAAATACCTATATAAAAAAAGCATACAGCTGCATTGTGGGCACGTAAACAAATACAATGCGCGACACTACCTTGTAGCTGTTCAATTTCCAGTTGCAGGATTCTATTGTGTTTAGACATTTAAACGCTATCTAGGCTAAATAGTCCAATATCCATTTGAAATTAATTTTTATTCGAAAAAAAAAAAAAATATTTTGTTCAAATTTTTACCGCGATTTTTACTTCCTCAATAGGGCAGTTAGTAAGTATTGGTTTCATATAAAAAAAAACCTAGGTTGAAATCAAACTTAACACCAAGATGATATAGTTAATGGAGAAGTCCGAAAAGTTTGTTTGGTCATACGGTCCGTCGCGTCGGTCTGATCGTCTGTGTGTTCGTAGGTCCACTGTAATTTGAGCTATACTGCAAAAACAACTGCGAAATTGGAGCCCTACTTCAAACTAGCTTGCTTGGTTTGTTGAAAAAGCATACATCGGGAATAGAAATGCAAAAAAATGCAAATTCCTGTTGTGTTCCCATAAGTCTATAGGTGGAAATTGTTATGTAAAAGACGTAAGCTATAACTTATAAGGTATACCTAAAAATTAGAATAAGATTTTAACACATTTCATTTAAAAACAGTTCGCTATTTGACGCACTAGATTTGCTATTGGCTCCACTGTGCTGCAGTGATTAAATTCAATTGAATTCTATTACTTGATACTGGATGATTTTTTTTCGAAGAAATAGGCAAATTAAGGAGAATGATATCCGCATCTGTAGGTGGTACTAACGGTAGATACAGTAAAGGTTGCTTCTTTTTGTTGAAGATTCAGTTAATATTACAAAATATTGCAGCTTCTATATCTTCGGGAAGTTCTACTTAATCAAAAGGAGTGAGATTGAGAGTATAACGTTGATTGATGTTGTGCCAAACCCTCGGTCGTATATACAATCTAGATTGATTTTACTCTAAAACAAAAAAGCCGGCGGGTTTACTGTAAGCTAAAATACGACTTTACGAGTATTGGAAGCTACCTTATTGTTTATTTAGTTTTATTAAGTTTTCCTTTTTATTTAAAGATTAAACAGATTTTTTTCATAAAAAGATAGATAACGGTACCCACCTCCAATCGAATTATTACTCCCAAGAATATTATTCTCAAATTGTTCCAGCGCCTTAAATTTCTCCACAATCAGCTGAAAATGCTTAGTATCTCGAACATTCTCCAATAAACTGCGAAAATTCTCAATTTCTTTTGGTGGAAATTTATTATTATTAGCGACGATTTTTTCAAAAATATGCTGAAATGTTTGTTTCTGAAGTTCCGTCATAGGTGGCTTGACGTCCATTTTGTTTGGTAAATTGTTAACCGTGTATAAATATTGAAGTAGTGAACAAAAATCAAAACTTGTGTTAGGTATTCTGTCAATATATAATCTAACTATTTAGGTATTTCTATTTGACAGCTGTCACTTGGTCACTACAGACATTTTTTAATTCAAACAATAAGGACCGTCCATTAAAAAAAAAAAAATTGGTTAAGTTAGGTACATTGACTGTCAAATGTGTGCACTCACAATAAAAACCACTTAATTTTTTTTTTCTTCTATATTATGAGAAAATATTTTCAAACACGGAATGTGCGATGCATCACGAAACGAAATCCATTTAATTTATCCTTGCAATAGGTATAGGTGTAGCAGCGGTATCACAAACAATAACGTTATACACACATACACAATTGAATTTATTTTTATTTTATTTTTTTTTTGATAAAAAATAATGAAAGCTTATTAAAAGCTAATTAATCCCATTTGTAGTTGATTGCTCAAAGAGGGTATACACGTTCCATCAAAACAAAGAAAGCTCGTAACGGTTATGGATAAAAACAACAAAACGTCAAATCGCGTGGTAAGTAACGGTGTACTCGATTCGCTCTAAAATAAAATTTACCCGATGAATAACACAAAATTCCGTGAAAACAACTTGACGCGAACAAGGCAGACCGACATCTATTGCGGCAAGGTGAGCTCCATAGTCTCATTAGCCATGTTCGACTGATTTTGACGTGCAAACTGGATTTCATAGAAGGCGGTCCGTAATGCGCAACACAATAGCCCAAACAACACAACCCCTCCCTGAAGATTAATGACGTAAAACTGACAGGCAGTATACTCCAATACAAACAAACCCTGCAGGATAATAGCACCGAAAGAGATGGTTATATAGTTGTAGCGGAGTTACTGGGGTGGTTGTAGCTGTTCTGGCACGTGCTATACTTACCTACCCTTTAAATATTGTTGCAGTATCCCAAGGATAATGGAATAACAATCTTAATATAGTGCGTGTATGATAAGCTTGTGTCAATGCCGTGTGTGTGCGTGGCGACTGGTGAGTGAGTATAGAGGAGTCCTTGAGGGGTAACCTAAAGCCAAAGTAGAGCCATCCACAGTACATAACAAGGATAAGGATATAGCCATCCGATTCAGAGTCATCCAACGTAGCGGCACCTCTGCTCTGCTCTACTTCGTCTCTGTTCCCAAACTGTGTTGTGTGTAAATCGGTGTGAGTGTGAATAGTTTTTGTTTCTGATTTTTGCTAATAGTCCTGCGGTTTAAAAAGCACTTAATTCTGTTATTGTGTAACGAACGAGAGACTTGGAAACAATAATTGAGATGTATTTAAGAATGTGATGGGCTCGGAAGCGGGATCGGGATTTGGGGATGTACCTATAGTTGAGGAGGACGAAAAGAGGTTTATCTGATGCTCGGCGGTGGATGACAGGATGAAAAATGGAAGGATGACTAGGCGGCAGGAGCAGTCACGGATGCTCCTTGTGTGCTTCTGAATGGATTTGCTCTTCCATTTTGTGTGTTTCCAGCACATATATCTACATATGTGTGTTTGTGTGTGAAGAGTGTATGTGTATTAAAGGAAGGACTCCTATACCTTAATCAATTTTTGTATCTAGATCACTTTAGATAGAGATACAATTTTTATACAAAGCTGATGTTATCATATCTACCTACCCATACTGATGATGATACATACATACACACATGTGTTTGATGCTCCTCTGTATATCCTACCTACCGTTTTGCGTGGGGAAGAGGAAGAAAGGATATCAATGGCTGGGAATGGGATATTGGCTAATTGAATGTGTTTTCGTAATTTCATTTTGTATTTATTTTTTTTTATTTTTTTGTGTTTAAAGATTTAATCAGCCATCATGCTTCTTGTAATTTTGTGATTCGAAAATTCTGATAATGAATCAGGATGTATTGTTAATTGCTACCACAGAAGGCAGATAGTTTAGTTAGGTAGAAAATTACTTATAAGGTACCCAATAGCGATATCTATTTATAGCTTTGGTAATAGAAATTGAAAATAAGTGATGTTAATCTGACATATTTTATGGTAGATACCTATAGATAAATACGTAGTTAGAAAGGTATAAGTATGCATATATGATAGATAGATATGTTTAAAGGTAATTTTTTATTTTTCCAGGTGGCGTCAGTGACTATTCTATTATAACAGAATTTTAAATAAATATAAACCTATACAGACAGCAGCGGAAGAAAAATTTGTTTTATGTTTTAATTTAGAAATAATAGGAACCTAGTTAAAAGCACCTAGGACAGTGCTGCATTATAGTACCGGCCACTTCGTTGTCGTTTATTTAAGAAAAATAAAGCCATCCTAAATACCTAACAGGCTTGCAAAATAATCCATTCTTTTGTGAATGGCTTTAAAAATCATTTATTGAATCCAACTAAGAGATTGCATTAATTGACTTCACTTTGAGACTTCAAATAATGCAATCACGATTAACATTAAATCAAAAAGATTGCAATCATTTTTATTCTCATTCTTTCTACAGCAATCGATTGAATGCAATCTTTTGGGAATTCATGCATTCTTTGCATTCTTTTTCATTCTTTGCCATTTACCTGTGGAAACTGGGGAAAAAGTTTATTGGGGTCAGACAGAGCATGTAGGGTTTAGGAACGAAATGGCAATGCAAAAATGTAAATGAATGGAAAAGAATACAAGAATTCAAAAGAATGCATTCAATTTATCACATACATACCTGTGTAAATAAATTAAATTAACGATAAGTATATAATGTAAGGTCTTAGGGTGGTATTCATCGAACACTATTAGGTTAATAGCTTCGTAAACCTATTCATCAATGCATATTAGTGCTGATTTGCGAGCGCTCTCAAAATTTAATAGTGGTTCTGACCACTATTAAGTTGAGAGCAAAACCTATCGGAGGATATCAGAAGTAACTTCGAAACTTTTCGAAATCACAATGTAGAACGCAATAATTTCACCTCCAGACAGAAATGCTCCAAACTCTTCCTACCTGAATGCTCAGCTGATAAATCTAAATTATTGTTAAATCTTGACAGAAAAAACTTACTTATTATTTTCAAAATAAGTTTTAAATTTGTTGATACATTGTATGCACAGTAAAAATCTGTTTTGTTTTATTTCAATTAATAGCAAAAGGAAAACAACTGAAATGAAAACCGACGTTGACAATGACATGTTCGAAAGAGGTACGCTCACGATTCACAATCGTCTTTGGCTTGTTCGAAAGGAATACGTTCATCAGGTCCAAACACAAATATTTCGAAATATCTACTTAGCGAAACCCAGAACCTATTAGAGCTTGGTGAATAGGACCCAAAAATTTAAAACTAATAGACTCTTAACTTTAATACCGCTATTAGTACGCTCGATGAATACCACCCTAAGTCCCATTTGCTGAAACGAAACTAAAAATTTTAAGTTCAACATTAAGAGCTTATAGGTATATGTATGTGACTAGTTAACGTTGAGGAAAAAGTATAGGTCATAAATGGGCCAGTATTTCCGCAGCCAAATTATTTATGAATCCCTTTAAATGAAAAAAAAGAGTCCTTTTGAAAATAAATGAGTCGTTTTAAAAATATGCAAGTGCAAAATTTTTAAAAATGTCCGATTTTAAGTATTGTCAAAGAGTCCTATGAAGTAAGAAAAAGAATTGTTTTAAATTGAATAAAAAATGAGAGTTCTCGGTAGCAAACAAAGAGTTCTAGAGTTCCTCATACTTTTTTTTTTATATGTAGTTCTATAGCGAATGAAGCGTTAAAATTCGAAAAGTATTTTTTGCTAACTTCATGCACTTTTTTGAGAAAAAGAATTCTGAGAATGTTTTTCAACTTAAAATCAAGAGTTCTAGAGTTCCTGGTGGGTTTAAGAAAGAGTTCTGCAAAATTGGAAAAGTTAGGGTAAATTAAGGTGCCCATTGACTTAGACACAAAAATTTTCAAAATAAAAAAAAGGAGTTCTGATAGCAAACAAAGAGATGTACAAAAATTTTCCTAATAACTTTTTTTTTCTAAAACTAATAAAATAAAAACTTATTCGCAAATATAGGTTTAGAAGTACATATTTGTTTGGTATCGGGAACTCTCATTTTTTTGATTTTTTGGATTTTGAAAATTGTTGGTTCTAATTGTCAATGGGCATCTAAATTTGCGAATAACTTCTGAAAAAATTGTTGAAAATTGCTTGTTTTCTATAAAATTTAATAAAGTTTAATAGTTAAACCATATATAAAAGTCCGAATACTGGAAACTATAATGTTTGGATAATTTTTATTTTCTGGGCGAATCGATATAAGATACAAGACGTATCCAATTTTTATTTGAACGCAGTGCATGTTGATTAAAAGTAAGATAATATTGTATTTTGCTCAAATATATTTTCAGTTTATCGGGATATTAAATAATAAGGTTCAGTATCCGGAAAAGTTTAAAGGTATTATATAAAATTTTAAATTACCAAGAAGCTTTAAGTAATTTAAGACTCTTGAGCTTATTTAATGATGCGAATTAGGTATACAAAAAGCAACTGTTATTTATACATATAAAAAGGAAATATGTATGTATATTAATTATGAAAAAAAAGTAACAAAATACGATTTTAACTCTAAAAATGTTTGTTTTTAAAGACCGGAAGCACTGAGATGAAATAATTTGCAGTTATTTCTGCTGTTCTTCTTATCAGAAAGATAACTTTGACCTCTCGTTGTTCGTCAGCTTCAGCAACAAAGAGGAGCGGGCATATCGATGAAAAAGTGAGGCTTTTTTTCAAAATAATGTGAGTTACACAAACACAAATACATTCAAACATAGGAAAGGCGTGCAGTAAGGAATTTTAGTTGTTGTTTTTTGATAAATGTGTTTTGAGATTTTTAATCGTTAAAATAGTAAAAAAATCTTAACTAATTAAATAAAAACTGAATACATACAATATATCCTGAAAAATACCTATAATAAGTAGTGTAATTTTTATTAATTTCACATAAAATAAGTAAAATTACTCTGCACATACGGGCACTCAATGGATTTTAGCACCTTGCAATCACCAACAAGAAGTGATGCGACTCTGGACGAGAATTTCAAATTTTGAAAGATGAGCCCCTGACATTTCACGTTTCAAGCGAAATTGTTTGCCTTTTTTTTTTAATTTTTATTTTCGAGTTGGTGAGATTTTCATATACATGTCTATTTTTTCCTATATTCCTATAGCATTTTACTACCGTGTTGGAGACCACAAACAAACTTTGTTTCGCATTTTTTTTTTCCAATAAAATTTTTGTGTCCCTTCAGCTGCGTACTAGGCTTGAAAACTGAATTTTAAATCAAATATTTACCTACGATATTTACTTTTTTGTCAATACTTAAAGTTTTTTTGGTTAATTCACCCTAAACTTCGTTCGCTGTAATATAAAAAGGTTCTAAAATAACAACATTAAAGAAGAACAGCCTTATTTATTAGATTTCACTAATACTCGTTTCAACCTCGGAATAATTAAACCGAGTCGAAGCACTTACTCTGTCTTTATGCCGCGTCAAACAAATTCTTATTTATTAAGTCGTTTTAGCGACGGATTAAATTTACTCCGACTTTACTTCGCCTCTAATCATGAAAAACTTATTTATAAAAAAATAAATAAATGACATGACATTTAGTAACTAAAAAGGAGTGTAGAAGAAGTTTTTTTTATGCGTTTGTTACTAATTGTAAGGCAAAATGGATAATTATTTTGCATTTATAAATGATTTAAATTCTTTAAACGCTTTAGTTGCAATACAAAACTCGTTTAATCCCATATTATAATAACCAGAGATTGGTTTTTTTGATAATATATTTGACATAAGGAGGGTGTAGGTAAAACCGTTTGACGTGGCGTTATGACGGAGTAAGTGCTTCGACTCGGTTTAACTATTCCGAGGTTGAAACGAGTATTAGTGAAATCTAATAAATAAGGCTGGAAAAGCTTAACTTTTTTATTCTGCGCTGAAAGTCAGATGATCAAGGAGAGAAAACACTCAATTTTGTTGTCCTGTTCCTTTTAAATGTTTTTATCCGTTTCAAACTAAAGAAAAAGTTCTTTCGGCAGTATAGACGTTGATATGGGAAGTGTAGCTATAATATATTTTTAGTAACATATTGATGTTTGCAAAATTTTCTTCTGGACAATCCAGCGCTTCAATTGAATTTTCAGGCTTGATATCGCCTCTATACGGATTAAATACCACTTCCAAGTATTCAACTCGATGGAGAAGAACAGTTGGCCCAACAGCAAAATTTTTTTTATCAACTCAACAATTTTAATAAATTTTTCAACTTCTTTGTCAATTTCAAATGGAACATGCGCTTGAAGAGCAACGAAATTCTAATGTAAATTGTAAATACATATTTGCATGATTAGTAAATCTCTCTCCAAGATCCATGATATAGAAGTCCAAGAAATGGCACTAAGGCATACAAAAGTATAATCTTCTGTATTTTTTAACTTCGCGATTCGGAAATTCTTCTTCTTCTGTAATTCGAATTCTTTTAAGTTCATGGCGTAGGCTGTAGACGACTTCATAACTCAGCTTGAAACGCGGTTCGAAGAACTTAATATGTAAATCTGTTCTATAATCATAAGGCGTGTTTCATTGGAAAAGCTATATCCCATTGCATTTAGTATCGTTGTAACATGCATTACAAATAAAACATCGCCAGTATAGGATTACGGCCGATAAAAGCTTGAAAGTATATATAGAACCCTATTGTGGATGGATTTTTGACGTTTATCGAGATTCGAATTGGTTTTTGTTAGTTTTGTTCTGGATTTACCATTTTAATTTAATTTTTTCCGCTTTTGATTTATACAAAAATTTCTTCAATTTGGTTTTTTCTGAAACTTCAACAGGTGTTCAATATTTCCATTAATATAAAAACCAGGCTACTGCCGATGTGTTTTTTGGCATTTTCTCACTGTACTATATGTATAGATTCCCAAAAAAAAAACACGCCCGTTGTATAATAAATATTTTGATCTCTTCAATACTTGGAAAGAGCAACAAAATAAATTTAACGAAGAAAACTTTAAATTTTTTAGAAGATTTTTGGATTGGGATACGATGAAGGCGATGAATTTCTGCTGTGGAAGCCAAAATGTCACCATACAACATAGAAACACAGCCTTCAAAGAACGTATAATAAGAGCTCTTGGAGACTTTAAAGTAAAGTTTAAATCAAAACCACTCACGTTTCATATTTGATGTCCCATCGGTTCTTACGATTATAACGGGTGATTTTTTAGCTGGTTTGGTTTTGGCAACACTGGTTTTGACAGCTGACGTGTGTTTAGTACCTTGTGTCACTATCAAACAGCTTCAGTTTGGTTTGCAATTTAACTATGGATCGTCTTACAAATGAACAACGCTTGCAAATTATTGAATTTTACTATCAAAATTCGTGCTCGGTTCGAAATGTTCATCGCGCGCTGCTTCCAGGCTCATTTTTGGTTGAATGGGTACGTAAATAAGCACAATTGCCACATTTGGAGTGAAGATCAGCCAGAAGCACTGCAACAGCTACCAATGCATCCCGAAAAAGCCACTGTTTGGCGCGGTTTATGGGCCGGCGGCATTATTGGGCCATATTTCTTCAAAGATGATGCGAATCGCAGCGTTACTGTCAATGGTGAACGCTACCGAGCGATGATAACAAACTTTTTTTTGCCCGAAATGGAAGTTCTTGACTTGCATGATATGTGGTTTCAACAAGACGGTGCCACATGCCACACAGCACGCGAAACAATGGCGCAATTGCGAGGCGAGTTTGGTGAACAGTTAATTTCACGTTTCGGGCCGGTCAATTGGCCGCCTAGATCGTGCGATTTGACACCATTAGACTATTTTTTGTAGGGGTATGTCAAGGCTAATGTCTATAGGGACAAGCCCGCTTCGATTGACGCACTGGAAGCCAACATCCATGCATTCATTCGTGAGATACCGGCCGATATGTGTGAAAGAGTATGCCAAAATTGGACTCAGCGGATGGGCTACCTGAGACGCAGCCGCGGTCAACATTTGCATGAAATTATCTTTAAACATTAAATTGCTAGGTTCAAACTATCGATTCAAATAAATATTTCATTCATTTTTTCGAATTTTTTGTGTTTTTTTTTTTTTAAAGTTCTAAACCTCTTAAAAAATCACCCGTTATAACCGTCCTTACAAATAAAAGACTGTTAAAATCAAAAACAAACAAGTTTGATATATCTAATCAAAGAGAGATAACTTTATATCAAATAGAAATCGTAGATATAGTAAATTTAAACACAGCCATGTTCAAATCGTATCAAAGATGCGTAGATAAGTTTCTATTAAAATTAAATAGAAATCGGTTCAATGCCAAATCATATGTGTTTGAGTTTGATTTAAACATAAACATATTCAATAGTCTTCTCAGTGTAATTTTCATAAATAATAATTGATAATCAATAAAATATTAGTCAAATTTTAAATATAAGATTATTTTTATTATCTTCAATCGCTTACAACCATAAACGTGCGTGTCCATCTGAGAGTAAAAACATTGAGAGTATGCTCTCGGGCCATTATCGAGAGAAAACTCGCAAATGGACACAGTCTTAAGAGTAGCTCGCAGATAGTTGACTTTTTGCTGTCGATATTCGAACTTTTTCATCGTACTCGTAAATGGATGCATGTTTTGATTACTATCGGAGATAAGCTCGCAGAATTCCAAAACAGAGTTCGTATTTTGCGAGTAGCGGTCGAGAGTTTACATTGTGTAACTGTGGTCTTCAGGAGGAAGCAAATCCAATCAATAGTAGTTTTATAATAAATTTTAATTTAAAATCCGTCTAAAGTGAATGGCGCAAAATTTTAAACATTTTAACGCGGCTCTAAATCTACTTTAAAATGGGAGTCGGCTCTTTGTAAATTTTAAACGACATAAAGTATAGTTTAGCGTTAAGGTCTTCTAACTTTAAAACCAGCAAAACGCTTCTCTATCTTTTTAAAGTATGCTTTATCTGTGGGAAATTATCACTGAGAGTGTGAGTTATACAAACGCATCCACACAGGGAAGGCGTGCAGTTAGATAGCTAAATGCTGGGGCACCCAAAGGAATTTTGATCTGGTTTGTTTTAGGATTGTTTTGAAATTTTAAATCGTCAAAATAGTAAAAAAGTGTAATAAATTACAGAAATAAGTTACATAAAAGTAATTAAAAGCAATACAAAAATGTACAAAAATAGGAAACTACACGCGGTCCTGCGTTAAATGCTGTAAAAACACCTATAACAAGCAGTGTAATTTTTGTTCATTTCACAGGTAAACTGTGTCTCATATTCAACATAAAGTAAGTAAAATTACTCTGCACTACGGGCGCTCAATAGATTTGAGCGCCTTGCCATCACCAACAAAAACTTATGCTACCCTGGACGAGAATTTCAATTTTCACAGATCGGGTTCAGCTAATTCCCGTGATTGAAGTGTATTTTTATTCTCAAAAAATTTGCTTTTTTGTAGCAAAATGCTACGGAATATCAATTGAAAAGTATTTTCAGATAATGTATTAACCTAAAAAACATCACTTCACATTACTGTATGTGGAATATGAGACACAATCAGCCCGTAAAAAGAAAAATTTGAAAACTCCATATTATAGTTGTTTTTATACGATTTAACGCAGCACCTCATGTTGTTTTATGTTTTTTTATAAAATATTGCAAGTATTCACTATGCTAACTTGTAATTCTTTTATTTTATTTTTTATTTAGTATTTTCACTATTTTAACGTTTTAAAATCTCGAAACACTTTCCTATAGCTCAGCAAAATTACAGATTGGGTTCTTTTTTTTTTTTTTTTTAATTTTTCGTTCTGTTTGATATACTCAGCTGTCAAAATTAGGCGTGTTTTACAAAAGTTTGCTGACGTTTTGTTAAACAGGTTCATTAGTTAGAAGAGTTGTATAAAGTGATTAAAATTAGAAAAAATTTAAACAAGAATTTTTAAATAAAGGACTGTTTTAACTAGAAACGGGTTTATTGCTTAAACGATAACTGTTTAAAATTTGCGCCAATGTATTTAAATGATCCCGATTTTTTTTGATTTTGGAACACTTATTTTTTAAAAATTTTGCTGACCTATATCTAAGTACATAATTTATGATCGATAATTTAGCGATTTGAACTAAAAATACATTTTTTGTAAAAATGTTAAAAACAAATTTATTGATAACGCAATTCTTGAGCTCTAAAAGTAAACTTAACGAAAATTTCATAACTTGAAAAAAAAGATAAGATAATAATTCCAAGGGCTTAAACCATGCGCCAAATTTCGATTATCTATATATACTTGTGGTTAAACCCTATAAATGTCTTTATTTCTTTAAGAACAGTGCCAAAAAACATTCAACAAACTTTGAATACTTGTCACTTTAACTACTTTCAACTTCCAACTAACAGGAAAAATATATCAAATGGACACTGTTATGAAAGTACTCTCAGGAAATCATCTCTCAAAAATAAACAAAAAATTTACTCTCAAATGGACATGCACCCGAGAGTAACTCAGAACTCTCGAGAGTTTACTATAGCGAAAGAACTTTCAAATGGATACGCACCTTCACAAGTGAACCCACCACATAAAAATCTCGACAAAAATGACTCTCAAATGGACAGCCACTCGAGAGTTTACTAGCGAAAGAACACTCAAATGGACACGCACCTTATAAAGGGGACAGGCAGTCGAGACTCGAGAGTAGCTCTGGAGAGTTTACTACCGAAAGAACTCTCAAATGGACACGCACCTTATAACAGTATAAAAAGATATTTCCTCCGTTCAATTATAATATTATTTTGAGCTGAGTGAAAAGGTGAACATAGAACAAAAGTCTTAGGGCCAGTTTCACAGGGCGCACTTAACAAAATAAGTGGGACTTAATTTTCCCATTTTGGCACTTTAGCCGCAGTTTTACTACCTGAGTAAGGGGAACTTAAGTGGCCAACATGGGAGACTTAAGTGTCATTTATTCCGATAAGTTTACAACGTGAAATTGTGAATTACTTTTCCATATTTGGCACTTAAGTGACACTTACTTCACTGTAAAACTGGCCCTTAAATTTGAAATATGATTAGTCCAACTGATGTTTTATTAACTCAACGAAAATTTATTACATATAATGTTAAGAAGCTTTACGGATAATTTTGTTTTCAGTGTAGATAGAAATATACGAACTTACCTATACATCCATTAACCTAGGAATATAATATGTTACCTACCCACCTATAACATATAGGTATACCTATATGAGTTATTAATTCCATATTTTTAATGAAATTATTTTTGAATCATTTTAATTAAAAATCTGAATTTGCACTTGCATTGATGCACTTAAAATAGGTAGACCCATATATACCTATATACCTATGTACATATATAGGTACCTAGCTTTAAATCAAGTCATTAAAATTAAAAATAAAAACAAACAACAAAAAAAACCATAACAATAAATAACACAACATTTAATTAAACTAATTATTTGAAGTGGATCCAACAGAGAAAAAAAAATTACAATATTTCAATCGTTTCGCATTACCCATCCATTAGTGAATTAAACTTAATTAAAATTGCTTCCCCGCACAATAAAAAATTTGTGTGGCACTCAATTAAAATTTTTTAACTTTTATAAATACACCTATATAGGTATCTATATTATAGACAACCTGACTGTACATATATTTTACACCGACTTAAAAAGTATTTATAGGTATACCTACACCTATATATGAGTATACTTGTATAGGTAGCCAAAATTACCTCTCTAGGTAGGTACATTTATTTGTATAGGTAGGTACCTACCTTCCTACCTTACTTCTAGCCAACTTTGGCAAAAGGTAGGTACCTACCTACCTAGTAGTAATAATTGTCTACTCTCATATTGGTAGGATAGATACCTATAGATATTTATAAATTCATAATCAGCCGTAATTAGAAAGACATTGAATAAAGGAGGGGAATACATAATTCGCCATAATTTAATGCTAACCAAATATTGAGTGTCTGATGTAGAGCTCCAATTTACCAAATCCCCAACGGGCGTAGATAGATAAGTACATAAGTAGAGCTATAGGTACTGGTAGGTAGGTAGGTGGATATCTCTTTTTCCCTATATCATTTAACCATTCCCCCATTTTAAATCGTGTGACAGAGACAGAAAGAGAAACAGGTAGGAAGGTATATACCTATACAGAAAATGAGCTTTTCAAGCTACGTCTAACTAATGTCATTAATTAATAGCCCAATTTAACGCGCACAAACCGAACGTACCGACCCGAACCCATGACGGATCCAACCTAAACGGCATAAGACAACGACGTCATTGCATATAAAGTGATGTATAAATACATTCTATCTTCTGTAGAAAATGTTAACTCACCACACACACTCTCTCAAATATAAATCAACTTACATTAAATCCTCATTAACTGGCCAAATGATTATTTTCTTCCTAACCTATCTATACCTATATCTACCAACCTACAACAGTAGCAAAATCAGCCTTCTGTAGACGAAGAAATAAAATAAAAATAAAACTCCCAAAGATACACATAAAGTAGGAAAGATACACCTATAAAAAGCCATTAGTCACCCTAAATAAATGGAAACACAACCGAATTAATCTACGGAAACAAGTTTATATATTCTAGGGCTTGGTAGGAAGGTATAGGTATATAGAATAAGATGAGGACGAGCGAATAAAAAAAATTAGGTACGAAACACCCTGCCTTTTTCTCTCCCAAAGTTCTCAAAAAAAAATAATACACACTCGCTATTTGCCGAAGTGAGATGCATTGAACAGCAAAAATACTCAGGTAAACCATCGCTTCGTATAAACCAGCAGAACCGGATCCATCAACATCAAATTTTTGATATTTTCGCCCCATTTTTATATTCTCAGTCAGTCTCAGCGCCATGATTGTTTCGCCGACGGCGACAGGCAAGATGAAAATGAAATTGAGAAATTTAAATTCGTGCGTTTATCTTCTATCCGCTTGTCACGCCATAGGTTAAGAAAAGAAGTATCTACAGTGGAATCGCATCCAGTTCCAGACTTTATAAACAGAGCTTACCTACCAACTTATTTTTTGGGGCGAATTTATCTTTGTCTCCAAAAAAAAAAAAATACGCATGCGTTGTTTGCCGGAGAGAGAGAAAGAGAATGGTTAACTGTATTTCCCCTTTTCTTTTTTTGAAAACGAAGGCGTGGCTTAATCAGAGATAAGAACGTATCACCGTTAAGCTAGACTCTTTGCAGAGACACCTTGGGATGGGTTTGTTTCTTACCTGTGTGTGAGATATAGTTTTGTCTCGTTTGGGGAAAATATAGCCATCTCGTGTTGCCATGCAACATTTGTTTATGTTTACACAATGGTTGCCATAACGAGCGGGGCGGCTCGGTGAGTGTTAAAAAGAAAATTACAACAACAACAACAAAAAGAAAACCGATCAGACGGACGGTCTTGAGCTTCTTCTGCTACCGCCGCTGTTCTGAAATGACGTTTTCATTTAGTCACCTATGTGTTGTGTAGCGCAGTATCGTCCTGTACCAAATACCTCACAGCCAGGCTTCTTCATCCTCGTCCCCGGCCACCTATACCTTTAGGACCTAAGCCATGTTATTTCAAAAGGGGGCGAATTGTATCCCCCATGAAATGTATATGGTAAGAGGTACCTACTCATGTGTTTGTATATGGTAGGACGAGTCTTCCATTTTTAATACGCTCGCTGTCATGCTTTGATTATTTAATTTTCTGGTCTTCTAATTTAATTTTGCGATAGATATACCATACATGCGACCGTTTCGGGTGACGGAGAACGAGGATATAGTCTCTATGATGATGTGGCAGCATGACCGGTCGGTGTTGTGGAGCGGCGGGCGGGCGGTGGAGACGGGCTTTTACTGATGGGTGGCTCTGGCTTATATGGCTTTCGAAGATCCATCAGCAACATGGTTCGAGTGCGGATGAATTGAGAGAGTTTGGAGAGTTTATTTTTAATTTTGATTTCGTTTCCACCCATTCTTTGGTTTGGGGACCTTCCCTATACTTCGCATGCTGAATTACTGATGATGATGATGATGATGCAACTATGTGTGATGGGGATGCAATTATATATAAACTGTGGACCATGGACCGGCAGTAGATATCTGTAGGGGATGTTGATGGAGATGGCAGATCATCAGATGGATGGATGCAGAGATTCTGAGAGGACGATAAAAAACTTTTTTCTTTTTTTTTTTATATATTTCTTCATTACCTTCGGGGTGAACATTGTTTGATTTTAATTTTACTTAATGAGATATGTATATCTCAGATAAATTGATAGTAATTTTTGTTTGCCTGCAAGGGCGGTTTGTATATTTTTTTTTTGTATTTAGACCTTTTTAAGGGACCTATAGGTATCTATGTATGTATGTAGGCAGGTAGGATACCTACCAGACAAAAGTTAATAAGGTAACATAAAAGTACCTATACCTTTTTTACCTTATATTAACTTGGAAGTGAAAGTAGGACATTTTGTTGAAGTCAATATACGACCTACCTGCTAGGATGGGGACCACGTATAGGTAACGGGTGATTTTTTAGCTGGTTTGGTTTTGGCAATACTGGTTTTGACAGCTGACGTGTGTTTAGTACCTTGTGTCACTGTCAAACAGCTTCAGTTTGGTTTGCAATTTAACCATGGATCGTCTTACAAATGAACAACGCTTGCAAATTATTGAATTTTACTATCAAAATTCGTGCTCGGAGGATCCGCTTTTTTATCGAAAAATTGTGTTCAGCGATGAGGCTCATTTTTGGTTGAATGGGTACGTAAATAAGCACAATTGCCACATTTGGAGTGAAGATCAGCCAGAAGCACTGCAACAGCTACCAATGCATCCCGAAAAAGCCACTGTTTGGTGCGGTTTATGGGCCGGCGGCATTATTGGGCCATATTTCTTCAAAGATGATGCGAATCGCAGCGTTACTGTCAATGGTGAACGCTACCCAGCGATGATAACAAACTTTTTTTTGCCCGAAATGGAAGTTCTTGACTTGCATGATATGTGGTTTCAACAAGACGGTGCCACATGCCACACAGCACGCGAAACAATGGCGCAATTGCGAGGCGAGTTTGGTGAACAGTTAATTTCACGTTTCGGGCCGGTCAATTGGCCGCCTAGATCGTGCGATTTGACACCATTAGACTATTTTTTGTGGGGGTATGTCAAGGCTAATGTCTATAGGGACAAGCCCGCTTCGATTGACGCACTGGAAGCCAACATCCATGCATTCATTCGTGAGATACCGGCCGATATGTGTGAAAGAGTATGCCAAAATTTGTACTCAGCGGATGGGCTACCTGAGACGCAGCCGCGGTCAACATTTGCATGAAATTATCTTTAAACATTAAATTGCAAGGTTCAAACTATCGATTCAAATAAATATTTCATTCATTTTTTTGAATTTTTTGTGTTTTTTTTTTTTTAAAAAGTTCTAAACCTCTTAAAAAATCACCCGTTATAAGCATGTAGTATGTATTTGAGAGCTATAATATATTAGAACGATTTAATCACTATTTTAACAGAAACAAATTTTACATTAAGCCATTAAATTAACAGTAGGTACCTACCTACTTTCATTAATTTATTTTTCGTCAAATTTTTTCGAAAATGGCTCTTACAATTTTGATTAAACTTCACATGATGTAATGACCAAAGAAAACTTCATTTGAGGTTTTTGCCAAAAAATTCGAAAAACGGAAATAGATAGGGTGTATAGAGAAAATTAACATATTTTTTTTAGTTATTTGCGTACACCTTTTTAACCGCTTGATTGATACTGATTTCAATATAATTTTACAATCTTGTGCAAGTAAATATTTATTTAAAAGAATATTTCATTTTAAAATTTTGAAAATACATTCGCATAATTAAAAAAAAAGATTAAACAAACTTTTGAATGTTTTATAACATTTATTTATTTATAGAAGACTTTTTGCGACCTAAGTAGTCCGATATACAGGGTGTCCCGAAATCACCGCCTCAGAAGAAATCCATGAGTTCCTGATGTAATTTCAAGTCGAAAAACTTAAGGGGTAATTTTCTCGTTTTCGCTTCGTTTTTATAACGGTTTTTAAGATTTTTATTCTTATTTCATTTGACTGGCTCTATCTTTGCCAAACTACAACCGATTTTTGACTTTCATAATAAAAAGAAAAAAATTATACTTAATAACGTGGTTTTTATAAAAAAAATTTTATCGAATTAAAAAAACAACCTTAAAATACTTAAAAAAAGTGTTTGATAATAAATTTTAGGAAAACCGTTATCCACACAGAAAAAAGTTGTATGGCAGATAAAAATTTCTAACATATTTTTGTTTAAATAAAACAAAAAATTTCAAAAATCGGTTGTAGTTGGCAAAGCTAGAGCCAGTCAAAGGAAAAAAGAATAAAAATCATTAAAACCGTTATAAGTCGAAAACGAGAAAATTAACTCTTAAGTTTTTCGACTTGAAATGACCTCAGGAACTCGTGGTTTTATTCTGAGGTGGAGATTTCGGGACACCCTGTATAATGCGTTTCGCCGTATAAATTTCTAAGACTCATGAAATTAGTCGATGTTTATCAACACAAATAGACTTTGCAGCCATGATAGACTTTAAATTGTATTTTTTCTAGGGGAATTTGTTTTAATTCCGACACCTAGAAATGATTCCCCATGGTCTTAGGTCGCAAAAAGTCTTCCAATTGAATTTCATTCAATATAGTCCACTAAACAAAAAAAAAACAATATTTTCTATATAGTCCAGTCAATAAAGCATTTGACTCGGAAAAAATCGCAGGAAAGCTGGATTTTGGTATATAGCCTCCTATTGGCGTTATTAAAAAACCGTCAAAATTCCCTATAGATATGAGCGCCGCTAACAATTTTACGGGGGGTTGAAGGCCCCCTAAAATGTTTATTTAGGAATAACTCCCAAATGGTTAATTGTACAAAAAAATGTCAATTTGTAGCCCAGGAAATTTCCTACAAAAAAGATTAACAAACTTTTTTTAATAAAAATTACCGTTTTCGAAATAAACCAATCGGAAGAGGTAAGGATCTTAATTTTCTATATATATTTGGGCGGATTAGTTCAAAAACTGTGCATTTTGTGATAAATGCATCAATTTTTTTTTTGTTGTCGGTACATTATATGAACATTGATTTTAAGATATCAGCCCACTGTATTTGTCCACCCCTTAAGGTGAAAATAGAAAATGAATATAAAAACAAAACGGTAACACATACATTATCATATTATAACTTTTTTAAAGCCAGTAATTCATTCTTTAATTATGTTTTTTAAAGTTATTTTAGTGCTTAGTTTTTGAATAAATCATTTTTAATTTTTAAACTCTTAATTTTTCAAATTTTATTCGTTGTCATCTTTTGAAAGGAACAAATATTTGAAATACTTAGTATAACATTTTCTCGCTAAAGATACATACATACCTACAAATATATTTTTTTTTAACCAAGAAAATAATTTTTTGCGGTACCTCTATATCTTTCTATGTAG
Source organism: Epistrophe grossulariae (assembly GCA_929447395.1). Lineage (NCBI taxonomy): Eukaryota > Metazoa > Arthropoda > Insecta > Diptera > Syrphidae > Epistrophe > Epistrophe grossulariae. The sequence goes on along the minus strand of OV839566.1, from coordinate 131,365,966 downwards.
GTAGCATTCAATCAATTTAATTATTAGCAGATACTTATTTATTTTAATTCAGAAAATTAAATTTACAAAAAGAAAAGAAGTTTTCAAATAATAAAAAAAAAGCCTGGGTTGGACCTACATTGGTTCAATTGGAAACTGGACACCCAATGTTTTTTTTGTAATACAGAAATTCCTAATTCAAATTTAATGACCAAGAAAACCTAAGTTGGGGCGTATTATATTTTTCAACTTTCTTAGTAGGTAGTATTTTTAATTTAAATAAAACATGTCTATTGAATTTTTTTACAAACTCCTTCATTTCTTAAGGGGGGTTCACATTCAACGACGTGTCGTCCGACCCAAATCGTTTTGCTAGCGTTCACATTTAACGACTTCCGTACCGACATCATTTGAAAATAATTTTTCAAAGAGCAAACATGGCGAGAATTTCATTATTTTCACCAATACTACCGCATTAATTTTATTTGTTTCTACTTTTGTTTTATTATTTTACTTTCATTTCAATTTATTCTCTTTTTATCTTACGAAAAAAATAGAAATAAGATATAAAATTAAATTTTCGGTCGTCCGACTGGAGTTCACATTTATTACACCGGTCGTTCGACAGGGCAAATTATAAAAAAAAATTGAACTACAGAGGTTGCTTGATCGAAAGTCGTTCGACTGGTGTTCACATTACAAAAATCTAACGACACGACAGGTGTTGATGAACATGTTGTTAAATGTGAACGCCCCTTTAGTTATACAGTACAAAATAAAACTATTCGGGAGTCGATAGCATTGTTTGTTTTCGATATATTCGAGTCTAAAAACATTTTTGAACAATTCTAGTAGTTTTATTTTGCAATTATGTTGCTTATTCTTGAGATATTCGAGCCAACAAAATTTTTTGAACAGTTTTTAGTATTTTTGTTGGTTTAAAAAAATGTGATGTTTTAAAAAACTTTATTAGTTATTGACAACGTCATTGTGTTTAGTATGTAGATCGGTTTTCATTAGGCATTTTTCTTTTTTAGTTCAGAGCAGAGCCTGAACAGTCAAAAAAGTATATTTGTGTTTCTTTTTTAGCTCTAATCGTTCAGAGCTTCAAATATGTGTTTCTGTTCAGAATCATGACAGTTCAGTGTTCAAGTTGTTTCATAATTACCCCAGATAGCTCTGAATATACTCTGCTCAGAACTTACTCTGTTTTCTCAGACTCTGCTCAGTGCTCAGCTCCGAACATAAAAACAAAAACGCCTATTGTCGAGATATTCGAGACGGAAAACATTTTTCATCAATTTTTGGTGGTTATTTTTTATTTTTTTTTAAATCATATACTAGCAATTAAATATAGTGAAGAATCTAAAACACCCATTAGCCGAAAGAAGGCAAAAAAAAGACGTCCTCTTTCTTAAGAGACTAAAAATGAACTCTAATGGTTTCCACTTTGCATGATCTCCTGAAACAGTCCGGAGTTTAGCAAGTGGAGATTCGAATGAAAATCTTTTTGATGTAACATTCTCTTGTGATGTACTATCACAAGTCAAGTCTTGATATGATCCTTGAACTAGGCGTTTCTTTAAGGAACTCCAAGGTATAAAATCTTCCCGAACATTCGGGAGACTTGAATTTGGAGTATTGAAGGTAAAACCTTGTGAAGCTACCTTTTCTATTTTAGGGGACTCTATCAAATTCAAATTCAAATATTCATTTTTAAGTGAAATATATGAATTTATGATTTCATCCTCATTAAATCTTTCACTGTACTCTAAATAATATATTTGAGCCAGGTTCTTACATTTAATGAGGTACTGAGGAGTTTCAAATTCGAAGTCTCTTATGGCTTCTTATGCTTTAAATTCACGAAGTGCGAATTTAAAGCATCTTAACAAGGCAACATTTGACTTAGCCTTCACTTCTTTTATTTTAAGCAAATAACTTCCATCTATATTAACCTTACCATACTCTTTGTCGGGTGATTCTTCCATTTTTCCTTGCACACGAACACTTCAGTAAATGTAAAAAAAATAAAAAGGGAAAAATTGAGATTTTTTTTTTTTAAGTTAAGGTCGCGGTTTTAATTAAACACTTGGGGTCACCATATAGCATGGTGTATTTAGAATAAAATTAGTCCGAAGTCAATATCATTGTTTATCCCCAAGATATTTGAGCCGAAAAACGTTTTTCAACAATTTGTACCTACCCTATTTTTTGATTAAAAAAAAACTGTATATTGAGTTTTTTTTTTTTAATTCTTCTAAATAATTCACTACATTATGCGTGTAGAATAAAACTAAGCCAAAGCCATTTCTTGTTGTTTCGAGATATTGGAAACGAATTCAACTGTTTGTTTTAAATTGCTATATATAGTTAAAAACCGTTTAATGAGATATTTTTTGAAACCCATTTCTTCACTATATGACGTTATTTTCTGTAAAATAAAATTTGAAGTCGATATCTATATTCGTTCTTGAGATACCTACGATGAACGAAAGAATCTAGCAAGACACACACATACATTGTAGCTCTCTAAAAACGATGGATTGGATGGATTCTTAATTATTTTTATTTGTAAATTAAATTATAACCAACAGTTAATAATGTACACAAATAACTTGGGAACTGATTCTTTTTGTTTGAGTTCTAATCGCATGCACCAAAGTTATATATATAACTATAGTTCCTGATATTTTTCCAAAATATTTCTGTTCGATATCATCGAAAAAAACAGAATTTAAAAAATGATATGCTAACTTCTCGTAACATATCAATTATTATCAAATGATGTAAGAAACATTCTTTAAGAGTTCTTCATACCTACAAAAATTTCCGTTATATGTATTTGGACCTATAAAAAATAAAACAAGAAAAATAATGCTAATAAGTAAAAATTAAAAAAAACATAGCGATGGAAAAATCAACTGCAGTTTTTCACAGATTTATAAGAAGTTCCAATACGATCTATATGTGTTTACAATATAATCCGGATGGTTCCCGTTTCTACAACGTTTCGAACAAAAATTATGATTTTTTTTTTAAATTAAAGCGCGTTTTTGCTTTTTCCACATCACGGTTATAGTGTTTTTTTTTGGAAATATTTTTTTAACAAGTTTAACTCCAAGAAGTGCTATATATCCCTTGGGGTTTTATCCTGTAGACCCTACCTTTTTTTTTGTTATAACATAAAGAAAGGATAACATTTTCATTTCAAAAAGTAATTTTATATTTAAATATTCATAGACTACATGAAATTACGAACAATTCCTAAAGATTTCCAGCTTTTATAAAAACTTGACAAAAGTATGCGGTTTTTAACATTTGATAATTCCGTTTTTCGAGCAAAAATATTTAAAAAAGGCTGGTAGTGTTGGTCTAGATCGATTGGTTTCAATCTAAGCTTCCGACTCGCGGTTGAATTTCGACATAAGTGTTTTTTTTTAATCACCCTAATGTAGATGTACACCACTTCTGCAGGAGTACTAAGGTCCGGACGTTTTGGATTTTTTTTTTAAACAAATTACTCTTACGAAAATAAGCGATGTAATTTTTTTTCTGTAAAGTGTAGACTTTTTTTAAATTATATACCAGTATTTCTTAAAAAAAAAAAAAAAAAAAAAAAACTGATATTTTTGAGCAATATCAAACAAAATGAAGATCCCTGATCCAAAAAGGTTGCTTATTTTTATGAGATGCTTAACACATACAAAAATAAAACTTTTCACTAAAATTCATTCTCTGTTGGAATTTTGTATTGAAGTGAAACCCACTTCGCATATTTTTTAACAATAATATTATATTCTGGAAGTAATTGACTAAAACTTTTCTTTCAAAATGGCGGCTAAATCACAACTTTTAAAGGTAGGTAGGTAAAATGGCGGCCACGAGCGCCTATAGCTCCGTGACCCAATTAGCGCTTGATTGCGCCGTTTTGATACCAAAGCTCGTTTAACCTGTATAAGAATTTTGTGGAATCATCATTACACTCCCACAACCACAGTATGCCGAGATAGGTAGGTAAATTCATTTCCGGTTCAGAGTGAATATAGGTATATGACTTTCAGAAAACATCGTTCATTTACTTGCTATCGAAGTTCATCTTTTAGAGCCATTTAGTTATGTTGAGAAAAGAGACTACATTTTAAAACCACGACATTTTTTTGAATACAATCTATCATCATTTACGAACTCGCATCAATATATGAATTTTCAAATTGTCATAGTTGAGAAACGCAAATCTCTTCCAAAAAGACATTTATCTATAGGAAATGGTTGATATTTTGAAATTGCAGCCACTATAGAGGAAAGAAATTTGGAATTCGATGTTCAAGGCTTTAAGTTAGTGGCTTAGCGTTCCAAAAACAGGAGGGAGTATAAGGCGACAGTTATAGTTTTCATTGAAACTCATCATTGAAAATTTTAATTGTTAATTTTGAGGCACTTAAAAAGTGAAATCGGTGATTATTTTAATGCAAATAAAAAGCTGATAACTCAATTATAATTTCTAGTCAAAAAAATATTTCATTTTGGCCCAGCCTATATCGCAGGAAATGAATTTCTTTATTTCAATGATTGAACTACCTTATCATTGATCATTGAAATCTTAGATATCGTTTTATGTGAAAGGTAGAGCCAAAATGAAATATTTTGACTAGAAATAATAATCGAGTCATCAGCTTTTTATTGGCATCAAAATAATCACTGATATCGATTTTTTAGGGCCTCAAAACTGAAAATTAAAATTTTCAATGATGAGTTTCAATGAAAGCTATAACTGGCTCCTAAATGTGGAAACGTATAAACATTCCTGCTAAGCAAAATATCCTTAAAAGTAGTAGATTTTTCTTGCGCAAAGTACAAATGTATTTGTGGAAATGTCAAAAATATCATGTGCACTTCACTTGCATTTGAATTTGTTTATTGTTTGGTGTGTCAATTGGATTTATTTATTTATTTTTAAAGAAAAATATATATGAACAAAATTAAGGGCCATTTGCTGAAACGAAACTTAAATATTTAAGTTCTACATACTGGCTTAAGTTCCTCTTATTGGTTTGCACCAACAAAAATCTTAAAATTAAAAGTTTCTATGTATAGAACATAACTTAGGGGGAAGAAAAAGTAGAACCTAAGGGCCAGTTTCACAGTGCATACTTAACTAAATAAGTGGCACTTAATTTTCCCATTCATGGACTTTAGACGTAGTTTTAAGGTCTGGGTAAGTGGAACTTAAGTGGCCAATATGGAAGACTTAAGTGTCACTTATTCCGATAAGTTTACACTGTGAAATTGGGCATTAGTTTTCCATATCTGGAACTTAAGTGACACTTACTTTACTGTGAAACTGGCCCTAAATTTCCTAAGTAGTACATAAAGCAAAAAATAATTTTGTTGTCAATTTTGATTTAAATTTGTCAGAACAAGAAACAAATTTATAAATTGAAAATGAATTTCGAAACGCTGCTGGACGTAACTGAGGATGATGTTGAAGTCTCCGAGTTAATAGAAGTTGGCGTGCCCCGGCAATTATTATACGAAAGAAAAGAATATTTTTATTCTTTTGATGAACTGGCATTTTATAGAAGATTACCCTGATTGTACTAGAAAATATCGAAAGTTCAATAGAATGCCCATTGAATCGGTAAGATTATAAACATAAATGCATTATCAACTTCATTACAAAATGTATACATACTTGTTTTCCCAGAAATAATTCTATTGTTCCGATCAACCAATATCCTTGGTATAGCTGACTTTGGAGGTATGCATGTCTCGACAGTGCAGTGTCAAGAATTGTATTACGAATTTCAATTGCAATAGCTATAAGGTTTGGAAGAGTCTTCATAAAACTTCCTGGAACCCTGGCTGATATTTCAAAAGCTAAGCGAGATTTTTTTGAAATAGCACCATTCCTAAATGTTATTGGTGCCATTGACGGTACTCATGTTAGAATTCAATCTCCTGGTTCGTATATTGCTTGTACCAAAAATGTAAAGATTCATTTCAATCTTCTTTATATCGCATTTTAAAGGTGGTCCTGATGCTATTTTTCTGTAAATGTTAAAGCTATTTGTAACGCAAATATGATTTTTACAAATGTAGTTGCGAGATGGCCTGGATCAACTCATGATGCAACCATTTTTAACAATTCTAGAATTAAAAACGTTTTGGAAGGAGAATCAGTTTTAAATGCTGATGATTTTTTTATTTTGGGTTTATAAGTTTTACTCTATACTATATTTTTAACAAATTATGAAAAACAGGCGATTCGGCTTATCCACAAAAATCATACTTAATGACACCGTTACTTAGTCCACGCAGAGCAGTTTTATAACGAATCTCAAATTCGATCAAGAGGTGTTATCGAAAAAGCTTTTGGGATTGTTAAAAGAAGATTTCATGTCTTAGCTTATGGTGTTGTTTAAAATTAAGTACTGTTTTTACAATAATAGTTGCAACTTTTGTCTTGCATAATTTAATGCGCCAAAATGAAATACTTGATGATCCACCTGAGAGTTTGGATTTTACTGAAGAAGATCTACAAGGTGCAATTAACAACGGACAAATTGACAACACACAATCAAACAGTTCTAATCCTACACCCAATAATTCTGGCATGCATAAACGCATGCATTTAGTTAATAATTATTTTGGACGTCTGTAATAGTTTTTAATTTTGGCAATAAAATTCTAATTAAATAATGTCTATACCTGTAATTGTACCTACATATAATTTCAATGTGTTGTTATCTGTTTTTTTTTTGTTGATTTTTTGCATTTATAAAATCTTCAAAATGGATAAAGTTTTCGTATAAAGCTTACGCATAGGGATGTAGGTATAAATAATTTTTTTTTTCAGTTTTGATGAAAATAATTATTAAGTTTGACACTCAATTAATTCATACATAGCTAACATGAAATTTTATTTTTGTTAGCAACGTAAAATAAGTAAAGTTAATCTTAAGAACTAAGTTCCACATTGAGAATAGTTAAATTCCAGATTTATGTTTCGTTTCAGCAAATGGCCCTTGAGAAGTAAGTAAAATTTCCTCAAGGACTCGCAATAACAGCAATACTTCGAACCCTTAGAATAAAAGTGACCTATAAATAAAAAATTGCAATTTGTGGAAAATGAACTAAGAAAGTCTTAATTTTTTATAAGACTTTCTTATAGTGTTGAGTAAGTTTAAATATATATCTCTCCTATATTCCTTCCTTACTAATAATTCGGTTACTTTTTCAGCACATGGGTTTTAGAGTACGCTTTTGAGTTAGGTCACTTTCATTCTAAGGGTGCGACTTGTAATAACATTTTTAGAAATTTGAAAACTGGATCAATTGGCGTATGAAAAAGACATTTGCTCGGGAAAAGGAACAGAAATTTATAAATAATGCTTTTTTTATTGTATTCTTCTTTTTGTAAAAAATTGGTAATGTGATACAACAATTGAACAAAATATTTATTAAACAAAAATTTATTTGGGGGTTCATTATTAGTTCCAACAACAATCAACAATTTAAGCCTCTATACATTCATTCCTAAATGGCACATGAATGCAATGCAAACAAATCCTTTTGACATTTAAACTTAGTTTTGCATTTGCTTTGCATGTGTTTTGCTTTTCAAATCTTGCGATTAGGATTTTTTTCGCAAAGTAATAGTAGGCGTGTTTTTTTGCAAGCCCGGGGTTAATTAGTTGAAGAAACGACAAACGACAGTTTTTCTTTGAGCTTAAGTTAAGCCCCGAGAATTCTCTGGGATTAGCTAAGCTCGCAGGGAATTAGTTGTTGTTTCATTTTACATGTAAATTTTTTAGCACCGACGTCTTTTTTTTCATCCAATTCCCCCCAGGCTTGCAAAAAACACGCCTAGTTTACCTCTAGAAGTTAAAATGTCATTAAACTACGATATAGTTTTTAATAAGATATAAGTAGGTATCATTCATATTATCAATCAATATTTTATACGAAGACAACGATCAATAATTTTAAAACACATTCTCCTTTCAAACTTATTTGCCACACAAAATACCTAGACCTACCTATACACAACATCATCAATGTCAAATTTAATCAAAAGGATTGTTTAATTTAACACAAATATATCAGCTGGAAAGCATGAGTGATTTAAAAAAAATGTCATTCCAAACGCCTCGTTTTCCATGATAGCATTAATATACAACACCAACGAAATCACAAGCATATCCTTCCTTTCCTTAAAATGTAACTAAAATAAGTACCTATACATAACGGGTGATTTTTTAAGAGGCTTAGAACTTTTTTAAAAAAAAAAACACAAAAAATTCGAAAAAATGAATGAAATATTTATTTGAATCGATAGTTTGAACCTTGCAATTTAATGTTTAAAGATAATTTCATGCAAATGTTGACCGCGGCTGCGTCTCAGGTAGCCCATCCGCTGAGTCCAATTTTGGCATACTCTTTCACACATATCGGCCGGTATCTCACGAATGAATGCATGGATGTTGGCTTCCAGTGCGTCAATCGAAGCGGGCTTGTCCCTATAGACATTAGCCTTGACATACCCCCACAAAAAATAGTCTAATGGTGTCAAATCGCACGATCTAGGCGGCCAATTGACCGGCCCGAAACGTGAAATTAACTGTTCACCAAACTCGCCTCGCAATTGCGCCATTGTTTCGCGTGCTGTGTGGCATGTGGCACCGTCTTGTTGAAACCACATATCATGCAAGTCAAGAACTTCCATTTCGGGCAAAAAAAAGTTTGTTATCATCGCTCGGTAGCGTTCACCATTGACAGTAACGCTGCGATTCGCATCATCTTTGAAGAAATATGGCCCAATAATGCCGCCGGCCCATAAACCGCACCAAACAGTGGCTTTTTCGGGATGCATTGGTAGCTGTTGCAATGCTTCTGGCTGATCTTCACTCCAAATGCGGCAATTGTGCTTATTTACGTACCCATTCAACCAAAAATGAGCCTCATCGCTGAACACAATTTTTCGATAAAAAAGCGGATCCTCCGAGCACGAATTTTGATAGTAAAATTCAATAATTTGCAAGCGTTGTTCATTTGTAAGACGATCCATGGTTAAATTGCAAACCAAACTGAAGCTGTTTGACAGTGACACAAGGTACTAAACACACGTCAGCTGTCAAAACCAGTGTTGCCAAAACCAAACCAGCTAAAAAATCACCCGTTATATACCTACATTCAATGTGGAATAGAATTTATAATTATTATGTTTATTCATTTGAAATTTCATCAATTAAGCTCCCTTCAAACTATTATCCTGTTTGAAGAGCAGATTTTAATTAAATTTGCAAATTAAACCACAGCTCGTTCACATATGCAAATATCTACAATATACACACAGACAAACCTTCACACATACCTATAGAAAATTGTGCATAAAACGAGGATGCAAAAATATATACATCCATACATATAAATACATATATACATCTCTATACGAGTTTGTATATGAGATAAAGTTGTCGTCGGCGTCGTTTATATTGAAGAAACATTTATAATGGTGCATGTACATATGGATATGTATATACAAATGTATCCATAAAAATACATGTTTCTATATAATATATATCTTCATCTAGCTAGGTAGTAGGTACATACATACATATATAATAGGTATACCTAACCTTTTCTGAATTGCTGAATTTTGTGGTTCCTTATTTTACTTTGTTTTTATTTTTATGTAAGGTAAGGATATATGAGGCGAAGGATCCAAATTCATTTGCATGTATCTATGTATGTTGGCGAATATCCATTTAGAAATTTATCATTCACAAAACATTATGCAAGAGGATGTTCGGTTCGGGGAGTGTTTATCATAGAGAGTAACGTCTTGCTCTTGTTGCTTTTGTAGTATAAAACTGCTTCTAACAACTTCTTCAACTTGAGTTGTAAATTGACTAATAAAGCTCTTATTCTTGTTAGTTGATAAAGTCTCTAGGGTAAAATTTACTTAATAGGATAAATGAATTAACTTGAATGGAATTTGTTAAAAGGAATTCTATGAAATTAAGAAGTTTGATATATATGTACCAATTCCTATGTATTTATATAAAATAAAGGATTTATTATTTCTTGAGAATATATTTTTGGATTTTTTGAAGGATTTATAGATGTACAGGGAGAGGAAATAATAATTAGTTTTCTTAAAGTCCTTCAAGTCTAAACCACTTTTACCTGGCTTGTCATACATTATTTCATGATGCTTTATCCAATAAGATGACAATGAAGCCCAAATTACTAATAACAGGTAACAATGCACAACAATGATCTTGTTTCGAATGTTGGTGCTCCTTGGAGGGTTGCCAAGCTGCGATCAAATCTCTGGACTCTGTTTCTACAAACTCTATAACGGCCAAAAACTGTAGATCATCTCTCGTTGAGATGGCGAAACAGTTCAACATTCACCTTTGCTGGGTGTCGGGCCATAGAGACATTCCAGGAAATTGTAAAGCTGATGATCTTGCCAAAGTAGGAACAACAATACCACTCTTAACTGACAAGGAAAGTATTGGTATACCAATCGCTACATGTAAATTTATGCTAATACAATATGCTATAAGGAAAACAAACCAGAGGTGGCAACACCTCAACACCTGTTTGGCGACAAAACAAATCTACCGGTCACTGTCTAATAGGTAGACACGCCAGGCGACTAGGTCTCTACTCAAACGATTTCTGCAGAAGCTGCATGGATGAAGAGGAGGAGGAAACTATTTCCCACCTTCTATGTACTTGTCCTGCTCTATCGCAAAGACGTAGACTCTTCTTGGGTGAGTTCTACAACGACGATCCGAGTGATCTAGCAAATACTGATATAAGCAATCTTACACGCTTTATAAGAAGCTGAAAATAGTTTAGCGAGTAGGGAAAAGCTCTCGAAGATCCATGTGGTATCACAATGGGCCTAAGTGTGTCGGTCTCTTCGCCGCCAGCCGCTTCTACCTAACCTAACCTGGAGGGTTGCTGCACGACCGAATCCAAACAAACCAGATAAAATTAATGAAAAACAAAAATTTATATGTAACAGAAATTTAAAAGGAAATTATTAAAACTAGTTTTGATTTGGAGTTCCCTTCAAGTCCAAGTTTAGCTTTTTTTTAGGTTTCTAGAGCTTAGTTCTTATGGATCAGCCGCAAGTTGAGTTTACAGATTTCGATGGTTGACACACAAATTCGGTTAAATTACAGACACAGCTCGGATTTTTTAAAGTTGTTTGTTTTGGCCGTGTGATACCCCGATGGATAGGTGGAATTCTCGAGATAACGGTTTTTACCTGAATTAGCGCTTGGACGCTTAATTCAGGTGGAAATCGCCTTAGAAGACTGAAAAAGGCTAATTTTCAGGTACGTTTAGAATTGTCCGATATACATCGAGGGCCACGGTCTATTTTTGACGCTATATCACACCGGTAAAATTTCCCAAAAACGTGGCCAAAACTATAAAACCTAAAAAAATTTTTTTTTTTATATAAAGTTGTTTACAGTTAACAAGAGCTTAGTTTCTGATTAATCTCGCTATTAATATTGCAACCGTTTCGTAAGTTGATGCGTCTAAAGTGGTAGGTAGAGTCGCCCAATGGCGGCCCCCTCCAGTGGCCGGCCACCTTACAAGAAAACCTTTGGGAATAGTGAAACTGTAGTCGTATTTCTCCGTCTATAATCTCAAAAAAATCTGTCATAAATGCTTAATGAACTGTCAAAATTTTACTCAGATTTGCCTAATACTTTCCGAGTTATGAGTCAATAATGTTCACAAGCAAGTGTTTTAATTTTTTCGCGTACTATAACTGTTGATTTCAACAGTGAAAACGGTTTCAGGATTAGTGATTTTTGAGGACAGTCCTTGGGTTAATAGTTTTAAATGCGGTTTTTATACATTTTTACATAAAAATCAAAATTCTTGTTGCAATTGGGGTGGCCGAGCTCAGGAGCATCGGTGGCCGGTCTTAGGCAACTAGGGGCCGGCCACTGGAAAAATTGACTTTTTCATTAAAACTAATTAAAACGTTAGTTTCTCATTAAAATTTTTAAATTTCGTGTATGTAACTGAATAAAGAAAACCACAAGGAACATTCTGTTTTAAAAATTAATTGAAAATGTTAAAAATTGTAAATTTTATGATAGATTTTCTAGAAAAATTGTCTTAAGGGGCCGGCCACTGGCGACTCTACCCTATAGCTTTTAGAGAGCACGTTCAGGACCAATTTTGGAGTGCGATAGGAAGTGAATTTACTTTATTTTTATTTTTTATATGACGTGCTCTTTGATAAAAAAAAATATTACGGAATTTGTTGCTGGTAGTAAGTAACTAGAATAATTTCAATAATAAAAACTGCGATATTTTAATTATGGGACAGATTTGTATTTATCAAAAAAAGACAAGTTTTGGGACCAGATGAAGAAATCGTAGTTTTTGTTTCGTAAAGAAAAAGTTTGGATTCTGTGCATTGCTCAGCATTGAAATTAGGCTTTAAATTTACTTTGAAGTATTCTGATTCAGATTTAATCAAACACATTTTCGACTTTTTAATATAATATCAATACAAGGTATAAAAAAAAAGTGAAAATAAAAGTGTGCCGCAGGAACTTATTATTAATATTACTGATTTAAAAAAAAAAAACTAATGTTAATAGAAATTTTTTTTTTTTGGCTTGAGTACTAAATACTTTTATTATTTTTTAATCGAAGGCTAAAAACTAGATGGTGCCATGTCTTCTATAAGTTTTTGAGAAAATTGAAAATAAGTAAAACTTCTTCTAAAAATAAAGTTTTTGTTGGTATTCACTTTTTTTGTGTTTTAAAAAAATTCAAAAAAAAAATTATTTTACTAAAAATAGTGCATTTACTTAAAAATTTCTTTTTCCAACGACTTAATTCAATAATAAACCAAAAAAAAAAACAAAAAATATTTTTGGCCATGCTTTTGGAAATTTTACCTGTGTGCGCTAGTTCAACATTTGTATTTTTTCCTATAAGGCCTATTTATTTCCTATTCAGCACTGAAACCTGCAACCTCTTCCGAGTCTTGATTACGGAAATATCGCCATCCAAACACTTTTTGATTTTCAAACTTAATAAATTAGAAATAAATTAATGATATTTTGGCTGGCAATATCTAGAGAACCACAACCCTAGAACCTTCAGGTTTTCAGTTTCCGAAAGATCTTGAAAATATAAAAAGCTATTTTGAAAACTGCAACTTACGATTTTCGATTGCTGAAATATTGCTATCCAAACAAATTTTTTAGGGTTCCATCCAGTAAAATCACTTTATATGCGAAAAAAAATAATTTTTAAATTTCTCAAAAAAGCATATTCGTCACAACCTTATAAACCAGGTATCGCACGATGAGAAATTTAAAAACACTTTTTCCCATATAAAGTGAAGTGAAGTTTTGTGGCCTGACATGTGGCAATATTACTCCACCTAAGGTTTGTTCACTCTATTGCATCTTGCTTTAGCATAAGTTTACAGGTAGCGATGGGTATAACAATATTTGTCCGATTTGACAGTATAGATAGTAAAGTTCCACTTTTGGCGAGTCCGTCTGCTTTGCAATTGCCTGGAATGTCCCTATGACCCGGCGCCCAGCAAAGGTGAATGTTGAACTGCTGTGCCATCTCCAAGAGAGATGATCGGCAATTAAGGGCAGTTTTTGAATTTGTAGAGACAGAATCCAGAGATTTAATGGCTGCTTGGCTATCCGAGAAAATACGGATATCTGTAGTTGATATCACGTTTTCTTTGAGCCAAGACAGGACTTCCTTTATCGCCAAAAGTTCCGCCTGGAACACGCTTCAGTGATTGGGAAGACGGAGGGAGAGACTTAGTTTCAGCCTATCTGAGTATACACCTCCACCAACCCCGTCCTCAGTTTAAGAACCGCCAGTATAGAAGTGGATCGATTCATCTTCCAGGAAGGTCAGGTCCTCCCAGAAAGATCTGGAAGGAATGGTAACCTGAAAGTTATTATGGAACTGTAGCTGTGGGGTGGTGTAATCTGTGATACTTGGGAGTGATCTGAATGAGTTCAGAATGATCGAGTGGCCACTATCATAGTTGGACCATTGTGAGGAGGCTTTAAGACGTATAGCTGTTCTTGTCGCCGTTTATTTGCAAAATAGGTATATCGAGAGGTGTGAGATGGAACAGAATATCCAATGCAGCAGCAGGGGTCGTACGGAATACTCCACTCATGCATCGGCAAGCTGACAGTTGGACCTTGCTTAGTTTGCCAACATTTGTTGTTTTATCTAGAGCGGTCCACCACACTGACACACCATATCTTAGGATCGGTCTTACTACCGAGGTATATAGCCAGTGAGCAATGCGGGGTTGGAGACCCCATTTATTGCCGATGGCCTTTTAACATGAGAAGAGTGCCACCGTGGCTTTTTAAACTCTTTCGTTTATATTAGGTTTCCAGCTTAATTTCTTGTCAAGAATAAGACCCAAATATTTTGCTTCATTCGAGAAAGTTAAAAGTACCTACACCTTTGATGGTAGGAGGGTCTATATGGGGAATTTTGTATTTCCTAGAAAAGAGGACAAGATCAGTTTTGTGAGGGTTGACACCCAGTCCACAGCGATCGGCCCAGTTTGTTAGCTTATTAAGCGCGTTTTGTAGGAGTTCACTCAAGGTATTGGGATGTTTTCCTGATACGGCAATAGCAACGTCATCCGCATAAGCAATCACACTGTACCTCTCTTCCTCAAGGCATATCAGAAGTTCATTAACGACCAATGTTTGGATAGCAATATTTCCGCAATCGAAAATCGTAGGTGATTGCAGTTTTCAAAATATCTTTTTATATTTTCAAGATATTTCGGAAACTGAAAACCAGAAGATTCTTGGAGGTGTGGTTATCGAGACATGTGCAATTAATTTATTTCTAATTTATTAAGTTAGAAAATAAAAAGTGTTTATGTGGTGATATTTCCGTAACAAGACTCGGAAGAGGTTGCAAATAAATAGGCCTTATCAGAAAAAAAACATAAAGTTCTAGGAGGTATGGTGATTGCAGTCCGAAGTCTTAAAATTAATTCACTGATTGTAATCTTATTATCAAAGCCATTAACGATAACATTCACAAAAGATTGCATTCATTTACAACCTTATAGCTAATTACCAAGAAGTTCTAGTTTTATTAGACTGGATAAACGATCGTTTTATTTGTTTGCATATAAGCACTTATTATTTTGACCTTTTTTATGACAGCTAAGCAGGAAAATAACATTCCTGCAGGTCTTGAGTAATTCAACGAAATTATATAGAAGCTAATTTTCCCACCCTCTTTTGCATTTGCAATTATTTTATTTTATTCTATATTTTTTATTGTTCAAAGAGTAATTTGATTGTTATTTGTTTTCTTGTCAATTTAATAACACATATATATTAATATAAAACTCTGATGAATCTCTAGAATTCTTCAGACTTACAGACCGAAGCAAACCATTTTCAACTTAGGTATATACATACCTTCATAATATATAATTCAAAAGCGCCCTTAACTTGTATTTATTTATTATTTGTTTTTGTTGCTTATGTCCATTCATGACACGGGGTACACCATCCAGCCAGCACTATATAGCATAACAAGTATTTTCTCCCATATATACTCGTACCTACTACAACTCGCGCGACAAAATTCAATTTAAAAAGTCATTTAACGGAGCGAAAGCTTTAAAGGTATTATCCTGCATTGTTTATCAATTTATTTCTCCATTAAAAAATCTGCACTGTGCGCGTGGAAAATGGAGAAGAATTATACCAACATAACGTCATGATGGGCGATGTGATGATGATGATGATGATGATGGTTATCCTTAGGATACTTATTACTTATATTTATTTTGAGTTGTAACATCAATACCTATAGGATGTGATTATATATACAGACGAACTCTCTTAACAGGATGAGATTGATTTTCTGTTTAAATAATTACAACACCATAACTTTCATAACTGACATTATGTTGTCGTCGACTGCAAAATTTTATCCTTAGGCAATTTTGTCCTTATATAATAAACATCAGTCGCTGTGTTGGTCGTATGGCACTGTATATACAACAACTGTTATCCTTCATCAAAAAGATATACTTGTATACGCTCAATTTGATTTAGAGTAATCTTATAAACTAATAATTCGGCATTTTTTTTTTTAAACAACATTCAATCACCACAGGATACCGTGTTATCGAATAATCGACTAACAAAAGAATAAATCGATGCAAAACTTGCAAGTCCTTATACCTATTGCTATTGTTACAAAAAAAAAACACATGAATATAGAAGGACACTCATGCTGATACCAGCATGCGACTGGATATGTTGGACCGCCCAACATCTGTCTAATTTTTCATCAGCATAATAATTACAGGGCTCTTGATGTTTTTTTTTTTTTTTTATTCATTAAAGTTGATACAACGACAAAACGGTACATTAGCGGGTTAGTAAATGTGTCAGTCGAGTGCAGTTATGACAAGTTTTTGATTTTAATAGAACGGGGGTTATTGCCAGAGGGCACATATGGGTGCTAATTTTATAAAACTTAGATTTTAATTATTTAAATTATATGGTAGATGTCGCTTTCCCGTGCATATATATAATGCCAGTCCCTTGGACAAAATGAAAGTGTGTTAAGTTTTATTATTTTATACAAACAGGTGCGTACTGCGTAGTATATAACGGACTAACCCCAAAATTTCGGAACTGATATAAATGAGTTCAAAAAGAAGCTTATTTTAAAAATATTTTTTTTAAATTTTCATTAAAAGTAAAATAAAAATTGTTTTTTATTATGAACCTGAACTTTGCAGACAATGCGTCCGCTGAAGTTTGAACCAACATCAAAGTTGTAATACTTTTTCGATTTTAAAAAACTAAACGGCAATCGCTTCGTCTCGGCAAGATCTAGTGCCAGCATTTTTAGTGGTAACAGAAGGCCAAAGTATTTTTTAGTTATTTTTTCGTGGTTTTTGAATCTTTTGGAGATAACTTTTTTTAAAGAAAAATAAAGAAAAACTAAAAATATTGGCACTAGATCTTGCCGAGAAGAAGCGATTGCCGTTTAATGTTTTAAAATCGAACAAGTATTACGACTTTGATGGTTGTTCAAACTTCAGCGGACACAGTGTCTGCAAAGTTCAGGATAAATTTTTATTCTTGTTTTATGAATTAACTAATCGCCTAAAAAGTCATATGTACATACTTTTGGCTTAACGAACGTTTTTTTTTTGAAAATTATGTTGCGTCTAAGCAGCTGGTGACGCCATTTTATCTTCGAATCTTTTTGAAGTTTTTTTTAAAGATTAAAAACATTTTTCGGCAATAAAAATAACACCATTCTTCATTGAACTTCGTTTTTTTTAATAATATAAATGATTAAATTGGGGTTCGATCGCATTCAGATTTTTTGAAAATGTGGGTTATAGGTCGTTTTGGCTCTGAGCGCCTCATATTACATGCTCAATGCGGCCAATATCTTACTTTACACGTATTATCCAACTTATTCTTAAAATAATTAACAAATATGCTTAGTAAATCAACGCAAGTCCTATCTTTGTGAGAAAAAACTTCTTAAATTCGACAAGTGGTTATACATCAAAGAAAAAACAAAAGCATACAAGTGGTAAGCCGTGAGATTTTATTGAGCTTTTTAATTATTTTTAGAGCCGCACCAACCATATGTGCAAGATGTGTAAATGCAAAGGGTGCGAAATTTCGGGGGCGCATTACCAGGAGCAAGAAAATGTAATCTAATACTGCGCAAACAAATATTATACTGCCCTTTGCCATGTGTATGTTTGTTTATATAAAAAAGGGCGCTTTCAACAAATCTTGTACATAGACGCAAGTTTGGCTGAGGCCGGCCCTGATTATTTCGATTATGTTTCAGAATCTCAACTCTCTTTTAACGAAACAACGAAAGTTAGCGAAAAAATTTTAATAAAAAAGCTTTTGATATAAGATTATCATTTATTAACTAAATTTCATAATCAAAAAAACAGGAAATAACATTTTTTAATATTAGGATTTTTCTTTCTTGAATTTGTCTTTAAAATGTTTTTACTCCAAGATGGCTGTGACCTATTTTTATCGAAAATAAGGGGAAAAACTAATTGTTCTGTTTGAGTAATGAGTATTCTGATGGCGGGATGTCCCTTCTTATAGGAAGTGTTTAATCCAAATGAAACAAGTTTTCCTAATTTTGAGCGAAATTGGAACTAAAATTTCCTAAATAATTAAAATACAGTTTATAAAGTTTTTATTTCATTTTTTATGATTAATTAATTCTAACGTTTAGTATAATGAATTTCGGATTTAACAAATTAAACAAAATGGTTAAATTTAAAGAAATCCTTGGGGTTTATGACCATGTGAATTGCTACTTACAAAGTGAAAGGCAGTCATTTTGCACTCTTCAAATGCATAAAAAATTTAAGTTCATAATGTGAAATGTAGAAAAAAAAAAATTGAATACCCGCCATCTATCTGTCAACAGCGCCGATGTTGCCGTGGTTCTCAGCAGGCAGTTATAAATGTCTAATTTTGACGACAATATGCAAATGAATGAAATTTGCCAAACTTAATAGTTTGAGCCTTGAGGACGCTGAATTCATTGGTTTCGCTTATTTAGTCCAGTCAAAATAGCCGGAAATTTTGAATTTTGGTATATAGCCTTCTCATGGCGTTCTTAAGAAACTGTCAAAAGTCCCCAATCCCCATCGATATGAGCACCGCTAACAATTTTACGGTGGGTTGATGGCACCCCATTTTTTTTTTTTTTTAGAAATAACTCCCAAATGGTAAGTTGTACATACAAAATGTCAAGGCCTAATTTGAAGCTTATAAGATTTCCTACAAAAAAGATTTACATACTTTATTTTCATAAAAATAACCGTTTTTTTTTTTTTCTCTACAGGTGGAAATCTTTAAAAGACACTTGGTACCAAGTAGTGTGGGACTTGTACCACACTAAAACCACCGGGATATCAGGAGTCAGGACCAATCTATAAAAGATTGACAAAAGATTTTTATTTCTTAAATACAAAATCGCATTGGGGGAAGTTTAAAGTTTTAATACTTTCCCATCGCATTTAGACCATCAGCTCATGAGCAGTGTTGCCATGTTGGCATTATTAATGCTAGATCTAGCATTAAAGACGAGTAAAAAGCATTATGAAATTTGAAAATTATGCCGAATGCTTTTTTAGCATTATCCGATTTTTTTTGGCATTCTTGAATGCCATTTTTTGGAATTCTTGAATGCCAAAAGTTGATTTTCAATCATTGATTCATATACATGAAAAAAAATATTTTCAAAATAATATATTTTAAAATTTGTTTGCAAAATATGCGCATTATTGTGATCTAACCTTAATAATGTCATATTGAACTCAGACAAAAAAAATGGTGGAATTTAAAAACTGAGTATATTTTCGCAATAAAATGATCTACAAAAAACATCTTGAATGTTTTTCAATAAAACTGCTAGAAAAAAAGTTATAACCCTTTAAAGTATTTTTTTTTGTAAATGTTCGTCGATTATTGGCTATATCTTTTTTATTTTCAATTCAATGGTAAAAAGTGTCTTAACCAATATTGTAGAGAATTAAATTGTCTACAAAAATAATCTAAAATTTTTTTTGTCAGACTTTTATTTCTCAAGATATTGAGAAAAGGGGCTTCTTACCCCTTTTTCAAGTTAGCGGCCAAATGGGGGGGGGGGTCCAGCCCCAAAAATGATTTCGTATACTCTAACTAATGCACTCTACACATTAAAAAAAAACGTTGTCCTATACTAAATGCAAGGTCAATGTAACAATATGAAATATCCAGAAATATAATCGAAGAAGTCGGAGGCTCAGTCAATTATGAGAAAAGAAGTCAAGAAGATATCTATGACGATCTTTGGGTTGACGCATCAAGTACCTTTTTTATTTCCAAAAGCTATGAATTTAAAATGTGATATAAATGACGTCTGACTGAATTAAAATACTAACATATACCTAAACGTAAAAACAGAAACATTTTTTTAAATAATATTATTTCAATATATTTAAATAAGATTTCTTTTTTTTATAGCATTTATGATACTTATGAAATAATAAATTTTAATTTTGCATTATTACAAAGTTTTGTTCTTTTAATCATTGAAATATAAGATTGTAAGAGGGAAAATTTTCTACGAATGGATTTTAAAATCTAGCATTCTGTTTTTTGAGCTCCCATACGATTTAGCATTATGGAATTTGAAATCTAGCATAATGAAATTTGAGATTATGGCAACACTGCTCATGAGGCTTGGTTCTCCTTAGTCTTCGAACATTGTCACGTACATTTAATACAGTCTCCATCTCGGAGTTAGAATGACAATGTAGTCGCTGATTATGTGATACAGCGTGTTTTCTAACCACTTGTGTAACCATTTCTATTTGTAGATCACGATGCAAGTCGCTATTTCTTATATACCAAGGGACATTTTCCACGAAGGACTTTGTTTTGGAATTTTTGGATGGTTTCAGCATTTGTTTTCTTTGTACAACCCCACAGCTGAATGCCATAAGTCCAAACGGGTTTTAGTACTTGGTTGTAAAGCATTATTTTGTTCTGGATAGATAAGTCAGAATTCTTACCCTGTAACCAATACATTTTTCTATATTTTAGGTTAAGTTCCTCTCTTTTCTTTTTAATGTGTTCTTTCCACTTTAGCTTGGCATCCAAAGTCATTCCAAGGTATTTGGCAGTATTGGCGTAAGGTACAGTATAGCTTTACTGTTAATAATAATTGGAACATTAATAATCTTTTTGTTGGTAAAGTTTATATATGAGTTGATTTTGTTTCATTTAGTTTTATACGCCATTGTTGCGTCCAATCTCTTACTTTATCGGTTGCATTTTGCAATTTTTCTGTAGCCTTCACAACGCATTTATCAGGCACTAAAATGGCAGTATCATCTGCAAATGTAGTCATGATAGCATTAGTGTCCACTGGAATATCCCTAGTATATAACAAATACAGCGTTGGTCCTAGAACACTTCCTTGTGGTACACCGGCTTTAATTTTATTAAGCTCCGAATACTCTTGCTCGTACCGTACTCTAAAGAGTCGGTCGCTAACATAGGATTTCAGTCTTTCGTAGAACTCCCTTAGGAGATCTCTATGCAGTTTGTATACTCAAGTCCCAAATGCCAAACCTTGTCAAAGGCTTGAGCATCATCTAGAAAAAGAGCGGAACATACTTGTTTTTCTTCAAGGGCCTTTTCAACAACATCCGTAATTCGATGCACTTGGTCTATCGTCGAATGTTTGTTTCTGAATTCAAACTGATGGTTTGGGATTAGCTTTCTTTCTTCTATTACTTTGCTAAGCCTTTTCAGAAGCAGTTTTTCGAAAACTTTTGCCATTATTGGTATAAGAGATATTGGCCTGTAGGAAGTTACTTCTGTTGGTGGCTTACCTTGCTTAGGAATAACAATGACTTCTGCAATTTTCCAATGATGTGGTACATATCGGAGCTTAAGGCATGCATTTATTATATATTGGAGTATTTTGAAGGCTACTGTTGGCATTTCTTTCAAAACTTGAGCATTAATTACATCATATCCGGGTGCATTTTTATTTGACAACTTGTGTTGACACATGCTTCTTACTTCTTTGAGCGAGACGAAGGGAATTTCCAATTTTTCGTTTCTATCAACAAAATTTAAGTTATTTGTAACTGCACTTTCTGGAAAAGGCTTAAAAACATTCGAGAGATGTTCTGCCTTCAGTTTTGGGTTTGCAATCCATTTTCCGGCTTTCCATAAGGAGTATTCGGTAGAAGCACTAAATTTCATAATCAAAAAAACAGGAAATAACATTTTTTAATATTAGGAATTTTATCTCTTGAATTTGTCTTTGAAATACTTTAACTTCAAGATTTGAGTAATGAGTATTCTGATGGTGGGATGTCCCTTCTTATAGGCAGTTAAAAAAGATTAATTTTGACGACAATAATCACGCTAACAATTTACGGTTCGTTGAAGGCCCCCCAAAATGTTTTATTTAGGAATAACTCTCAAATGGTAAGTTGTACATAAAAAATGTCAATATCTAATTTGTAGCTCATAAAATTTCCTACAAAAAAGATTAACATACTTTTTTTCATAAAAAATAATCGTTTTTAAATGATTTTTAAAATTTAAATTTTTGAGAATAAAATTGGAAAAATGAGGAGTTTAAAAATTAATTTATTCAAAAACTAAGCCTTATAATAAAATTTGAGGACAAATTATACAAACATGAGATTCCCAACCCGAATTTTGTAGCTCTTACAGATTTTTAATATTCAATTTTGTATGTTAGGTCCAAAGGAGCTACCAAAATCTAAAAAAAATGACAAAAATTTATTTTTGTTTTCACACCGAAACGAGACCTTTGGTACTGCAAAAAGACCATTTTTAAGTTTTCCTTTGAAATTTTTTGTATAATATGTACCTTCTTGTACATGAGAGATGCAATTATAAATGATCCTGAACTTTGCAGACAATGCGCTGAAGTTTGAACAATCACCAAAGTCGTAATACTTGTTCGATTTTAAAAAACCAAAGGGCAATCGCTTCGTCTCGGCAAAATCTAGTGCCGATATTTTTATTTTTTTTTTATTTGCACTAAAAAAAAAGTTATGGCCAAAAGATTCAAAAACCACCAAAAAATTAATTAAACAAACTTTGACCTTCAGTCACCACTGTAATTTTCTCCGCATTTTCATAAAAATTACGGCAATCGCTTCGTCTCACTAGATTTTGCTGAGATGATGCGATTGCCGTAATTTTTATTTCATTTTCATAAAAATTACGGCAATCGCTTCGTCTCACTAGATTTTGCTGAGATGATGCGATTGCCGTAATTTTTATGAAAATGCGACGAAAATAACAGTGGTGTCTGAAGGCCAAAGTTTTTTTTGTTAATTTTTGGTGGTTTTTGAATCTTTTGGCTATAACTTTTTTTTTTATGCAAATAAAAAAAACTTAAAATATCGGCACTAGATTTTGCCGAGACGAACCGATTACCCTTTAGTTTTTTAAAATCGAACAAGTATTTCGACTTTGGTGGTTGTTCAAACTTCAGCGGACGCATTGTCTGCAAAGTTCAGGATCATATTATTATAAGTTGATTTTTCTTAACTCAGACATTGAGTGTCTGGTCTCGGTCCAATGAAGCGGGGTATATATTTAAGATTCTTTCGAGGCTGTAGATCTATACATAAAATATAGATTCTCTGTTATTTTGCTTTAATTATATTAATTGATATTTATTTTTCTCCGTAAAAAATAAACACGATTTTTTTTTAAACAATTTCAAATGCTCGTATAGGTTTTCCCAAAAGTCATCTAAAAAAATGTTTTCTTCTACCTAAAACTTTATTTTGATGGATAAACAAATGTAACTTTGAAAATATAAGAAAAATTGAAACCTATATAACGAACTGGTTGGAAATTTGATATTCTTCTTTTGCAATGCCGCAGGGAAGGGACAGTTACGCCTACGTTATGACATTAGAAATAAAACGTCATTATTATACAATCATTTTACCCTTATATACTTGCTTTTGGTTTGACTCTTATACGAATGTGTATATTTACCTAATAAACTCTACGTACCGATATGACGAAGTGTGGTGAAATAATGTTTGGCAACATTTGTGAATTCAATAGATACAATTTAGTAGGAATTTTGTGGGAGGATATTTTTTTTTTTTTTTCGAAATTTCATATTTATATGCTAATATTGATGAAAAGGTAGGTATTACTATTGTCCTTAAAGCTGAATTTACACCCTCCGGTATATGGTTAGAATTGCAATTGAATTGAATTTTGGTGTTAATAAGGCTTATATCTTTATTTAAATATAGTATGAACTTTAACATTGGTATTTATACATATTAATAGGGCAAGGGTAAAATTTACAAGAACACATATATTTCATGAAAAGCCTTTTATACTTAGGTACAGGTACAGAAAAGATGGACTATTTCGTAGAATGAAATACAGGAATGCTGATAATTGTATAAACCTTATAAAAAGTGATAGTTTAAGCTTATGTCCAAGTTTTGTTTTCGGTATACTAGAGCTGATATCAAGGAGACCAGAAAAGGCTCGGTCTCGTCTCAGGAAACTGCTTAAACTGTAAAAGGTATTTTTGGAGGAATATACCTAGATTAATAAGCGTTCTTCAAAATGAAGGATTTCGCCACTGTCGCACGGTGTCCAGAAAACTTGAACTCAAGCTTTGCTCAAACGTCTCTTTCAGGTTTGAAAAAAAAAAATCAGACAGTTCCTTTTTTTTTAATCTTTTTGTTTCTTTCCAGAATAGCTGTCCCTATTGCATCTCTTATATACATCCACAAACTGTGATTAAAAGCAATTTAAATTAATATCCAAGCGGAGATCAAGAAATAAGTCACTATAATTACTTTCATCATAATTAAAGTCCATCAGGAAACTAGAAAACCCATTCCACGTGTCGCACACAAAACGCCGGTCATCACAGAAAAGAATAAAAAAAAAATAAATTTGTAAATGTGTAGAAACTTTTCTCCTTCGTAAAACCCTATTGTGGCTAAGGACATAACAAAACGAAAAAAGAAAAAAAACAAGAAGAAAAAAACTTAAGAAAAGGAACAATCCTATAAAAGGATCTCTGTGCGGTCCTTATATATATATATATATTTAGTTTGAAACCTCATTACAGCTGAATGACATTTCATAATCTGGCAATTAGGCCACTCCTGCTGTGTGAATTAATTATCCACTTGAAGAAAATGATCCTTTGGATAGACCAATAAGGCATAAACAATTTAAAGATCTCATATACAGGACAAGGGAGAGGAGTTATGGACCAATTTGTTTGTTGTATGTTCTTGAAGGATATTCGATGTGACAAAAACAAAACACATCTCATTTTCAACATCAGAGATTCTATATAAGACACACTGCAGAATTTGACTTAATTAAGAGAAACGGCATGTGTAGGTGGGTATATATAGAGCAAAAGGAAAGTTTGTATATAAAATCAGGATAATAAGAAGCTGAATGTCCCTGTCAAAATCATAAACCAAGATTAAATCTATATAACAACGTAGTCGTTTAATGTACAGAGCTGCAATCGTGGTGAGTCTCAAATTACTGGCCAGCAGCAGATTGACGTTTCAAGACAACCCCGGTTCTGTTTCATATGTGAGTGTGTGTGGACCGGAACAAGGTTACTTCTAATCCACAGTGAGATACATTCTACATATACAACTTCTAACATCCCCTTCCGTGTGATTTATTTGATGGTTTTTCGTTTCATCATATCGAACATCCCATATATCCTTTTGACAAAAAAATAAAAAAAAAAAAAAAAACTCGCGTGGATATAAAGCCCAAGTATAATATGCGACACTGTATTTGAGTTTGGCCTGCAGCCAACAAGGGTTGTCGCAAATTGAAATGTAATTTCAAATTTGTTTTTATCAAAACACCCCCCACAATGTGAATAACCTATACCCTTTAGCCGCAGGCTAAATGAAGTGTATATTTGGCAAAAAATCACTTTTGAATGAAGGATATGCGACAGTAAGGGTGAGGGTGAGTGTGACGTTGAAGGGCGCGTCACAACTCACAAAAATATAGGCAGGTATACGAGATGTATATTTCCGACTTTTGTTTTAAAGGATTTTTTTTTTCTTGTGCGGGATGCAAATTATTTTCCCACCAAGAGGTACCTACCTTTGGTATTTTGATAGAAACAAAGGTATTGGTAGGGTTTGTATAGGTAGAATTGAAATAGTTTATTTGTCTGCAGGTTTCTATCACTTTGAACTTTTATTCATTAAAAAAAAAATAATTCAATCGAGCACTATGGGGTTTCGAGTTGTATGTATATTTTTATTCAAGGGATTCATGCCAGGTCAATTAAATTTTAGTGATAAGATAAACTATAACTTGACATTGGAGTATGTTATGTCTCACAAAACCTACGTTGTATATCGTCCGTTAAATACGTAAAACTGACTTGGACGACATATATGTGGTTCCAACAAGACGGAGCAACAAGCCACACAACACGACCAATTATGGCTTTATTACGTGAGAAATTTGCTGATACCGCCCGAAATATGCGGAAAAGTGGTTAAAAATTACCTCAAAAGAATCGCATGCTGCGAATCTTCCTGAGGCGGCCATTATGAATGATATCGTTTTTCACATTTAATGGTAAAGTCCAAACTTTATAATGAAATAAAATTTTCATCAAAAATGTATCGCTGCAGTGTGTTTTATTTAGCTTAACTTTCGAAACCGAAAAATGAATGACCCTTTACAGGTCTGCTGGTGTCAGACGTTGCAAAATACGTCTGGCAGGGGATTTCTTAATAACAACAAAATTTGAATATTTGGATTTTAATTCGGAAAAAAATTGTAGATTTTAGACGTTTTTTATCGTGGTAATGAAACATTGTAAACAAACGAACACTTAACGGACTTACCGCGATTAATTATTATAATCAAAAATTATTTTCGATTTATTGCCCGACGTTTCGGCAAGGAAAAAAAATCATTAAAAAACGACGGTATACAATTACAGTATTGTACTACAGCTTTTTTTGAATTAAGAGTCAATTATTATATTTCACATTTAAATTGCTATATTTAAATGAATAGATTTTTTAACATTAATTTTCAAACTCGAGATCAAAAACAACAAAAAAATGTTATACTTTCTTTTTTTTTAGAATTTTTATGTTTTTAAGTACCTATTTATATATAGTAAAACCCGCTTAAGTGAAACTCCAAAATGTCACAGTCTTTCTTTCGCTTAAGCGGGTTTTTCACTTAAACGAACCCCGCTTAAAGCCTTGTACTCACCTCCCGCGAAATGAAAATTAAAAACATTTCTTTTTGTATTTTTTATAGATACACGTTATAAATTCAAAACGAACCCATAATTAATTCGTCACGTGAATTTTTGATACACAGTTTGAAATGTCTTGAATAAAAAAAAAAAATATTTATTTAAATTAAAACAATCTTGAAAAAGTTCCAAAAAGGGGGTTTAAATTCCGTGGTTTTGTTCTTTTTTCCACCTTGGTAAGAATAAAAGCTCAAGAAAAGACGAAATAATTTTTTATTTCAGAATTTATATTTTGAGCAAAATAAATTGATTGACAATTAATTTCAAACAATACGTTGGGAAATGAAAATTTTGCGTGAAATTAATTGAAGAACCGGTTCATTTTCAACTTTCATATTTTGGTACTCACTTCGTGTTGTGTACTTCATACCAGTGAACTAGGCGTCACTTTTGTATGAAAATTCCATTTTCACTCGAACTGAGTACTAGGCTTAAGTGACAAAAAAAAAATTCACTTAAGCGGAGTTCGGATAAGTGAAAAAAAAAATGCACCTAAGCGGATTTAAAAATTCCAAAAAGGGTTCTGACATATAAGAAATTCAAATGTCATTTTCGTGATGCAAATTTGGTGGAGGTGAAAAATAAAAAAGAAGTAAAAGCGTTCAGCAAAGTTTTAGTTCTGTTCTATTAAATTTTTTTCACTTATAAGAGAGTTTTTTTCAATGAAAAACATAAAATTTTAACTAAAAATATGTTTCAGGTATCCGGGTTTTTCACTTAAGCGAGATTCGCTTAAACGGAGTGTTATAAACGTAATTGGTCGACAAATACTCGGGGATAAAACAAATTGTTTCATATAAGCGGGTTTTTCTCTTAGGCGGGTTTCTCTTTAGCAAGTTTTACTGTATAAGTATTCAGTACTCTTATTAATTTTTTGTCGATCACTGAAAACTAGATATTTCTATGTCTTTTAGTTTTTGAGGAAATTGAAAATTACAAATTTGTCCACGTATAAGGCCACCTCAAAATATGTCCTTTTAACAGTCTTATATTTTTTATCTATTTGAGTTCTACAAGCATCTTTCAATATTTATTAACACGTCTGACGTTGCTTAACTCGTAGCAGACACTATATTTTATAACTTTAAAATATTAAAGTCTATAACTTAAACAATGAATTGAAGTCAAATTAAAGAAAACTTATTTTTTAGCTGAACTTTCAAAATTTAACCAGGCTTAGTGGAGGATGTACAACATATTAAAAAATCATGACTGTTGAAATTGTTTTTTTTTTTTGACGTTGCTAGCTCTTGTTCCATTACATTTATTTAATTTTGTTATTATTTAAAGGAAAAAATTGCTACGCTAATTTTATTATTTATAAATGTGGAGTTAAAAATTTAATTTGGAAAAAATCATCTACCCGTTTTTGAAATACATATTTAATTTTCAAAAAAAATATTTTGTTATGCAATATTATTTAAATTCATAAGAACTTCTTGCATAAAAAATTTATTAAAATCGGTTGAACAGAAAATGAGATAGCCGAAAATACAAAAAATCGATCTAAAGGGTGTTTTTTTAGACGTGTGGTTTTCAATCTGGCAATACTTTTTTCGGAGTTGGTCTTTTTGACAGCTGTCACTTGATTTATGCTCAGTTTGGTTTGTCATTTCATAATGAATAGACTTACTCCTGAACAACGTTCGTTTGCAAATCGTGCAAAATTTATTACCAAAATAATGGTTCGGTTCGCGTGACGCATCGCGCGCTGCGTCCAATATTCAGTTGACATAATCACAGTACACATATTAAAGGTAATATCATTAGCGTTTTCGATTTTGTTCAGTTCTGCGCATCTGTCAAAATTGAGGTATTATAGTGGTAAAATGGTGGATCCAGTGTCCCTTTACTTGTCTTATTTCAATATTTTGTTGTTGTTTCTAATGATGCGTGCTGAGTTCCTGTGGGCACTGGAACAGCCATTTTTAATTTTTTGACACTTCCAACTTTGACAACCTGCGCAATATAATACCTTTGATTTGTGTACTGTGGACATAATTACCCAGCAGAGTAATTCGAGCAACCATGGATCGGTTTTGCACCACGTTCACTCTAGTGGATAATGCGCATCCTCAGAGACACCGCGCCGTACAGTGCGCACAGAAGACGCTATTGCTGCTGTGGAGCAGAGTATCGAAGAAGACCCGAATGAGTCTATCTGCCATCGCGCGGGTTATGTTGAAGCTTCCGACAAACTCATTTCCCATTAATTGGAAAATATAAAAAACATAAGTAATCATATTGCAATATTTTTTAAAGAAATCATATTGTAATGTTTTTTCCCACAGGAAGTGCAATGTCCAGAAATATAATATTTTATTTCGAATCATTGCAATTTTACTGAAATCAAAGAAATCATATTGTAATATTTTTCCCAGAGGAAGTGCAATGTCTGGAAACTGGAAATATAATACTTTTATTTCAAGGTATTGCAATTTGAAATCCAAAACAAAGTATTGTCAAGCGAATAATTGCAACGTAAACGTAAAAAAATTTAATTTTAAAAATAACAAAAATTGTATTAGTTAGTAGTGATCGAGTGCTCAATAAAGCAAGATTAAAATAAAGTATTTAAATGTTTTTTTTTTTATTTCTTTTAAAAGATAGAAAAACATAAGTCGCGCAACAATTGGAGCTGGGGCCTCTTGGGCCTCTCGGTTGGAATTTATTCAAGCCAGCCGCAGCGGCCACTTGCCCGGAATCATTTTTAAAACATAATGGCTAACCCTTATCTTTATAATAAAGCTTAATTCTAGGGCCATAACTTTAAATTATATGCATTTTATTTCTTCTTAAAAACTGCACATGTCTAAAAAAAAACACCCTCTATATGACTTATGAGGGTTCTGTTAATGATGATTTTATTTCAAATTTGTTTCTATAAAAAGGTAGATCTTACTAATAAAGTTAAATGTAAATTTTAATCAAAATCTTATCATTTTCAAGAAAAATAAGACTTTTTTAAAGGCTTTTAAAATTTGTATTGATGGTATTAATGATGATATTAATTATAAAAATTTGTTAAAAATATGGTAGATTATATTACAAAATTACTTGGTTCTAAGTTTAATAAAAATATACCGCATCGTTTTCGAAATAGATATAGAGTTTTCAAAAAATAATTTGGAATCTTTTTTTAAAAACCACAAAAATATTTTGTCGACAATTTTTTTCGATCAGTTTTGAACACAATAATTTTAAGACTTTTTAGAATTTTTTCCATAAAAACTTTCGAGAAAAGTTTAATTCTTGAGAACCTCTAAAAGAATTCAGCGTTGTTTATATTAAAACTAAAACTAATATACATAGGCTACATAGGTTCCTACCAACTATGTACGTATTTCAAGTCAGCTGTCTATTTTACTCAAATTAAAAAAAAAAAAAAAAAACTAATTATATCGTTAAGACTAATTTCGCACCCTACCATATTCTTATTTTACACCTAGGTAGGTATATCCTTTATTAATGTGAACTAAAAAATGCAACCAACCGCAAAATCCTCCTGATAATATTGTTCCATTTATTTGTTCATCTGATCATCAGCATCATCATCATCTGTATACGTACCTATACTGGAGTATCTCTTTCACATAAAAAAAAACAAAACACAAAAAAATGTAAATAAAAAACAACACTGTTTGCAACAAACAAACAAAAAACACCAACACAAAGTAAGTACCTATACGATTAGGTATAGAAAAAATCGCAATACCCCATAATTGTTTCTCCCTTTGCCTATACAAAACCACCGCATCCTGGCAAGACCAGATCTATTAAAGGAGAATTTTCAAACACATCACACTACTCGTGTCACATTTTATGTTATTTCTTTGCATTAGAGGTCGTCCTGAAGTGTAAACATCATTATGCGCATCAGTCGAGTGTTTCATACCAAATACCTATATGTACAGAGGTGTCAATGGGTATCCTTTTTCCAAAAGAATATAATGACTTAAATGTGCGTTAGATTACACACCTATTCAAAAAAAAAATAAATGAAAACGGGGAACTTCATGCATAACATGTCCTAAGTACTTAAATCCAAATTGTTCACAAAATGCGACTATACACAAACGAGAACTGCAGACACACACATATATTCTCACGTTGCAAAAAAAATAATATAGGTATATGTAGAAGGACATTAACAAAAACGGCCAATAAGGTATTTAAGGACTCACACTCTAATTCACTTGGAGAGGATTTTTGTGTTTGTTTGTGAAGCCTTGATTTGTCGGTGCGTGAAATGTGATCAGGATTTCGTCTGAGAAACAAGAATGATCCTTAAAGGATCTTGTTTGTTGTAAAAATATTTTCTTTCTTTATACAAGGTTTATATGCTTATAATACTTATGCAAGGTGATGGAGCTATATAGGAAACATAATCAAGATGTTTGTCATAAGAAAAACAAATTAAACATTGCAAAATAATTTCCCCCTGAAGGATATTATTTTTTGTATATAATCAACATAATGGCAATAGCAACAGGATATTGTTTTCTATTTTCAAACTGACTGACTATAACGGGCGCCAAATTGTTTTCTGTGAATTTCAAATATCCTTTTCTTGATAATTGCGTACAGTTGGGTAACAAAAAAAAAAAAAACACAAACAAATTAGAATAAAATGAAATTGCAAATCATAAATTTGTATATAAGAATTAATAAAGAAAGGACATTTCGAAAAGGAAAGAAGAATTTGAATTCAAGTTGAAAATAAATTAACGAAAAAACAATTAATATTCCATAAGGGTATGGATGGGTTAAATAAGATTTAAGTTAACTTCTTAATTGAGATCCGTGCAGATTTGTAGCGTAAATGTTTTGGCTATTGAAAAAGTTTTTTTTAGAAAACTGACAATTTCAGAAAATCATCGCACATTTATTCCAATAAAATATGTTACGTGAAGATTCTATTGAGTATACATTGAAAAATCCTTGAGTCAATCAAACATTTACATTGTTAGGTAGGTATATATTTAAATTACACACCAACATACATATTATATGTAGTAGTTTTATTTCTAAAAACAAACATTATGTATGTACGACTTAGGTACAGTAGAATCTCGAAAAGTTGAACAGATATAAAAACGGGCCCGTTCATCTTTTCAAATTGTTCATCTTTTCGAGCATCAACATTTGGTTAAGGAAGAAGATAGCTACAGTTTTATAAATAAAAAAACATTAAATATTATTTACATAACAAGTCAAAACAAGCCCCAAAGTACTGTTCAAGAGGAACTAAAAGGCAAAGAAAAAGTAAAAAATTATGTTGGGAATAAAGTGTTCATCTTTATTCGAGTACTAAATTTCAACCTTTCATCTTTTTGAACACTGAAAAGTGGAAATATTTCGTTCATCTTTCCGAGATTCTACTGTATATAGACTGGACTCCAACTGTATTTTGCTTTAAGTAAATAAAATCCCAAATCAATTTGCGTACAAAACCAAAACATTATTGAGTAGGTATACTTGCATCATCATCATCAGCAGTTATTTGTAGAATATAAAGCCTATACTCTCCACTTATAGACGATAGGTAACTATACCGTTCACAAATATATATGGAGAACACACATGAACCTATGGACCATGATGTCCAATGACATAGAATTTATTCGTTGATCTCAATTTTCAAATCCAGAATAGACAATTACAGTTTCCAATTAAAGTTCCAATCGAACTATAACAATGGCCAAACTGTGCTGATTGGAGAATCTATACAGAAAGCCACATTTTGACCGATGCCCAACGCTCAAATGATGAATGTAGCAAATTAGTATGAGTATAAGTATATTTGTACATCTACATACATACATCTATATCTATACAAATATAGACTTATACCTACTATAATATATTTAGTTTGTATCGTATATAGGTAACTGCAGTTTCAGTATACTCCTAGGTCCAAAGTTCAGTTGGAATGTACAAGAGGACACCTTTTTTGCAAATCATTCTTCAATAACTGTCCGTAATTAGTGTGCACTCTCTCCCTCGCTCTGCGGTGCACATCCCAATCACAATGTCCGACGATGTATACACAAACATACTACTATACACTCTCGGCCACGATTATAAAATGCAATTGCAAATTAATTTGCAGATTAATTCTGATTCAATTGTGGGAAATCGCTTGTCCAAGTTGAAAAGGTTCAATTCTTTGTTTGAAATCATAGCAAGGAAAAACTGTTACGTTGGTTTTGGAAATTTCAGATTACTCTGGACTGGGGATTTTATTTTGAATACTGTAACTTGCAAGTATTTCAGAGTTGAGGGTTAGTGGATTATTACCAACAATGATTAGATAAACAAGAAAAACAAAATCTCGACTAATGGAACTATATGTACTTCTTTTCTATAGACCGTTTTTGACTTCAAAGACACGTCATATTGTTATTTAAAATTATTAACTTTCCATTAGAGAACAAGAAATGCCAATACCAATTCTACACATAATGTTGTAACTTGTAATAAAGAATTGGAAATACAGTCGACTCTCCCTAAGTCGTACTCTCTCTAAATCAAATTTCTCCCCATAACTCGAATTTTTTCGCAATGTTTTATCATTCCCTTCAATTTTCCATACAAAAATTTACAGATTTCACTCATAGAGTAATTATGGGGACATTGAAAATGACTTGTGTTAGCTCGATAGAATAAAAAGATGAATAATCTTGGTGATTTCTAAAAAAACTTCTGAAGATGTCTAAGAAACCATTCTTCAGTCTGAAATTACAATATGTAGATATTTTTAATGTCAAATCCCAGTTGGCGGTTAAATTAATGTTGTTCAGTTCAGTTCAGTTTATTTAATCACGGCGTTGATGTTGAAGAAATTCAAATATTTGCTCAAATTTGCTCAAATTGATTTACAAGTCTCTCAACTTATTGAACTATGTATTTATATATAGGCAAGTTATTTGATTTACTATCAAAGTGAACCCTTTTTAACGCGAGACCAAATTTATAAATAATTTGATGTGTAGCTCAAACTCAATGCAAACCTGATTTACCTAATTGTTTTTAGGTATTCTATAATATTTTGCATTTTGAACTCATCTTTTAATAAATTTAATAAACTCGAGTCGTATAATTTCTTAAGACAATATAAATGGTTTTGAGAGTTAACCAGTACTCTTTTATCTGAGTATATGAAAAGAAAAGCACCAATTAAGTTGACAGCTGAGTTGACAACCAAATTGAATCGTTTTTTTTTCATTTGAGGACCTTTAGGTAGAACTGTAATAGTCGGAAGATGTTGGAAGAAAATTCTCTCTTTTTCACTTACGCATGGAGCGGTCGGTAAGCGCTCTTCATTTCCGGAAGCAAAAGTAAAAAATTGGTCGAAACAAGCAAAACTCAATTATGGGCACGTCATATGAATTCTTTGTATTCGTTTCGTTTCGTACGACCACTTAGGTCGGCATCCGACTATTATAGTTCTACCTTTAACCTTGAACATCTGGCCCTTAGAACTAATGTTGTAAGTTTATTAAAGAAATTCACAAGTAGGTATCTTTGCATATTTTAGGTTCAAAAATCGCATTGGTTTGGGCGTAGGTCAAGTTCAAAAATCCAATTGGCTTAGACGTAAGTCAAGTTCAAAAATCGCATTGGCTTAGACGTTGGCCAAGCTCAAAAATCGAATTGGTTTAGACGTATAGTGACTAGGAATGCAAAAAATAAAATACCAAAGGATTCAAAACGTTATAATAATTGTATTTATTTAAAGCAAAGATCAAGCCAAATTTTACGTTCAAGAGTGGACTGTATACGATGGTGGTTGCTAGCGAAAGAGATCGATTTTTACCATGTAACATAATTCTATGCAAAATCTTACAATAACAATTATTATATCTATATTGTATTATTATATAATATCTATACATATTAATATTTAATATATATCATGCTACCCATTGCATAGGGATTAGCGGTTCAAGGGTTTAGCAAAAGTTGAAAACAAATTATTTAGTCAATAACAAATAGGGTATTATATGACTATGTTTGGCAATTTGAAAAAATATTTAAAATTAATAAATTAGATGATTTTGTAACTTTTAACAACGAATTCAAAAATAGTTTAAGATATAATAATTAATGATTTAAAAATAATTATTTAAAGTTCATTCCTGAACATATAGTTTAAGTTAAAAAATCACATTGGCTTAGACGTAGGTCAAGTTCAAAAGTCGCATTGGTTTAGACGTTGGTCAAGTTAAAAAAACGCATTGGTTTAGATGTTGTTTTGTCACATAAATTTGTAGCCTGAGATTTTACCTTAATTCTAAGACATTAACCTTAAAGATCCGATAATTAGAACAGAAGATACCAAATCAACCCTTTTCGATTAGGTATTATATTTAAGTTGCTTCACTAGTTTAATCCTACCTCTAGCCTAGTTAACCTTAATTTAAATACCTTAACCTTCAACATCTGGCCCTTATAGAACTAAAGTTATAAGTTATAATCAAAGAGGTTCAAGTATAGGTCTCTGTGCATATTCTAGGTTCAACAAAATCGAATTGATTAAGAAATTATTTCAAAAGCTTAATCTTTAAGATCCGATTATTAGTACAGAAGTAAAAAGGCAACCGCAGAACAACTAAATCAATCCTTTTATATAAATGTACATACATAATGTCATACTAAGGGGTCAAACCTCTTACGTCTCTGAGCCATTCTGAGACATTCCAAACCATTTACATCCACAGGACTAATTGGGTCAACGAGCTAGGTTGCTCGTGATCGCCATTTCTATACCTACCTACATAATGTATGTACCTATAGATACGTAGGTATATGAATTTTGTTGGCGAAGCCAATTTTGTTATTCAATTTTTCAATTTTTGCAATTATTTATTTTGATGAATTAATTAAACCTAAACGTTCTTCACCTACACTTTTATGCTATTTCAATTATTTTTTAACTGAATAAATTAGTTTGATATTTTACCTTCATTTTAAGACCTTTATTTTAAATATCCGATTGTTAGAACAGAAGTTATAAGCCAACCAAACCAACCTAGTCGTACCATTACGAATAATATATGCAAAATACCTACAACAATTTAATCAACAACATTTTGCAGACATACCTAACCTACTTAATAATGTAGCTATGTATGTAGGTATATCATTTTGGTTCCCCCGATGCGAAGCCAATTTTGTTTGCCAACAGCGGCCAGCCACAGTGCAGTGGTGGTTTTTTATTGCACACATTCCACTCCAACCAACGTCTTGCCCACACCCTTACAGCAATATATATTCTTTGTGGGTACGTTTTTTTCTTTTTCTTTTTGTTTTCTTGTTCCTCCCGTCATTTACCGTGATGAAATTAGTTCTCAAAAGCCAATCTTTAAAGTTTTTAGTATGAAATTTTGTAAGCTTTTGCAAAAATTTTGATGCACATTTGTAGCCTGTCATTTTATCTTTAACTATCTATCTTAATATTAAGCATCCGATAATTATAACCTGAGTAAAAGGCTTCTAAGTGCGCTCAAATCGAGTGATTTTAAGATTTCATACAAATTCAACTATCCTCCACTGAAGCTCGTCGGTTGGCGACGATCAACGTGTAGGTACGATTCATCGATTGTGTCTTTGGGTTCATTTTGGCATTTTCTTTGGTAACACCAACCAAAAATTCGATCCTGAGCCCCCTATACGCTAGAGTTCATTTCGTTCATTTGTTATATATTCATTTGTTCATTTAATCATTTTGGTAACACCATATTTTTCTCAAAACGACCCTATAAACATTTTCAATGTTAAAACCATTCTCTAAGTCGAACTCCCTCTAAGTCGAACTCTCTCTAACTCGAACACATTTTCTCGATTGTTGGCATCTTTTTTCACCCCTTAAGTCGAATTTTGTTTTACACAAAATAAAATAAAAAAAGCACTATACCCCTTCGGAATTGGTATTTGGGTATAGTATAAATACGAACCATCAAAACCTTAATATATATGTGTAGCATCGCGTGTACCATCATCGTCTGCTCTTCGCGTTTCATCCTATTCATATCCCAGCGTTCCTATACCTCTATAAAAAGATACAGTTTTTAAAAAGTTGCAAAGCAAAATCAAAATTAGCATTGCATTAGCATTCTTTTCTTTGTGTTGTAGGTTGCTTTATATACATACATTAACCTTTATTTTATATAGGTACAAAAATGTTTCTCTCTATAACTCGAATTTTTTCAAAACTCTCTCTAACTCGAACAAATCTTGGTATCCCGTGAAAATTCGACTTAGAGAGAGTCGACTGTACATAATTAAAACAAAATACTTTTTTTAATCAAACATGCGCAAAAAATTGTAGAAAATCGTTTTTCGGCTCGAATATCTAAAAACAAACTTTGATATTGACTTCGGACTAATTTGGCGTGTTCAGAAAAATGAGATCTCAGAGATTTTTCTCACTCAAAAATCGAGCAAGCGAATCCAAGATTTTTTTCCTCAGAGTTTTGACAGCAAAGCTGAGAAATTTTGCTGAGGGATCCTGTTCAGGTAACTGAGATTGCTGAGATCTCCGAGATCTCATTTCCCTGAAAATGTCTATTTCATTATATACACGATTCCAAATTTTATAAGTGGTACATATATAATTAAATAATCCAATTGAAAGTTTTTTTTAAAGCAAAAAGATTACACGGAAAAAATTCTTAGATCAGATCAAGAAAATTAAACTACAAATGGTCGATGCTTACCGATTCTTATAAAACTCACAGCATGAATACACTGTGAATTCTATATTTCTAAGAGAATTTGATTAAATTCAGACACTTAGAAAAAAATCGTAGCCCGTGGTCTGGTTTAAATGTTTAAATTATTCCCCTGAAGATACTAGATTGCGACTCAAAAGTTGTAATTTGCTTTAAAGTCAACAAGCTCGAATTATGACTTTTGATAATAAATACCAAATTACAAAATGTTGTATTTAACGAAGATTTGAATTCTAAATTACAATTTTTTCAATCATTTTTAAATAAAAGCGTCTTGATTTACTAAAAAAAAAAGAGTTTTGTAAATTACAACCTAAAATTTCGCAATTAGTGATTTTTCAATTCTTTCCGTGTACAAACATTAACAAATACTAAAAAATAGTGAAAAACGATTCTTGGGTCGAATATCTTGAGAAGAAACACTGATTTCGAAGCCGGGATAATTTAATTCTATACACACAATTCTGAAGAATTGATGGGGTTCGAAAAAAAAATATTTAACTGGCAGTTTTTTTTTACCAATTTTTTCGTATATAACTTTTCCATTGTAGGTATATTAGGCTGTTTTAGTCTTTATAATGGAAAATGTGAATAAAAACAATACTTATTCCTTTATTTTTCCCATCGTTTCGAAAGTTTTCCTTACTTCATCAGTGTAATTTTATTCAATATAGTTTTTCAAAAATTACATTCTATAAATTGCTTCTTTTTTGCATCCTTCCCGGAAACGGTACTGACATAAAATTGAACTAAAAAAACAATTATAAATATAAATAACAACAACTAAGTAAAAACTATCAAACTCAAAATTGGCAATAACACTTACATATAATATAACAGTTGGGCATCAGCTACTTTGATTAAATTGCTACGGCATAGCTTTGTTTTATAAGAGTATTGAATTTTGAAAACAAAAATTATACTTAATTATACATAAAATTTTGAAAGAAATTAGTTTGAAATTTTTTTTTTCAAAAATTAATTTTCCAAAAACTATTTACTAACACAAATTAATTTAAAATGAAAATTAAAGAAGAGATTTCTGGCTTTTCAAAAAGGTAGAGTATGGCATTGTAATTTTAACCGTTGTTTTTAAATAATTTTTTTTTTTGTTTTAAGTCAATTTTTTAGAAAATTGCCACTCCCGCCTAAACGGGGAGAAATATACACCCCCCCCCCCCCTCCCATACGATTTTTTGTCTTGTCTTAATTCAACCTACTCGCTCAAGCTTTTTGGTGCACCGAATACCGATCACCCTGTATATATAGGTAATTTTATATATATACAAAATTATTTTTTTAATTTTTTAAATTTTTTCTCAAAAATTAAAATTTACAAAAGAATTCAAATGCTGGATTTCTTTGAAAAATCACAGTTATCTTTTGACCTATCTGAATAGGTGTATATATATACTAAATAAAAAATTTTCTTTGGTTTGTATTTTATTAAAGACTTATGACTATGTGTCAATTTTAGTGTCGAGTTCAGTCAGACAGCCTATATATAAATTTATATTAAACAAATAATTTAAGAGTTTTAAATTTCAATTAGGTAATTATACAGTAGATACTATTTAAAAGCATTCTCCATAAAAAATGTTTTTTTATCAAAACCATTTTAACTGCTTTCAAACAAAAAAAATCGGTAGTAAAAAATAGAATTAAAATTTTAAAAAATATAGAAAAACACATCTCATAAAAAGTGTCTTACAAATGATCATATTGAATTTGCGTCATTTATAGAATAAATTAAATTATTTGGCTAATGTTGGGGTATAAGAATGATATTACTTTAGTAGCATTTTGACCGCTTTTTTTACCACTGCATGCGACCGTGATACAAATTTAAAAAAAGTAGCTTTTTTGACCATTTTTGAAGAATCTTTCGACTTTTTTGACCCCATCTCTAGAAAAATGCATGGAAAAGATCTTTTTTGTTGAAAAAAAATCTTTCCAACTTTCCATTGAAATAACCATTTTCGTTGTACTACCAACAATCAATTGGTCAGTTATATATTTCAGAGCCCTCACTTATTTTGCAACATCAGAACCCAAAATTCTTTCTTCAGTATTTGACACAAAAAGTGAGAAATTCACGTCCCTTACTTTGGCGGACACTTTTTGGTGAAAACAAAAAATTTTGATGTCTGACTTTGTAGCTAATTAAATGCTTAACTGTTGCACAAACCAAAAATTTGTAGCTCGCATAGTTTCGTAGTTATTCAAGTTTCCGTTAAAATAAGTCTGAAGTTAGCGGACAA
Source organism: Epistrophe grossulariae (assembly GCA_929447395.1). Lineage (NCBI taxonomy): Eukaryota > Metazoa > Arthropoda > Insecta > Diptera > Syrphidae > Epistrophe > Epistrophe grossulariae. The sequence continues at coordinate 131,326,032 of OV839566.1, read as the reverse complement.
ATTCTAAAATAATACAATTTTTTAAGTTTGATTGACATCCAAATTTGTAGCTTTTTAAATGCTCTTGATTTGCGAAAACCTCGATTTTGTAGCTCAAGTGGTTTATTTTATATTCAATTTTCCGCTAAAATAAGTCTGAAGTTAGCGGACGAAAATACGAAAACCATAATTGGTGTCAAAAATAATTGTAGCTTTTTAAATGCTAATATGTTTCACAAGAATTAATTTTTTAGTTTCATTCACGATTCACGATTCCATTTTGATTTTTGCTGTCGGTTCTATTATTCTTAAAAATATATCTTTAAATGGGCAGGTAAGTTTTTAAGCAACTAATATTGTGGTTGTATATATTCACATCAAAAAAAAAATCAAAATAAAAAAAAAAAAACGGCGAAAGATCACAACTTTTTTAAAAAAACAAAATTAAAAAACAAAAATAATTTGCTTCACCCAATTGATTTTATTTAATTTGGATGCATTTCAAGTCAAATTCGACTCATCCTCAGCAATACACTATTTAGTTAAATAAGAAAAACATAATCAAAACAAAATAAAAAAGAAACATAAGGAATGTCAGAAAAACAAATTGTTAGACATACGCATATATAACGGGTGATTTTTTAAGAGGTTTAGAACTTTAAAAAAAAAAAAAACACAAAAAATTCGAAAAAATGAATGAAATATTTATTTGAATCGATAGTTTGAACCTTGCAATTTAATGTTTAAAGATAATTTCATGCAAATGTTGACCGCGGCTGCGTCTCAGGTAGCCCATCCGCTGAGTCCAATTTTGGCATACTCTTTCACTCATATCGGCCGGTATCTCACGAATGAATGCATGGATGTTGGCTTCCAGTGCGTCAATTGAAGCGGGCTTGTCCCTATAGACATTAGCCTTGACATACCCCCACAAAAAATAGTCTAATGGTGTCAAATCGCACGATCTAGGCGGCCAATTGACCGGCCCGAAACGTGAAATTAACTGTTCACCAAACTCGCCTCGCAATTGCGCCATTGTTTCGCGTGCTGTGTGGCATGTGGCACCGTCTTGTTGAAACCACATATCATGCAAGTCAAGAACTTCCATTTCGGGCAAAAAAAAGTTTGTTATCATCGCTCGGTAGCGTTCACCATTGACAGTAACGCTGCGATTCGCATCATCTTTGAAGAAATATGGCCCAATAATGCCGCCGGCCCATAAACCGCACCAAACAGTGGCTTTTTCGGGATGCATTGGTAGCTGTTGCAATGCTTCTGGCTGATCTTCACTCCAAATGCGGCAATTGTGCTTATTTACGTACCCATTCAACCAAAAATGAGCCGACCATAAAATGGAAGCAGCGCGCGATGAACATTTCGAACCGAGCACGAATTTTGATAGTAAAATTCAATAATTTGCAAGCGTTGTTCATTTGTAAGACGATCCATGGTTAAATTGCAAACCAAACTGAAGCTGTTTGACAGTGACACAAGGTACTAAACACACGTCAGCTGTCAAAACCAGTGTTGCCAAAACCAAACCAGCTAAAAAATCACCCGTTAGTAAGTAAAAAAGAGAAAACATTGAATCATATTTAAATTAATTTAAATCAAGTTAAATAAGGAAGACGATATATATTGCCACTATCCCCGTTCATCAGCTGGTCGTTGATATGAATGTAAACACTCTCGTAGGCATCAAGTCTTCTTGCATCAGTCACATTTTTTATCAGTTTGACATTCGCGAAAGTGATGTTGAAGTGGTTGCGGCTTAAAGCGTGGGCAGCAACCAAAGATTTTTCAGCTCGGTTGAAATTTATGTGGCTGCAATGTTCTGTGAAACGAACTCCAAGACTCCGTTTGGTCTACCCTATATACCTTTGATCGCAATCACCACACCCCAACTCGTAGATACCCGATTTTTCTCTTAGTACGGTTTTGTCCTTAGTTGTGCCAAGTAAATTTTTAATTTTCCCATTGCTCGAGAAAACACAATCTATGTTTGTATGTCGAAGTTTCGGTTTTAATTTGTTGGTTACTTGTGGAATATACGTCATGACAGCCCGATCGTAATTGTTGTTGTTTTCATTGTATTTCTGTTGTCTGAATAAAGTTGATAATGATGATTTTTTAATTTTATGTGTGTGTTTTTTTATTAAATGGTCTACCATGGATTCTTTATATCCATTCAAAGTAGCAACTTTTTTGATGTGTTTATACTCGTTCAAGTAATTTGACACGACACAGATAAGGGTAATTTACACAATCGGTGGATCATGGAGTGAAATGCGGCTGATTTATGTTGTATTGGGCAATATGAATCGCTATGGTGATGTATCTGTCGATTGAGGTAGATTTTCCATAGATAGAAAAATCGAATTTATTCTGGACTTTTGTGACGAGAAGGTCTAAGAAGGGTAGTTTATTGTTTTCTTCACATTCGTGCGTGAAGTTGATACTCTCAAATTGAGAATTTATAACGCCCAAAACTTCATTGATTTGATTTGCTTTTATAACAGCAAACACGTCATCGACATAACGTAACCAAATACGTTACGCGATCACAAGCAGAAAAGTTCGTACCTGTCCTAACTTTGCTTGGATTCATCCCTATAATTAAAATCTCTTCATTTAAAACATTTGTCATTTGGACACCAAAGACAAAAGCTAATGAGTAAGAAGATCCAGAAGCATCAAAAAATTGTGGGCAAGCTAAACAGAAAAATTTTCATAACATGAACATGTCAATTCCTAAAAATAAACTTCATATCTTCGGTAAAACGTGAAATTGTGTATCTCCATTTTAACAAATTTTACAGGAAACCGCATTTAAACTTCTTATTTTCTGATTTAGTGGTATTATTTTCCATTTTATAAACGACATTTATACGAATTTTAGTGAAATGAGGATTCCCGGTTTAAGAACTTGTAGATATGCGCCTTAACTAACAGATGGCATTAAAATCTCATTCTCATAAAATTTGGAATTACACACTTTTCAGGTTTCACCGAAAGACGATATCTATCATTATTTCAAATGAAATTCTGATGATAATTAATTTATTTATTTTTTGTTTTAATTTAAAAAGACGAGTGAATATATCACATAGATAATTTTTTATAAATGGACTGAACACTGGGTCCCTCCTTGTATTTCGTTTCGGGAGTCAATCCTATTCAAAAGTGCTTTTCTTTCCGCTTTTGAATAGGAACTCTGTAAAACTTTCAAAATGGAAAAAATAGTACTTAATACTTTTCCCAAATACTGATTAGTTTTTTTTCGAGTCTCGAAAGTCGAAATATTTCTTTTGAGATTTGTCAAATCAAGAAAAAATAAACAAAGGGGAAAGGTCAAATTTTTTTTAATAAAAAATTTAATATAAATCAAACGAAAATCGATTCGGTTGTGGAAAATTATACGGGACAGATCTAATGTTATGGAAATGTGTGATAAAAGGTAAAATTTGCTTGAAGGCAAAGATTTATTTCACTGTTTATTGTTTAACTATAGTTTATCATTTTAGATTTTTACAGAATTTTTGTCTGCAGAAAAATGCTTTTATGTATGTTGTAAATTCTATAGAAGATGAACTTTCTGCTCATATATAAGATCATCTGCAGTTGCAGCTAACTTAAAACGAGCTGTTACTCTTAAGTTGTTAGGACAAGGAGGCTATCAGCACCAAATAGGACATGAGTCATGACTATAGACTATAGCATTGGCATGGCTAAACTATAAAAACATCAAATTCTATTGAAATTTTTCGCATTTCAATGCTTTTGACATTCGGAAATAAGTTGCCATGCACGAAAGTTGCACTTTCGGAATTTTCAATCCGTAAGTAATAGATTTTATTCCGCTTAAGAAATAGAAAGTACAAAATTTTTGTTTTTGGAACAAAACACAGAGTTGGACTACTGATCTCTTTGGTTTAGCTTACCTATAGTTTAGTTGTTGTTTACCATTTAATTGAATTTATTTATTTAAACTTACAACTTGTTATAGTGAAATATTGAATAAGTACCTACACAAATAAATGATGTATATTAATGTGTAAAAATGTATTTTAAGTTAATTTTTTTTTTAAATAAAAACTAAAATTACCCCAAAACATGTTTTATTTTTACTAAAGCCGAGTATATACAGTTCTTTTGAACAAAAAAAAAACATAAGTGGTAAAAATTTATTTTTTCGGAAGAAAAAAAATCTTAGTCGAAATAAAAATTTTTGTATTCATTGTCCTCTTTTTTTCCACAAAACAATGGCACTGACATTGTTTTGTGCGAAAAAATATTCTCGGTGAGTATAAAATTTTCAGGGTTGGTCTCAATAAAAAAAATTAAACATCAATTTTTTTTTGCGCAAAACTCTCTCCCATAAGAAATGCATATAGTTTTTTTTTGTCGAGGAAATGTATACTCGGCTTAAGCTAAAAAAACGATTCTTTTGATTTTGCTATCTACTTATTACAAAAATTTAAAAATGATACTTTTTTTCTCGTGGCCCATTTTTTTGCGACCTTTTCAAATTTCTCAGCTACAACACTGTATTACACTACTTATCAATTTTCTAACTTTAAGGGCCTTTTTCAGAATGTCTGAGTAAAGTTCTGATTAGTTATTCGACACATAATAATTTTTTTTGAAGTAAAACTTCTTTGCGGCATGGGGGTAAAAAAATTTTCTATGGAGCTGTCAGTGACATGTCAAACCGACATACAAATTCCCGTCACGAATTACAAAATTCAGCGTCACGATTTTGCAACGGTTCTGAGTTTTAAATCGGGTGCTCTGAGTGGTAGGACTTGAAAAATACTTGCCCTGTTGTCGTGAAAGAAGTTTTACTTCTAGCGCGTGTACATAAGTACGCACACTCTTTTTTTTTCAATTTATAACTTATTCAGGTTGGTAAAAAGACAACTGTGATTTGTTCTCCTGTGAACTTATGGAACTTTACTCAGACATTGTGAAACAGGATCTAAATTTCTTTACTTAAATTTCCTCTTATAGTTTAAACATTTTCAACAAGTATTATACTTAACCTATTTTCTATAATAGATAAACTCCTATTGAACATAGTGTCAGTTCATGCAAAGAAGTAAGCAACGTACCATTTAAACATTTTTATTTATCAATTTGACATTTGGAGTTTGCATGATATACCAAAGAGATAAAATGGGCATTTGTTGATTTTTACTTTAATAAAATGTTAGTATGATAGTACGATGCTTCATCTCGTTTAAAATTTAGAATTTAACATCGTACTAAATCATTAAAATTTCGCAGTGCCCAGATTATAGTTTTCAAATTGATTGCCCAAATCTATAACACACGTGTACATTTAGGCATATCTACAACATATCCTCCTCCAAAAAAAAAAAAAATTCTGTCACATAATGGTCTCATGCTGTGATAAGCGATCTTATTTCATAAGGATCACCACAAGATGGTAACGCCTGTGACAATAAAATACCTATTTCATATCGTCGTCATTTTCACAACTAGTTTTGATTGAGGCTTGTTGTTCATTTAACAATCGTTAATCCACCTAATCCTGGGTTGTATGGGTAAGCAGATTGTTACTGCCAAACATCCGATTTCAAGACTGCTATTATGTGAGAAAAATCATCTATATTTCCACATATGTAGAAGAAAACCTCCTTTACACAACAAAGAAAGTATATACAAAAGTACCTACATATATCCTTGTAGCTACTGTTTGAGGCAAAAAGCCAGTAATCCTTGTATTGTTATACTTGTGTTTTTTTGATCGCACATGCTTTTTTTTTTTTTTTTTTTTTAAAGAATGTGAAGGCGTTTGAAAAACCATATCATATAAGAGCTTGGTATAACGAATCATGATCAGATAACATTCTTTAGAAATTTTAGTGAATAAAAAAAAAAAGAAAGGATTTTTGTTATTAAAAGAATAAAAATGTTTAGGAACTTGAATTTCCCAAACGCAAAAGTAGATATAATTCCACCACCACCTATATACCTAATATTTAGTTGTTAAATATCCACCCTTGATGCCTTGATGGTTCAGCTCGTAAAATATAACTGCACCCATTATCAGGATATCCTGAGTGGAAAATAAAAAGAACTTTTCCATTTTAAAGATTTTTTTTTTTTCAATTGAGTTATACTAAATCGACCCTCGATTATTTTCACAGTGTGTTGTCCTTACAATGACAAAATGTAACAAAATATACATAGCGATAGGTAGGTAGGTCTAGGTTTATATACGCATCATCGACTGCACGACAGAAGAAAAGGAAATCACAAATTATAGGTTTAATTCCATAAATTGGTTTGTTATACTTATGTATGTATATGTATATGAAAAAACATACCAACATTTTGTCGTCAAGAGGGATGCTTGTTTGTAACCCAAAAGCATTCAAATTTACCCGACTTGGTTTATGGCCTTTATGTCAAAAAAATAAAACACAATTATGTGCTTAGATACTTTAAAATAACACATAAGGTAAGGTTGCAAGATAATTACTAGTTATGATCTTATATTGTGCTTATTGAAAATGAAATTTTTTTTTGCAAATTGGTTTGTATAGATGCTTCCTTTAAAAAAGGGATATTACATTATTATATTGAAGTATCAACGCATAGGGTCTTACTAATGATCACGAATGTGGTTTTATTGACCTAAAAAATACAAAGGAAAAATGAACTCAAAATTAGGAAACCAAAAGTGCTTTCATTATAGGAAGTACTGAAATACTATGTACCTTCTATGTACTTTTTTAAAATTTCAGGCAAAAACATTGCCTATATGAAAAATGTCTAGAAGACAACTCGTCGGCTGAGTTCTATCTTGTCCAATAGACCAATTTTGGTGAAATTGAGTTAGATATGCAGCCATACTAATTTTCTGACGCTCTTTCGTTTGATTTTGTTTTGTTCTATTTCTTTTCCTTTTCAAGTTATAGACATAGGTATACATTTTGTTCAATAAACCATTTTTCTGAGAACTTTGAATGTATTCTTTGTTCAATAAACCATTAAAAATATTTTTTTTAGGTACATTTATTTATGAACAATATAGCACCGTGTTGAAAATATGCATGGAACTTAAATTCTCAAAAAAAACTATGAAACTTTTTTAAAAAATTTCAAAACAAATTTTTTTTGAAAATTTTGGCATACAAAACTTTTAAAACTTTTTCAAACATTCTCCATAAAAAAATTGATCAATATCAGTTGAACTGTTTTTGAGAAAATCAAAAAAATGGTTTTATGGGAGGTACCTACCTATACCATTTTTAACCATTTTTCGGATTTGTTTTTATAAAATACATAGTTGCCTTTTTGTAAAAAAAATTACTGTTTTTTTTGTTAAAAAAGTTGCTGGCACGTTTTTGAGAAAAATAAGATTTTCATTTTTTGCAAACAAAATTTGTACACGGTTAAAAATTCTGGGGTATTTTTTAATACAGCTCTTGTATTACAGCCGTATGCAATACAGCAAATATTACATTTTAATACTAGGAAAATATTTAAAAAAAATTTTAATCAATTTTGATTACATTCTAATATTTTTGTATTAAAATATCATTTGTAATACAAAAAAGAGTCGATTTTAACCCAAAAGAATAAAACATATCCCTTGTACAGAGGGAAAATTTCTCTCTCAGTTGCCATTTCAAATATGAGAATTTTTCTAATAATTTTTGATTACATTCTAATACCTCCTCGCCCTTTTTTTGCTTCGATGCTCTTTTTTGCCAGCCATATTGAATATGAACATTTTGAACAGACTGCGTCACTTTTTAATACACCCAAGATTAAAATTTATTAATATTGTATTAAAAAGCAAGAATAATAAAAATAAAAAATTTAAATATGCATTATTTTGAAGGCGCTTTGCAGTTTTTCGAGGCACAATATGTTAATTAGTAGACAAAATTTCAATCGCAATAAGATTTCTATGCTCATTTGTGAAAAACGATGGAGAAAAGAATGGAATTATTCTAATAAAAACAATAAGAATAATTATTCCCAATTGGAAATAAATTGACATACAAAGATAAATAGGTACTCTTGCAAAAATACACATTCATTATTATAGCTATTACGAATTAAGAGTATGTATTCATAATATTTTCTGTGTTGCATTAATTCTCAAAAGAAATATATCTTTTTGAGAGAAAATTTTCTTGTGAGAAATTTCTTTGTGAGAAATTTCCTTGTGAGAAATTTCCTCAATTTATTTCCTCTCTTTTTCTAATAAAGTTCTATTAAAAAATGTAATAATTTGTGTATTAAAAGTAAAAATGTAATATTTGCGATGTATTAAACTTTAATACATTTTTGGTGTTGTCATATATACAACCCTGAAAATATTAAAATTAATGCCAGAATTTTTAACCGTGTACGGCATGTACCTACCGTTATTTCGGTCTTTAAAAAAAAAATGAAAAAAATGTGTGTGGGGAATGCCCATAAAATGCTATGGTACCAACTTTGTAGAAAATCGACCAACCCTATTATAGGCTGCAGCCGAAAGGACAGACAGACGGACAGAATTTCGACTTCGCTATCATCGTAATGTCAGCTTTGATCAAAATCCCGAGTTCGATTTTTTTAACATAGTATGTATGTATCTATGTATGTATATATCGCAAGTAAAAAGGGCCACACAATCTTTCCGGGACTCGAGGCTTTTTAATAATTGTTAATTATGGTAACAAATATTTGAGAAATCATTCTATGACATTTTTTTTTTTTGCAATTTAACCTAATTCAAATTTTCGATTTGGTTTTAAACTGTTACAATACTACTAGCATTGAGTTTATACACTCAATGGTATTACTAGTATTGTTAAGTAAAAAATTAAAACCAAATCGCAAATTGCATTTAACTTCTAATAACAAAAGGTATTTCGCCGTCTTAGCAAAATACACGGACGGACAAAATAACAAAGGCAAACAGAATTGTAAATAGTTTTCCAAAAACTTATCTCACTTTACTATTAAATTTAATTTCTTAATGAATCCACCACAAAACCACACACGAATCCACCCCCAAGTTAATTTACCTACAGTCCTACAGTGCAAGTGGTAAAAAATAAAGTAGAGCAAGTAAAAAAGCACTTCAAATTTCAACTGAATTTAAAACTTCTCAAATACAACCACCACTTAATGCTCTTATATGTTCTTACCGCCATCTATACTTTCTTCCTATGACAAATAAAAATGTATTTTTATTTTTAAAATAGTAGATACACAAACCTACCCAATTGTTCGAATTATTAATATCCGGTTTATGTTTCCAACTATGTTTTGTTTCCGTGTTTAATATACAGATGGCTTTTTTGTGGAAATCAATTTTTTTAAAACAAAATGTTGAAGAATTTCCGGTAATATGCCAAATTATTGAAGAAATTAGGTAGCTAATGAGGAGGAAATTCCGAGGAGGCAACGAAGCAGGTTGTGTCGGCACAACCTTGCTAAAACGGTTTTTTTAAAAACGTAAAAGTAAATTATTTCTTAGTAATTATTTTCATCGAAAGTTGGTACTCTGTGGAGAGAGGAGTCCACCTGGGTGATAACACGAGTTGTACATACACTCCAGCAACTGAAAAGCTAGTTTACAATCTGTGCCGCTTGAACTAGACTTTGAGCCTATCCCGTTTAAACGGGACTCTGGCGTGGTATCACATTACCCGCTAACAACTGTGTCATGTGACCGTGACTGACGTGTTGCCCACATGAAATCCTAGCGTGGAACTTCTCTGGGGGAAGGATTCCAACTGGATCAAAAACCGGAGATGATCATACACTCCAGCAACTGCTAATCAAGCCCCCAGACTACCAGCACCCCACAACCTTGTGCTAAAAACAGATGACAAACCTTCATCACAATATTGGACAAAGGATGACCGCCCTGCATCATACCAAATCTATGAGACGACCATCATATGATAAAATTTCTTAAAGTGTATTACATCTTTATTACTGCTCATAATGTGTTAGAGTTAAAGTAATTTATCTCTTATATTCAATATTATTGTTTTTAGTGTTTCTACTAAGTTATATCCTTCACATATTCTATATTCATTTTTCATTGCCGCTAAAATTTGTTTTAAAATCATTTATAACAATTCGTAGAAGTGAATTTATGTAAAAATAGAATTGTCTTAAATTATTCAATGTACCTATTCATGCAAAAAAGATTTCATTAAATTTGAAAATTCTACATAGAGCGCTCTCGCTCTATAACACGTAATTTTATGTATATAAATATATTCTATGGCATATTAGTTTTAAGGTATTTGTATTTGTAGGTATTGTATATATGTATATTTTTTATCCGTTGCATCAGCCAACACGTAACCGAAATATTGCTCCTGAGCAAGAGCAGAATGACTATATGTTTTTATATATTATAAGTGACAGCCATGAGGCTTCTCAAAAATGTAAATAGATAGAGCAGGCAATACATTATAGCCGCAGTTTAACATAGCTTTGCTAAGTAAAGATATTTTCTGAATTGTACCCTTTGTAAAATTTTCTAAGTCTCAATAAAAATTCAATTCAATTAGGGAGCTAATGATTTTGGAAATCTTCTCTTATTTGAAAATTAAGAATTTTATTTCAACATTTTTACTGAATAATATCCAAAATAAAGAAAACCAATTATTCTGAATCTGAAAGATAAAATTTTGTCTCCTATTTGCTGAAATAAATTACTTGGAGATATCTACAAGCGCATAGGAAGAATTTCACTAAAAATTGAGTGGGACTATGGAAATATGTAGAAGAACAGATACTTATGGGATGATTTTTCAATAACCAGGAAAGAGATGAGACAAGAATTTTACACGGAAGGAGCAGATGTAAATTTGTGTTCGGTATACGATGATTATAAAGACGACATTTTTATTTTGCAAGAAGATTTTTTGGAATTTTTTTCATTTAGAAAGCATTACGGGAAAGTATTAAGCTAACAAAATTCTCTCTGCATTACAGAATTTGGAAATAAATTGCAGCAACTCATTTGAACAAGGGTATATAATGGAGCTTTCGCTATGAGCGGTAGTTTTAATGGTGTACAAGGACCAAGCAGTTGTTCAGGATATGTTTTACCCAGAAGCTTTTTATACGTTCATTGCAGTGTAGGTACATTGATCAAATTGCTCGTTCTAGGACATTCTTGCCAAATACATACAGGCATACCTTGGAGGAGTTCAGTGCTGAAAAAGAACGAACGAAGTTCACCTTTAAATAATATGCTGAAATTGTAAAACGTTAATCATAATTTATCAATTAATCTTTAAAAAATTATCAAATAATGGGTACGTTTAATGCATTACGTTTTACATTTGTATTTTCAGAATTCTGAATTTTTAGAGCTTCTGATTGGCCAGCTGTCATAAAAAGTAAGATGACTTTTAGTGACTTTTAGTTACGCTTAGTTACGTTTTATCAGAATTTTCAGACAAGAAATTCTTATCTGAAAATTCAGATGAAAGTTGTTTGTGGTGGGGGAAGTGCTAAATCAGCCGAAGCACTGCACATAAAAGCTGAACTTTATAATTTTCGTCTTGTTGGTAGTTGATTTTTTTAGTGCTTCAATACTTATTTAAATGAACGAACTTTTTGTTTATTGTTTAGTGAATTTTTACATCAACAATTTTTTATATTGGATGTTTGGAAAGTTTTTCTACAATTTTTTAGGCCATAAATATCAATAAAAATATACTTAAAATAAAAATAATAAAACCAGTTGCTGATTTAGTTACATATAATTTCATTTTCAGAACTTTTCACGCTCAATGTTTAATATACGAATGTAATTAAAGTTCTATTTTATTTCGCTTAAATGTAAACCCTACAGGTAAATGCAGGAATTTGACACAGTGACTTTCGGCTGAAATTTCAGATTTCGTTTGCGTTCAACGACATACATAAATTCCCAATGACTTTGGAAGAATATTCTGAAATTTGTAATTCATAAGAAATATATTGTACGCTAGATGTTAATTGGCTTGATTCCAATAAATAAATAAAAGACTCTGAAACCTCATCTAAACTGAATTGTTTTTTTAAATCAGTTTTGGTCAGTGATTTTTGATAAGCTTGGTGTTTAAGCATTTTGATGTCTTACACACTGACACTGTGTAAAATTTTGCAATCCCATTCTTGTGACCTATTGTCAGCTCTGGACCACGTAGGGCTAGTGAAAAAAAATCGAGAAAATGGTATTTTTGAATTTAAAGATATGTTTGAGATTTATGTTTCATGAACAGTATCGAGGCAGCAGTATAGGGCCTGTAATGTAAACGCCTCAGATCCTATGAAAACTATTTTAGGATAGTTGCTAGATTCCTCTTCTAGACGACTTAAAAACTCGGCTTGAAATGCGGTTCGAGGACCTTAAGTATATTCTTTCAGCATACTTGACAAAAGCGAACAAAAATTTAACGAAAAAAAAATTTAAATTTTATAGAAAATTTTTGTATTGGGATGGAAGACAAAATGTCATAACAACTAGAAACACAGTCTTCAGAAACTGAAATAACAGCTCTGGAGACTTCAGTAGGGATCTTCTTCCGAATATACAAACTTTAAAAAATGTTGGTAACTTTGCCAGTATCAAAATGTAGGTATTATAGCAGAAAGAACGTTTTCGACGATAAAACGATTAAAAACTTTGTTTAAGAAACTTATAATTGTTAATAAAAAATAACTGAAACTTGAAATGTAAGATTACTCAATCGTTAACAACGTTAAAAATGAAAAGATATTTTTCAGAAATCACATCCCCACAGAAATATTGATCTGGTTACTGCCGTGTCAATAAATATTAAAAGATGCTCAATGAGACAAAAAATTAGACCATTAAAAGAATACATATTTTGAGTTGGCCTAACGTGGAAAAATGTGTCATGAATTTTAAGTACAGTTTTCCAATTTTCTCAAAAACTAAAAGTCATATGTATGACACAACCATCTAGTTTTAAAAATTGATAAGAGTATTGAATATACAAAAAGATAAACAGGTACTTAATTACATAAAAATTACAAAAAAAGAAAGTATGTATGAAATTTTTGTTGTTGTTTTTAATTTAAAATTTTTCAAACTACCTATTCATTAAAATATAATAATTTAAATGTGAAATATAAGAATAAATTCTTAAGTTTTCAAAAGGCCTTAGAACGATATTGTCTTACCGTTGTGTTTTAGTAATTTTTTCCGAATAAAAATCCTCATATTCAATTTTTTGTTTTTATAAAAAATCCCTTGCCAAACGTATTTTACAACGTCTGACACCTGTCAGATCTTTTTATTCTTATTGCAGACAGTTAATAGAACGGAATAAAAAAAATAACGCAGTTGAAAGGAATTGTTTTATCAATTTTGTACCATTACAAAAGTGACGCGTGCATAGGGTAACCAGCTCTAAAATCAGCGAAACCTGACAGTAAAGAAAGAAAAGCCTGATTTTTGAGAAAAAAGCCTGACAAATAAAAAACATTTCTTTTTCCTTTTTGAAATTTCATTTTTATAAAAAAAAAATTTTAAAAAACAACTGCAATCTGTAGCAGACACAAATAAAAGCATACAAAAAAATAGGTCATAAAATGGAAATGTCATATCTTGCACAATAGGGTGATTCAAAATTACACCTTTCTCGAAATTCAACCGGGACCGGGCGAAATTATGAAGCTTAGATGGAAAACAAAAAATTAAGACCAAAAAATTCCAAATCGAACAGCATTAATTAGTGGCTGCTACCAGCGCTTTTTTAATAATTAAGCTTGAAAATCTTTGAAAATTGGAATTTTTCTTAAATATAAAAGCTGTATAACTTTTCGAGTTTTGGTGCTAAAAGTATGAAATTTTCAGAGATTTCATAATTTCGCCCGGTCCCGGTTGAATTTCGAGAAAGGTGTTTTTTTTTATCACCCTATTGCACAACTCTTTCTAAAAATTGACAACTAAATGACAAAAATGAATGTGTTCACTGCGATTTACAAGTATTTCGATTTGAAAGCATTCAGTAAACGTTTTTCTTTTAACGATTATATTTTGTGCGATAATTATAAAAAAAGCCTGACAAATGTCGAAACCTGGCCAAAGCCTGATTGGATATTAAAAGCCTGAAGCGTCAGGCGAAATCCTGACAGATGGTAAGCCTACGCGTGCAGAAAAACGCAACGTATCCCACCAGCAAGACTTTCAAAATTGCAATAGAGTCTAGGGAGGGGTATAGGTAGAACCATTGAATAATTATTCAATGGTAGAACATATTAATAAATCATGACTGTTGAAATGCTTTCGCGAACACGTTGCTAGCTCTTAGACTATATCATGTGGCTATATAGACAGAGTAGCTTATGTCAAAAAAAAACGTCGCTGTAGATCGAATACCTTGTAACCCAGAAAAGTATATTTTTCAGGAGAAACAAAAAACTTGATATAAAATTATTGAGGACCAATGACATCGACCTGCTTTGAAACTATCGTTCTTAGGCTAACAAGGTATTTTTCATAACATCCGGAAAGTTGTTTACAATAAAAGTGCATCATTTCCTAAAAAGTGAACTTTTCTGGGTTATAAGGCATATTCGATCTACAGCAACGATAAGCGATTGTTAGTAGTCCACAATTTGAGAACTACTTTTCTGTCCAATCCCCGTTTCGAAATCATTACCCGTTCAAAAGCTATCTTATATAATTCCTAAAAAAAATGTACATCAATTGCTATTACAGATTGTAGACAAAAATGCGTTTTTCTCAAAACCTATATTTTTTCAACATATATAAGCTACTCTGTCTTACTGCCACAGATATATATAGGCTTAACATTTAAACTTTTCAAAAATTAAATCTTTGGCCCCCTACCACTGGGTACATTTCGATTCCCGCAATAAATATATTTTTTTTCCGAAATCAATATTTTTATTAATCAAAAAATTTAAATTTTAAATTTAAACAAACGTTTTTTGTGACTTTGACCACCCCTAAAAAATAATTATGACATTTTGTCAAGAACCACTATAAATAAAAATGCATCATAAACTGTTTGACAGGGTTATGACTTGTCTGCCTTTTTTTTTTAGAATAATTTAACACAACAATTTTCGTCGAATACATAAAATCGTCACCAATTCGAAAAACATCTACCTACTCATAACATCGCACCCTTAGAATGAAAGTGACCTAACTCAAAATTCCTGTAACTTCTGATTTTGCAATAAACTGACCTTAAAAAGCGTTTTTGAAGACTTTCTTGTTCATTTTCAACAAATTGCAATTTTTTAGTTAGTTCACTTTCATTCGAAGGGTGGGATATAGATTTATTTATTTTGCTTTAGTAAAAAGTACAGACGTACAAAAGTGCCTTTGTATGTATTTCTTTACTTTAATTTAACCCCAACACATTTCATTTCGGAATATTATATCGACGAGTCTTACCAATTAACACAAAAACTCGATTGAAAAATTTGAGAAAAAAAAAATAAAAAAAAAAGAATGGAAAAATAAACGTGTAACACAGAAGTGAGATGTTTTGGAAATTTTGACAATTTTTTTTATTTGTTTTTCTTTTTTCGTAGAATAAATATTAATTTTTTTAATTTAAATTTGTTTGATTTATTAATTAGCATCCAAAAATTTTAAATTTAAGTTTTTTTTCAATGTCGTGGCTCACCCATAGGTAGAAGACGTTTGTTTGTGCAGTTGACGACAATGATAGGGTTTGTTCAAAATGATTTTCCCTGAATCGTTTCTTACACATTTTGAACGTTTATATGTATATATGGATATTATAAATAGATGTAGAACAAAAATAATTTCTACGCCAAAGTCTGTCAAAGTTCATATAAAAAAATAAAATGACCTAGAAATTCACACAAATGCACAGAGTTTTAAAGTAAGGAACACACCTAATAAAACACATAGATTTACCCACCATGTTAGACGAGAAAAATCTTTTGAATTTTAAAATCATTTTCATTTTTTTTTAATTTTTAAAAATATAAATTAATTGCACTTAGGATATTCTCAAGGCTATAAAAATTGGTAATGAAGCAGTGTTGGTCGCATATGTATATGGTACTGGAAGAGGGGCATTTAAGATTAGGTAGTAGTTTAGTTCGGTTCCTGGAAATTTCTTCGTGTTGGGAGATTTAACGGGTGAACTGTATATACATTCTATACCAATGTGATAACTTATCAATTTATTGGCATCCCGGATATTTAAAAAAAAGATCTTATTGCAGTTTAAAAAATATTTCTGGTTTCCCATCAAAAATCCATATTTAGCTCCCTCTGAGAGAGAGGAAATAATTGATATGGATAAATTTAAATTTTAAATATATGTATATCGGCGCAGGATCATAAGTCCAAAGGCCAAAAGGACACAATAAACTTTTGACCCACTTAGGTCATGAGCCATAAGTCCACAAAAAAGTGGGTCAATATTTCATAATTTAAGAAAGAAAATGGGTCATAAGCCCACAAATAATTTCTGGGATTTTTTAAAATTACAAAACTATTGACATTGGCACTTGCCTGGGCTACTGGACATACCCTAAAGTGGAGCAACAACAACAAAGTGGAGTGGTACAAAGCCTCTAAAAAGGGAGTTGAAATCCTTAGAACCCGCAAAGTGGGCCACCTTTGGTACCTTGGTACTGCAACGGAATGGCGTGATTGGTACAGACGACCCAAGGGAATTAAAATCCTTTGAAGCCACTTTATATACCTACTGGTTGTCCAAGTGAACATGTATTTTTCCTATGTAACCGTTAAAACATAATAAACTGAATATTTTTGAAATCACTAAAGTGACTCAAAAGTCCACAATCAATGGGCCAGAAGTCCACAAGAATTTCTTGTGGACTTCTGGCCCACCAAGGATGGGTCAAAAATCCACACTCTATTTGTGAACTTTTAATCCACCAGAGTGTGTCAAAAATCCATTATGGAATTGTACTCAGCGTAATAGGGAAATAGGTGTGTTCGATTTGTACAACATATTGGCCCTGTAAAGATTTAACAAGATTAATTTCTAATCCACTATAGATTTGTGGATTTAGAATATATACTTAAATCTCGGTTTAGCGGTCGGTGAAAACGTAGTATAAGACTTTGGGACAAAATCTGCCAACCGTGTGAATATTGAATATTGAAGAATATTTTTCATTGAAAGGTAAATGGTAAAAAATTTGGATATATGTCAGCTCATTGGCAGCTATTGTCAGAGCACTGAAAGATCTGACAAGACAATATTGCAGTAAGATCTGACAATGTCTGTACTTAGCTTTAAAGAGAAAAACCTCCACCTATTTTCGGAAAATATTTTCAAAATTTGTTTTTCTGTCTAATTTTCATATTATGAGAAATGTGTACAATTTACATTGTATTGAATTTTTACGAATATTTTTAAACTTATTATTATTTTCATTATTTTATTTATTTTTTTTTTTATTTATTTTCTTCAGAAAAAGTGGAAAAAGTAGTAAAATCACAGTGTTCGACAGCAGTGATATAATGGAGGACTGCATGGGGTGCCAATGTGGTTCCTGATGGTGCAGCACTGTATACGATAACGCAGAAATAAATGACTTAAGCCTTAAATTAAATGATAGGTACCTACTCAAAATTTAAAATTTTTTTAAAAGTAGAAATTGTTCGTGAGCCTACCTTATTTTAGTCAGTACAATCATAAATCACAAATTTCTGTTATAATTCTTAATTAAATTTTCATAAACTTGGCGTTCTTTTAGATCTCATTTTTTTTTTTACAAAAAATAACTTCACACTTTTTTTTACATTTATGTTTCTTGGTGTGATTTACTTTCTTTTCGAGTTTTCGGATCTTTCAAATCTATAAATTGCCAAAAAAACATCCGGATACGAACCCCATGAACCGGTGCTTTTGACTTCCAGACATGGCTTCTTGATTTCAGAATTCCCCTTTTCCTTTTCATTGTCTTCTCTTTGACTAAATATATAGTAAAGCCACATCATATAAATAATAGAATTCTTTTGAAAGATTCAGGATATTCATTTGTATCCCATAGTGATTAACTCTACTATCTTCTATATGAAAACTTTTTCTTTCTCTAAAACATTTGTTAAATTTTATGTCCAAAGAATTATATACGAGTATCAAAACAATTTTGACAAAAAAGAAAACGCCAAAAAGAAAAATGTTTAAAACAGCAAAATCCTTCACCAAAAAACCTAAAACTTTGTAACCAAGAGTAATGTCTATACATGAAAGTGCACTATGAATGTAAGCAACGAAACAAATATACTCGTACATACATATAGACCGGCAAGAGGCAACCTAGTTTTTGTTTTGAGCATCATCAGGAAGAAAAATTACCTCAGAGATTGTCCTTTTTTCGTATATAAATACAAACATGCCACAAACATTTACGAAAAGAAAACATTCAAGTGGTTGAAAAAGTAAGAAAAACCATAGATATATACAAACATGAAGCATCTCCACAGCGGCATTTCATGACAAATTTGACTCTTTGTATCTTTTCAGAGCTTCAAATAGAGAGAGAGCATCTCTTAGAGATATCTTGTTTCCTTAATGACCAGGATATTTCAAATGCTTTTCGAGGTTGAAAATATGGAGGAGGGATATTTGCTGTTGTTGTTGCATAACGTGAAGATTTCCATTACATGACTTCATGATCCTTGCCATCGGGAATCGGGGCCACATATATAACCACTCGAGACCTAAACAACAATGTCCTGTTAATTATCTCTTGCGGAGCTTGGAGTTCCTGCGCGACCACCACCATGGTCGATTTTCCTTTATAGCTGCGATGATACTGTGCTGATGATGGAGAATGTACATATACCCATGTACCAATGTTGAAAACCGTCAAATCTCTCATTCGCTATACGCTGCGCCTCAATTAGACATTAAGTTGACTCTCTGGTTTGTTGTCATAAATTTTGACTGATTACGATTCAAGATTCGGGGCAATCTATCATTTAATTAAAAATGGAATTTCGAATAACTCTCAGCACCAGAACTGTGAGTTTGAGTTATGATGTTGTGCGACATTTATGGTATTTTATCAGACTGATGTGCTTGTGATATATAAATTGGTGTGTCAGTGTGTGTTTGCTGGTTCAACAAAAAAAAAAACACGATTTTGTCGCTTTGGGAGTTTTATGTAAAAATCCTATAAATGCGGAAAGTGGGTAACGTTCGACCTCGGAAAAAGATGGTTCTGTTTAAAATTTAATATGCCTTAATTTTGTTTGTATAGATGCACAAATTGATTTAAGCATCATTCATAAAGGTATACTTATTGCTAGAGTAAGAAGATTTGTTTTAAATTATAACTTTTAAAATATACCTACAATGATACAAAAATACAGACTTGTTATACATGTTTGTAGTCTTATATTATAGTAACGATTAGGAACGATTTTTCACCCCTTCATGATGTTTTTTTTTGAAGAAACGGTATTGAAATACAATTTTTTTAAATAAGTTAACACACATATTATGTAACGAGTTTTTTTTTAGACGTGTGGTTTTCAATCTGGCAATACTTTTTTCGGAGTTGGTCTTTTTGACAGCTGTCACTTGATTTATGCTCAGTTTGGTTTGCCATTTCATAATAAATATAGATTTACTCCTGAACAACGTTTGCAAATCGTGAAAATTTATTACCAAAATTATGGTTCGAGATGGCCACCGATCCCGATTTTCACAAGAAAATTTTGTTCACCGATGACGCTCAATTTTGGTTGAATGGGTATTGGGTACGTTAATAAGCAAAATTGTCGTATTTGGACTGGAGTGATCATAATCCACAAGCCATTGTTGAGACGCCGTTACATCCTCAAAAAGTCACTGTTTGGTGTGCTCTATGGGCAGAGGGAATCATTGGTCCATATTTCTTCAAAAATGAAGCCGTCCATAATGTTACAGTCAATGGGGAACGCTATAGAGCCATGATTAATGACTTTTTCGTGCCTGAATTGGAGGATGTTGATGTTGACGACCTTTGGTTCCAACAAGACGGCGCTTTATGCCATACAACCAACGAAACAATCAATTTATTGAAGGAAACTTTTGGTGAGCGCATTATCTCCCGTCGGTCGTGGGCCTGTGGCGTGGCTTCCAAGATCGTACGATTTAACACCGCTGGACTATTTTTTGTGAAGTTATGTGAAGTCGCTTGTCTACGCAGATAACCCCGAGACCATTGATGCCTTAGAAGAGAATATTCGGCGCGTTGTTGCTGACATACGGTCCCAATTGCTGCAAAAAGTGGTCGAAAATTGGGCCTCTCGGCTGTAATTTATTCGAGCCAGGCGCCGCGGCCACTTGCCAGAAATCATTTTTAAAACATAATGGCAAACCCTTATCTTTATAATAAAGCTAAATTCTTGGTATTAACATTAAATTATATTTCTTCTTGAAAACCTCATGTCTAAAAAAAACACCCTTTACATACAGCAATGTTTTTAACTTTGAACGACAAAAGTCGGGGGAGTTGAATGATTTACTTTCTGAATTTAAATAAAGCTATAATTATTAATTAAATGTAAATTTGTTATACAAACATTAGTATTGTTGGTCAGTTAACTTTTCTTTTAGCTTTTGTCGCCAATATTTTAATGTTAACACTTTCTTCAAAAATGTTTGACCTAGAAAATCGATTTTAGATGCAAATATTGTCTCCGAGATGGAGAATGTTTTAAATGTACGAGAAAATGTTCGAAGACTAAGAAGAACCAAGCGTCATGAGCTGATGGTTTAAATGCGATGGGAAAGTATTAAAACTTTAAACTTCCCCCAATGCGATTTTGTATTTCAGAAATAAAAATCTTTTGTAGATTGGTTCTGATATCCCGGTGGTTTTAGTGCAGTAAAAGTCCCACACTACTTGGTACCGAATATATACCTGTACAGAATTGAATTTATATTAATTTATATCTATCTGGATTTATCAAGTAAATAATATTATGGTGATTATAGACAGCTATTAGAAATAGTTACAATGAGAGAAGAAGTGCACTTTAAAATCAATAGTTTGCATTTTTTAATTTAAATTGTGCAAATCTAGTGTTTCATGAAACAAAATTATGAAAGTTTAACTTTGAAATTAAATGAAATTGCTTTTAATATCTGTTTAAACACATCAATTTCGAATATAATTAAAAAATATTAAATTTTATATTTT